>LZPO01113206.1:684737-712939 GCA_001675575.1 Neotoma lepida | reverse complement strand
AACAACAAAAAAAAGGCTTTTACTGGCACCAATCTTTCACACTGTTTAGTTACAGGAATCCCCTAAATGAGGTCATGACCCAGAGGCTAAGAAGCTGAGGCTAAAGGCCATCACTCAGGCCCCCAACTGCACTTCGTTATGAATGAGACCAGCATGTCCACCCCAGCTCATTACTAGTGCGCTGCTGGGTTGGGATCTGAGTTGTGGGAATTTTCCTATTTACTAGACTCTCTCCACACATCCTATTATTTATATAAAATTATCCACAGCACAAGACACTGGGATGCCACTCCAGCCCACATGCTTGAGAGACTCAGGATCCCAGCTATGACATGGGAGTCAGCTCAGTGTCAGGCCAGTGGGCACTTGTGCTGCATAGCTTGGTCACCCGTGAGGCAGGCTTCTCTCTCACACTGCAAGCCTAGGAGAGCAGGTGCAGCTCATGCCGGAATGCTTCCTGGCTCTGCGTGTTTGGTGAGCTCCTTGAGTTTCCTAACCTGCCCCTGGAGGATCCCTGTGTCTCCTGCCTGGTTAGACTGCAGCCTGCTGTGGAGCCCATGTCCCGTTGGGGCTGCCTTTATTGCTCTGTTGCATTACCTCACTGGGTCTGAGTCACATCCCCAGGAGCTGGATGCTCCCACTTGCCTTACTTTACAGTCATGGGAACTGACACAGGAGTTGGGGACAAACTGGCTCTGGTGGTGGGTTGGTAGAGTCCTCTTGAGCCTGCTGCTTCCCAGTCCAACTCCACAAGGGAAGAGGAAGACAAAGCAAGATGTCCGTACCAGCTGCCATAAGCTGTTGTCACATGANCACTGTTGGTGTCCTCCACAGCACTTATAATGTCATACCATGCCCAGTCATTAATGTTTAGTGGACAGATGTGCACAGTTTCTACCCACCACTGACTGAGCTTCCACAACACAGAGGGCACTCTTTCTTCTAGACACTGACAATGAGGCAGCAAAAAGAATCACAACTCTGTGCTTCCAATGTCCCCACTGCAGTAGCTGAGATCCATGCCTGGTACAAGCCATGCCAGATGTGGATGGGAAGATAACATAGACCAAGCCAGGCTTTGAGATGACACCCAGGAAGCTGAGGAAGGAGGGTGGCAAAGTTTGAAGCCAGTCTGGGATGCATGGCAAGACCCTGACCATGGAGAGGTGGCTATCTAGGTATCGAGGTAGACAGATAGATAATGGATAGATGATAGATTAAATAGATGATAGATAGATAGATAGATAGATAGATAGATAGATAGATAGATAGATAGATGATAGATGATAGATAGACAGACAGATAGATAGAAATGATAGATAGATGATAGAATGGAAGGAATAGACAGAAAATTGATTGAGAATTGGTGATATAGATGATAGAAGGCAGAGATGATACATAGACGATAGAAATAGATGATCAATAGATGATAGATAGAAATGATCATCAATAGATGACTGATAGATGATAGAAATAGAAATAATCAAAAGATGATATATGATAGACAGATGATAGCTAGATTGATGATAGAGAGATGACAGACAGATGGCAGATAGATAATAGAAATAGTTGATCAATAGATAGATAGACAGACAAACAGACAGATAGATAGATGATACACACAGAGATAATAGAGTAATCAAAGGGAGGGAGAGAGACAGGCCAAGAGCTGAGAGGGTATGCTTTCTAGTTTCTTTGAAAGTTTCTAGTTCTTTTCCTGAGAGGGAGGGGCAATGAGAAAAGCCTCAAATGGAATACATGTGTGACCTTGTCACGCTCTGGTGCCACTATACTGCAGCAAAGGTAAAAGGGATTTGGAACCAGCACTGGAAAGAGATAGCCACCTTGGGGGCCCAGGGGTGGGAGTTGACTCCTCTCAAGGCTGCACAGGCTNTGAATAGGGACCGGCATCCAGCAGACACTTGTTTTTCCTCTTTTGGGCCCCACNACCCAGCTCCCAAATAAATCACACACAGAGGCTTATTCTTAATTATAAATGCATGGCCTTAGTTTGTCTTGTTTCTAGCTGGCTTTCCTTATGTTAAATTCTCCTGTCTACCTTTTGCCTCTGGGCTTTTCCCATTCTCTTACTTCTGTAAATCTTACTCTTACTCCNTGGCTTGCTGTGTAGCTNGGTGGTTGACCCTGATGTCCTTCTCCTTCTCTGGCTACTTCTTTCTTTCCTCCTCCCAGATTTCTCCCTCTATATATTCTCTCTGCCTGCCAACCCTGCCTATCCTTTCTCTTGCCTTGCCATTGGCCGTTCAGTTTTTTATTAGACCATCAGGTGTTTTAGACAGGCACAGTAACACAGCTTCACAGAGTTAAACAAATGCAACATAAATAAAAGTAACACACCTTAAAATAATATTCTACAACAGACACTGGCCACATGCTCCTCACAGCAGCCTTGGTTTTGCACAGCATTAAGCCAGAGTCAAAAAGATCAGCATAGCCTCAGACATGGTGCCGCTTACCTGTGAGCAGAGTGTGAGAACCTTGCCCCTGGGATAGACCTTCCACAGGTCAGGATGCAGATGCTGGGGCCCTTGGCTGGACACAGAGCAGGAGGCTCATCCTGAAGGGCACCACCCACACCAGTTGCCCATGACGCAGGAAGGTGTAGAGTTGCAGATTTGTAGATAAAAAGAGAAAGAAAACAAATCTGGGTGCACTCATCTCCTGCCCTGAGTCACAAGACTCAGGAGCCCTNGGGAGGCTGCAGTTGCAGGCTGCTGGACCAGACTGCCAGTCTTGACTATTGCCTCCAGAAGCCTCCCGGGAGCCTGGTGGTGACTTACTTCATTAGCATCTGGCTCTTTGCTCCAGAGGGAGTCCACTGTGNAATGTCCAAGTTGAAACTAGCCAAGAACATCTACAGAGGAGGTTGGGAGGAATTGAGAAGCAAACACAGCCCAGCGTTTCATCTAAGAAGGTCATGTGATGAGGTCAAAGGAGACCATCAGGGAGTNCTCCTCAGAGTCCAGTACCTTGCTGTCCCCTTCATTGTCTGATCAGAGGAAAAGACTCCTGAAACGGATGTGACCGACCCATGGTCTGTGGCCCTCAGGACTGANGTCTCATGAGATGCCACTGAGCATGGCTCAGAAGCAGGGGACACAGGACAGAAACATAAGAAGTCCAGGGAGTTGATGTGAACTCTTCTAATGACAACGACTTGGCATCCCACTCACAGATCCCTTTCCATTTACCNTGCCCTGAGACCCAAGACACCTCAGCTGCCAAAGCCAGGTCTGTCTCTTGCCTCCAGCAGCTGAGTACGTAGCTTGTTTGNCCGGTACCTAGAGCAATGGTTCCCAACCGGAAAGAACATCCCAATTCTATTAGTGAGACCTCTGAGCCAGGGCCTGGCTCTTCCTGCCTCCCTGGCAACATAGCTGCTACAAGCACAATCATGTGGCCAGTAAGGGCCCAAAGGCCACTCTGCTGGGGGTGGGAGGGCACTGAGGTTCCAACACGAAATTTTGTTCTCAGGTAAAATGTTGCCAGTGGAGCTCCCACCTGTGTGTGTGTGTGTGTGCACGTCACGTGCGTACATGCATGTCTCCCTAGAGGATGGCTAAGCTTTGAAGACAGGCTTGGGATCCGGTCTCNGCTCCCCTCCTTTCTTGCTACAGACTCTTAACCTCTCTGAGCCTCAGTTTCCTCATGGGTGAAATGAAGGTGATGACAGACAGATCTCAGATGTCCTCCAAGGACTCACTGATGAGCTGCGGCTAGTGGAGCTGACATGCGGCAGGTGTCCTGTGAGGGACTCTAGGTGACCACAGTTTGGGAGCAACCACCATGCTGCAGAGCGTCTGTACCTGGCTGGTACCTGTCAACGTCCACAGGCACAGTGGGGAGAGAGTTATGCAAGGGATTCTGTAAACACCATTACCTTGGGTTCTCATAGCAAACCTACAACCCAGGATTCTCCTTATTGCATCAGTCAGAATCCAGGTAGCGGCAGGGTGGTCATAGGGATCATAGGTTAGCCAGGTACAGGTGAATTGAAGGATGAGGTCATGGTATCTTCTTCTGGAAAGGATATTGGTGTAGGCAGTCCAATTGAGGCTAGACTGTGCAGTCCTCAGACTCCTCCCACATTCTTGCCCCATGGTGCAGCATGGTGCATTCCTCTGTCACAGAGGAATGTTGTCCCTGCAGTTGGGCTGCATGGGAAGCTGCTCTAGGCCTATAGCAGCCTCCTTGACTCTTATGAGATGTACCTGCCCTTGGCCACATGGAATCTTGATTGTCAACTTGACAGGATCTATATTCACCTAGTAGACGCAAACCTCTGGGAGTGTCTGTGAGGACATTTCCGGAAAGGTCTGAAGAGGAAAGACTTTCCTCCATTGTGGGTGGCACCTTCCCACAGCTGGTCGGGATATAAAGAGGTCTAAGAAAAGAAAGNGGAGGGGCTTATGGGACCCAGCCTTCCCTGAAGATTTAGGCGCAGCTAATGGTTGATTGGATTGAGGCGGGGAAAGGTGATCATCCTCCTGTAAGCAACTCAAATGAAACTCTAGAGTCACATAAAGAAAAGACACAGAAGTAGAATGGAGTCTCTAGTTGGAAGAAGGAAGGGATTAGTGGGAGCTGGGAGTAGAACACAGTNGGGAACGGGCATGGGTGTGGCTGTAAATAGAAATATACTATGTATATGTATGAAAATATACATAATGAAATCCATATAATATATACTAATGAAAACAGCTTAAAAGGTCAAGCATGGTGACTCACATCTTTAACCCCCATCACTGCTCAGGCAGAGGCAGGAGGATCTCTTTGAGTTGAGGGGAGCCTAGTCTACATATTGAGTTCCAGCCCAACCAAGGCTGTATAGTGAGACATTGTCTCAAACAAAAACTAAAAACAAAAAATCATTTAGGAGGAGGAGGGGGGAGGGAGGAGAACAGGGGAAGGAGGAGGGAGGAAAGAAAAAGACAGTGCTGTGTAACTTGAATTCTAAATGGTCTTCTAATTAAAAAAAGAAAAAAAACGGTACCAGATATTGGGGTAAATGCTGAAAGATCAGAGAGACAAAGGAACAAGCCACAGACACCTCTTACCTCTAGGACTCCTCAGCCTGAAACAGCCTCTAGCTGGAAGGGACGCTTCTGCTGAAAAGCCTTTAGTTCCCATCTCCTCACCCCTTACATACCTTTCTCCACCCAGTCATCACNTCCTGGGATTAAAGGCGTGTGATTCCCAAGTACTGGGATTAAAGGTNTGTGCCACCACTGCCTGGCTCTATTTCTCTCCTAGACTGAGTCAATCTCATGTAGTCCAGGATGGCTTTGAACTCACAAAGATCCAGATGGATCTCTGCCTCCCAAGTGCTAGGATTAAAGGTGTGTGCTACCACTGCCTGGCCTCTATGTTTAATCTAGTGGCTTGTTCTGTTCTCTGATCTTCAGGCAAATTTTATTAGGGTACATAATAGATCACCACATGTGCAGTCCTTTACACACATGCNACAGTGCTCATGTGCAAGTCAGAGGCAACTTTAGGGAATCAGTTCTCCTCTACAATGTGGGTCCCAGGGACCAAGCTCAGGGCCTTAAGCTTGGCAGCAAGTGCCTTCACCTACTGAGCCATCTTACCAGCCCCCAGTGGAATTATTTTTATCAGAATAGTTGTCCCCACGCTGTGCTTTGCTCTCATCCTCAAGGTTACCTGGGGGGAAGCTCCCTTTCTTTCTCTGTCATTTAACCATGTCTCTGTGATGGTGTCATTATTAGCCTCATGGTAACTAGTATGTGCCAAAGGCCTCTTGACTGTAGAGAGAAGCCTTCCCAACATGTTCTTCCATTTAGGCTGTTCCTCATACTTTGTCTTGCCAAAGACTTGTAGAAATAATTCAACAACTTCCATTTGGAATGCAATCTCCACTTGCCATAGTAACACATGCCTATAATCCCATGACTTGGGAGGCCGACAAATGGTTGTCAGTTTGAGGCAGCCTGAGCTACAAAGCAAGTTCCAGATTAGCCTGGACCGCATAGTAAGACTGTCTCAAAACAAAACAAAACNAAGCCCACAAAAAAATGCAAAATCCATAACCATTTACTGTTACGTAATCAGACCCCAGTTCCCTTGTATATGTTTTCGAATTGGTAATGCTGGCTCGTGTACTTGCGGGTGGCATCTTTCTCCACCTCCTCTGGTCTCCTTGCATGCCTTCATGGTNCTTTGAGAGCCTCTCTGTGAAGTTCTGGTTAGCATTTTCTTAGATGTTTCACCAGACCACACTGGAGGAGACAGACCTTGGAAGCCCAGTGACCTGAGAGTCGGCTTCCAGGAAAGGGAAGGAACATGAACCAGCTGGGGCATTGTGAAAGACCCCATGTGAATGCCGTACAGCAGAGCCGGCGCATCAGGAGCTGCAGGTCTGAGAGGCAGGGAAAGCCAGGGAAGGCAGAACAAAGAGAGCCTCACAAGCGTTGCCCCCAAGAATGGGCAACACGGGTCAAGCCAGCGCCAGGACGGGGCATTCCAGGAGAGGATTAAATGGACCTGACTCTGATCACATTTTTTCCTAGGTCCACTCCCATAAATTTGATCATAAAAATCTGTCTTTTTATTTTTTATTTTTTTTGGTCAAAAGTGACCTTCAGCTGCCTTCATGATCCTGGATCTTATGAACTGGACAGTCAATTTGGGTCCCTGGAATTTGGGGTCCCACACATTCATGATGCTCTGCCCACAGCCTATGTTTTCAGGGGTTTAAAATAAGGTTGCAGAAAGCAGCCCTGTGACAGTTAGTGTAGCTGACATGGGCTTAAGCCAACAGAAATTCTTTATTAGCCGGCCAGCGACTACACTGGGTGTAAGGGATCCCAGTGTAGCCCCGAGCCTTTCTCAGGATCAGCTTTTAAGCACAAAAAAAACATGTCCTGGGTTGACACAGTTCAGTTAACAAGAACAGTTAGCCAGAAGCAGAAGTACAGAAGCCAAAAAGCAAGGTTAGTACATTTAGACACTTTCCCTAACTGTGGATTCTGATGGATTGGGCCTTTGTTTTAGTTTTGGCAGGTCGAGCCTGAGTGGTACGTCTACCATGGAGTCAGTTATGCTAAGATCTCAGGGCCTACTAAGTTCTGGGGACCTGTTACAGTGTCAACTTGACAAGATCAAGGATCATCAGGGAGACACACCTCTGGCCATGACTATTCGGAATTATACCTCTGAGCACGCCTATGGGGAATTATCTTTTAAAAATATTTATTTATTTATTTGTTTATTTACTTAATTAATTTTATGCGCATGAGTGTTTTGACCACATGCATGTCTGTGTACTACTTGGGTGCCTGGTGCTCACAGGGGCCAGAAGAGGGCACTGGATCTCCCAGAACTGGAGTTACAGGTGGTTGTGAGCTGCTATGTGGGTGCTGGGAATTAAGCCCTGTCCTCTGGAAGAGCACAGTGCTCTTAACTGCTGAGTCATCTCTCCAGCCCCAGTGGACAATTGTTTTAAGTTAATGGATGTGGGAAGACCCATTTTAACTGGGTAGGACCATTCTCTGGGCAGGGGAATCCTGCNTTGTATAAAATGAGTTAACCGAGCTGAGTTCCCACACGCCTTCATCCCNGTTTCCTGATTGTGGATGTCATGTGACCAGCTACTTCAGGCTCCTGCTGTCTTGGGTTCTTCTCTGTGATTGATTTGAGCTACCTGATGAAATAAGCCCTTTCTCCCTTAAGTTGCTTCTGGGGGTGGGGCGGTATTTTATTGTAGCAACAGAAAAGAAACCAAGACACCTTCCTAACAGAGTCTGGGGAAATGCTCAGAGGACCACAGGATGGAAAGGACTCAGCCCAGGAAAAGCCGCGGCTAGCCTTTGCCAGACGAGCCGGCTGCGGCTTGCTTGGAGCCGAATGTGTTTTTCTGGTTCTGTCTCCCGGCATGGGGCCGGGAAGCTGCCTTTGATGTGCAGGTGTTGTAAGCAGCTGCTGCAGGCACACAGCGCTTGGCTACTCTCCCCAGAACGAGGCAGGATGCCTGCAGGGCAGAGGCAGCCGCAGCTGTTGGCAGAACACTCCTCCCTTCCCGCCACCTTTGTCTGTCGAGGTGGGAACCCCTGCCAGGCATCTTGAACCTTGAGTCTCTCCCTCCGGCAGGAATAGCAGGTTTAGATGGCTTTGCTCATCTGCTGGCTGTCATCTCCTCCTAATACCTCCACCCACCTCAGGACCTTTCACTACACATCCCAGAGAGGGAGGCCACTGCCTCTGTAGCNGACCAGGTGATGCAGGTCTATCTCCAATGGACAAAACCTGGAGCAGGAGTGAGTGTAGCCCAGGAGAAACCGGCCTCCATGATGTCACCCTGCCCTCCTTTTTCAAGGCCTTTCTGCTGGCTGCCTCCTCTCTGGGGATGATAGATGGAAGCTTGCCTGCTGTGGGGCTCTCATCTGGAAGGAAAACTAAAACAAAAAATCACCACCCAGGACAAAGGGCTAATTCTGCCAGGAAGAACCCCATNAAATTGAGATCCACTCTGANCCAGAGCCCTAAAGGCACCTCAGTTCAAAAGGATTTGATATGAACCTGGCATCATGCTCTCCTTCTNGGTTTGAAAACCTATCTACTGGTGGCCCAACCTTGCACATACCACTCAACCTCCTGGAGCCTCAGTCCCTCCATTCTGAAAACGAGGATGAGTTTTCCCTTCTAGGGTTTTTGACGGATTTTTAAGTGTACCTTTCTTTCTCCCGGTCAACTTAACTGAGGGTTCACCTCTTCACACTGGGTCCCTGCCTCTCNGTGGACTGTGAGCTTCCTGAGGACAGAGGCCTAGCTTCCCCATTCCTCAGTAAGCAGTACTGCTTAGCACAGGGGAGGCAACAGGAAGCAAGCACCATGATAACAATGAGGAAAGACCCTTAACGCAAGACTTGTGCGCAGAGACACATACACACAGGCGATTGTCAGTGTGGACCAGAAGAGTCTACTATTTCTGCTCAGAAACTAGTTTGAATTAAAAAAAACTAGCCAGTGGGGCCTGTAGTCAGACAGCTCTGGGGTCAACCCCAGCATCACGTTCATGCACCGTGATTCAAGCCACCTTGTTCCAATGTTTCATCTCATCCCACTCTCTCCTGTTTGGTCCTGAGAGTTAAAGGTCTTTCCCAGGGCCTCAGAAATCTGTCTTCTGCTCTAGAAGGCTCAGGGAGAACAGAGCAAAAAAAAAAAAAAAATGGCTAACCCAGTCTGCAAGGAGAGGAAGCCATATTCANTCTCTAAATTCTTAGGCAGGAAATCCCATTTTCAGATAAACATTGTATATTTTAAAGGCTTCATTTCTTTTGTTTTTATTTCTTTATGTGTGTGTACCACATGCATGCAGGAACCCACAGAGGCCAGAGGGCATGAGGTCCCATGGAACTGAACTATAGGCAGTTATGAGCCATGTGATGTGGGGTTCTAAGAACTGAAGCTAGGCTTACTGCGGGTGCATTAAGGTTCTTAACTGCTGAGCTTTCTCTCCAGCCCCGCAACAACTTTTTAAATAAAAGCAAGTCCCAAACATTATTTGGATGAAATTAATTGCAGCACTCAAGAGGCGGAGGCAGTTGGAGAGGACGTGGTGCCTAGGCGGGAATCCAGGCCTCCGTCAAAGCAGGCAAGAATGCTCCCACTCACGCATATCCCCAGGTCCATGACCGTCCTAGTGAAAAGTTGCAAATATTATTTCCCCCAAATGACTCTCCCAAACGGGTTCACAAATGTTATTTCCCCTACATTATCAGGCCAAGGACACCTCGGCCCCACTGGTCCTTGACGCTAGCTAGATCTGCACCTGGAACTCCAGGTTCTCCCAGGATGGTCCCAGNCACCTCCGTCCCTGTGCGCCTGCGCACCCCACTTAGCGGGGGCTGCGCGGTGGTTCGTGGTGCAGTGCGCACGCGCACGGCCAGAGCGCGGGAAAGGTCGCAGGTGCCGGAGGCCTCAGAGCATCGGGCTGTGTCGGCCGTCATGGCGTTCGCGCCCATGGGGCCTGAGGCCTCCTTCTTCGACGCCCTGGATCGGCACAGGGCTTCCCTGTTGGCCATGGTGAAGAGAGGTGCCNGGGAGAGCCCTGCCAGGGCCGCCCACGTGGCCTCTAGGTACAGCCGCTCGGCAGGGCGATGGAAGGCCAGGGAAGGTTCTTCCTGGCGCTGAGGTGGCCGCTGTNAGGAGAACATCGGGACCCACGCCTGAGCCCTGAAATCGGCCCTCCCGTAGTGCTCCCTGCCCTGAACTCGTAGTTTGAATTCAAAAAACCCTGGTGACCACTCCCCTAGACACGCCAGCTGTTTTCTAGAATGTTCCAGGAGCATCCTTCTAGCCTAGTTCCTAGCTTCTCAGTATCCTTTCGACTCAGAGAGTCTGAGATTTTATTTGGCTTTATGTTTTATCTTTAAAAATTTTTTTTATGAAAGCCAGGCGGTGGTAGCACACGCCTTTAATCCCAGCACTCGGAAGGCAGAGGCAGGCGGATCTCTGAGTTCGAGGCCAGCCTGGTCTACCGAGCGAGTTCCAGGAAGCCAGGCCTGTTATACAAAGAGACCCTATCTCTAAAAACGAAACAAAACNAATTAGAGAATTGTAAATTTGGGGATTTTTGGTGAGGTTGATAAGAAGAGGAAAGGGAAAAGCGTAAGGCATTTGCGCTCTAAACCAGTGGGTTTCTCAGATACAGCAAGGATATCAATATTTTAANTGATTTATAATAAGACATTTTTCTTGACCTGTAGGGAGCAGATGTACCTATGTTAAGTAATTTATTTAAAATCAACTACTCTCCTACCACCCCAGGTAGAATGAACTACAGAAAATGCATTTATATGATTCAAATTTCCTCTCTCAGTTTTCTTATCACCAATTTGTGTCTTAAACACATTACTTTTATTTTTANGCCCAAACCAGCTACCCAAAACCTCACAAGCAGACAAATTTTGCAAAAGGATTTAGTTTGTGGGAGAATTTATAAGAGAGAAAGAAGATGGTGGGAATCACTGAAGACGTGGATTGATCTCATTATATCTTAAATTTGTTTTCAGTATTTTTCTCAAACTGTTCCAAGCTTTGAAAAAATAACAAATCATTAGTCTTTACTATATTAGAACATACTAAGTGGTTTAAAATCTATTTTCTGATCTTTTTTTTTTTCAGTGAAAACATTGAAGACGATGTGGACATTAAAACTCAACATTTTGCCCATCTTCTATGTTTAACTTGGTTTCCCTTCCTAGACAATACGCCAATGTTACTTAGAGTGACATTTTTTGAAGCTGATGGTTTGTGAAATTAACAGCCAGCTGACAGAAAACTGGGTTCAGTCTTGATAGTTTGTGGTAAAGTGGCCTGATTTAAGTGGCCAAGTCAACCATTTGGTATAGAATTCACAATTTATCCCTTTCCTGATAGTGATTAAATTTTTTTCCTTTTGAATCACTAAAATTTAAAAATGGTTAATTTTTAAGGCATGAGATCAATTAGGGCAGTATGCTACAAGCAGCTGTGCTCATGTGCGTGTGTGGGTGGGTGCATGCCTGCATGTCAAAGCCCGTCTCACATCAACCTCAGTTAAACATTTAACAATAGTATTTCAAGCCAAGTCTGTATTGAAGTTCAGTGACATTGAAGTAAGTTAATTGTGAGCAAATAATAATGCATTTATAAGTTATATTAGCTCATCGTTAATGCAAAAGGGTTATTTAAGAGATGAATTTACTTTTACGGGCAAATCTAATGTCTCTGTAAGTAACCCCTGTAAGAGCAGTTGTTTGAATGCCTGCTGAGTCAGAATTTAGTAATCGAGATGGTTATTGACATGTATTTCCAAGGATTAAAAAAAAAATGAACAAATAAAAGAGAGGTATGGTGGCCAACACCTGTAATCCTAGCACTCAGGAGACCAAGGCAGGGTTGTGGGTTTAAGGCTATCCTGGACTTCATGGTGAGTTCCAGGCTAGCCTCAGCTCCTTGTGAGACCTTGTCTCCAAAAGCAAGACAAAACAACAAAAATCTAATGAAATAAAGAAGCTGTGCCCGGTGGTAGAGCACACCTTTAATCTCAGCACTTGGGTGGCAGAGGCAGGCAGATCTCTGTGAGTTCGATGAGGCCAGCCTGGTCTACAGAGTGAGTTCCAGGACAGCCAGGGGTACACAGAGAAATCCTGTCTCAAGGAAGGAAAAAAAAGTTGTTTTTGTATTGATCTGGGAAATATTACATGCTATAAAATTAAATCACGGTGTGTTTATTGTTTCAGTTCTGAGGTTCTTACATCTATAGAGAATATTATTCAAGACATAGTCAAAAGCTTGGCAAGAAATGAAGCGCCTGCCTTCACAATAGACAACAGATCGAGCTGGGAAAACATAATGTGGGCATTTTGCATTTCTATTTTTATGTTTTAAAAAGATGTGTATGCTTGCCTGTGTGTGTGTGAGTGTACATACATGCATGCATGTGTGTGTGTACCTGAATGTACATGTGCATGTGGGTGCCCATGGAAGTCAGAAGAAGGTGTCAGATCCCCTGGAGCTGGAGTTCTAGATATTTGTAAGCCACCTGGTGTGGGTGCTGAGAACTGAACTCCAGGCCTCTGTAGGAGCAGGAGGCACTCTTAACTGCCCAGCCATCTCTCCAGCCCCTGAAGTTTTGTTTTATTGTTTCATTTGTTTGTTTGTTTGTTTGTTTGTTTGAGAGAGGGTCTCACTATAATGCCCAGCTGGCCTGGAACTCACAATGTAGACCAGGTTAATGTCAAATTCACAGAGATCTGCCTGCCTCTACCTCCCTAGCACTGGTATTAAAAGTATGTGCCACCATGTCTNGTCCCTGCAGTTTTATTTTAAAATGCAGTATCTATGTTGTTTCAGTTTGTTTTAGAGTTATAGTCAGATGTCATTCCTTTTTGTCATTCTTTTTATCCCCTTTACCTGTTCCATAAAAATTAGCAGGTTTATGAAATCCATGCCCCACAGAAGGGCTGTGTGAACTGGAAGTCAGTGTGAAAGATGAGGCCAAGAAAGGAGGCTAGCAATTGGAACTACGCTGAGGGAGGGGATGGTTCAAAGTCTGTTTGCCCTTGCTCAAAACAGCAAGTGTAGAGCCACTCTTCTCAGCACTGGGGAAACACACCCTGGTGTGACTGTCTTCCACTCTGCAAAAGCAAGCCATTGCTCAGGCAGCTGCAGTCAGTGCTGACATGCAGACCACAGTGCCAGCATCCTGAACATAGCACAAGGATAAGGCTTGGTCCTTGCCGACTACGGCTTGGTCTGGCAGCTTTATCCAAATTCTCCAGCCCAGTGACAAAAGTTTGGCTTTTCTAGCCTGCCTGTACAGACTTTTCTACCAAACCACAAATGGTTCTCAGATTTTGTGAAAGTTACAGANGAATGGGACTAGAGGAGGTTCTTTGTAAGTATTTTAAAATCAATNTAATTAGCATAAGATGTATACTTAGGCAATGTGTTTCGAAAGATGGATTTCACGTAGCTTCAAAGCAGTTGCCATGCGGGGTGTTAGCCTGGTGCCTTCTGACACCTTTAGGAGAGCCTGAAAGGTTCAGTTTAACAAACTGGTATCAGTAGTTCATACAATGTCACTTTGTGGGTAAATTGAAATAAAATATTTCAAAAATTATTAAATTGAACCAAATTATTAACTGAGAGTGAATAATGGCAAAATGAGTAAAATACATAATAGTAAAATATGTGTAAGTATTCCATATACAGTCTTCTCAAAAAAGAACTACACATACACTCCATATTGAAAGGTGTTCAGCTTAAACCTCAGCTAGTCACCNATTAACTACCTGCAGCAATTTGAACCTTTGGGCGTTCCTAAGCTCCAGTGCCCACACAGAGAAGAAATGTGGGAGATGGCTGAATGGCTGAAGTACTTGCTGTATAGCAGGAGCAGCTGTGTGAAGCTACCCAGAACCCTCATAAAAGCAAACTCTGGCGTATGCCTGTAATCCCAGGGCTGGGGAGGTAGAGACAGGTGGATCCCTGGGGCTCACAGACCAGCCAGTCTGTGGTGACTGGTGAGCTCCAGGACAATGAGACAGATTGTCTCATAAAACAAGATGGGTGGGACCTGCAGANCATGTCCCTAGGTCGACCTCTGGCCTCTGTACACGTGTACATGATATGCAGGTCACACCAAGTGTGTGTTCAAGAATTAAGTCTTTCTCATTTTGTTCCTTTGTTTTGAACAAAACAACAGGTTTGAAGATTCTGTCGGCCTTCAGATGATACCTCAGTGTACCACAAGAAAAATCAAAAGCGATTCACCAAAATCAGTTAAAAAATTTGGTAAGTTAATCTTCCATGACATTGAATAGTCAATAATAAANGAGTTAGTTATTTCTAGAGCTTAGCTGTTCCTAATTGGATGTCTTCACGTGTTCTTTAATAGGTAACTTGTCCTTAAAATAAATTTCCAGAACTTTTCATTGTCAGTGACATTGGAAGCACGCTGATGGTCAAAGTCAGCATGTTCTAGGTTCATGTTCGGAGGAAATTACTCTGATTTGCTACCAGAAAGCACTTGATTTTACGATTATTCTTTACCTAATGCTTCTCTTTTGGAAAGATAAATTTTAAAGCATTATAGACAAACAATGGGTACAATTAAAATTTATGACAACAGCATCTTTCAAATTAGTGATAGGGAGAAGTAAATTGTTCATGTCTTATTTTCCAGCTCTAATCCTGAAAATATTGTCCATGATTTATAAATTAGTACAGAGCAACACTTACGCAACCAAGAGGTAAATATATTGTTCTGGCAAATTCATCTTCAAAAAATGTCATGTGAGATTGAGTTAAATTAACTGTTTTAATTTTAAATTTAATGGGCATGGGTGTTTTGCCTGCATGTGTGTCTATGCACCACACGCCTGGTGTCTGAAGAAGCCAGAAGAGGGTGTCAGTTCCTCTGGAGCTGGAGTTACAGATATGTTAGCAGCCATGTGGGTGCTGGGAATTGAATCTGAGTCCTCTGGAAGAACAGCCAGTGCTCTTAATTGCTGAGCCATCCCTCTAGTCCCCATTAACTTTAAAAATATGCTTGAAAAAACCATGAAGCCCGAACCCCAGGTAATAAGTAGCTCTCCTTGTGTGCTGAGTTTCTTGCAGTAAATGTCCTCCACGTGGTACTCTATGCTTGTCACAGTCCAAGAACATGTGGCTCATTCACAATGTTGACCTCACATTTTCATAGAGACATATACTACACTGACAGCCAGCTCTTTGGGAACCAAGCTGCAGTGGACAACATTATAGATGACATTTCCTGTATGCTGAAAGTGCCCAGGAGGAGCCTGCATGTGGTGAGCCACTCTAAGAACAAAACACTGTCACAAAACAAAATGGTAGCTGCCCTTAGTCCCAGAGCAGAGGCTGAGGCAGGCAGGTTAGCCAGAGCCTCACAGCGAGATCTTGTCTGGGGGAAAGTATACTCTGCCCCCTTTTCATGTCATTTGAGTGTATGTTTTCTCAGCATAACCTTAATCNGTTTCCAATGTGTTCCTTTGGTCGAATGGACCAAAACAGGGACCTTTTCAGATATTTTTATTTCCTAAATACCCTTACATGCTTTCTCCTCCATCTCTACCTAGATTCTGATCTAAGATAAAATACAAATATCTTAAGAGGTGAGCATGAGGAGAGGCTTGTAGCAACAAGTATATTAATGGGGATGGTTTCAAATATGTTATTTTTTTCCAGTTATCTACATCCAAAGGATTGATTGCTGGCAACTTGAGATACATGGAGGAAGATGGTACCCGAGTGCAGTGCACCTGTAGTGCCACGGTGAGCATCCTTCCATCTCACCTGCTCAGCACCACACAACCCTTTCCATTCTGAACTGGATTTCATTCCTTGCTTTATTGTGTAATTTAGAGACAAGATAAAAAAATTATTTATAATTGTGTAAATATGAGTATGGTGTGTATGTGTGTGTGTCTCTCTGTGTGTGTGTTCTAACAGGTGCATGTGTGCCACAGCACAAGTATGGAGGTCAGATGACCACTTTCAAAAATTGCACCCTCCTTCAACTATAGGTTCATGGGATCAAACAAGTCATCAGGCTTGTGTGGCAAGTACTCTTACCCACTGATCCATCTTGCTGGCCCCAGAGATTTTAAAATAAAACTGATAGGTGAACAGTTATGTGCTTTAGCACACAGTTTTCAAATATGCTAATTATATTGAAATAAACAGACACACATTCTCTTTGAAAATGTGCTGATATTTCCAAATGGCTTTGGCATGGTCTTTTTGGCATGGTCTTTTTGGCATGGCTATTTACATAATCTGTGTGGTTCTAAAATAAACACATTTCATCCCAAACCCCTTGCTGATGCTGCACTAGAGCAGCAGTGTGAGTGGTCTGATGCTCCCATCAGGACAGGGCACAGTAATGCTGAGGCCCTGCATCAGGACCCTTGTCTTCACCGTGTCTGCTTAAGCCATAGCTGTGCGAAGCTTCCACAGCCTTCCCTGCTGGTGAAGTCAAGTGGATCCTGTGTCTGCTTTCCTCACTGAGTGATAGTCTCTAGACTACCCAACAAAGAAAAATGCAAGCATACAACTGTGGTGATGAATTACAAAGTGCAGCTACACTTCTTATTGAACTTACAAACTGCTTGGTTTGTTTTTTTCTTTTTAACTTAGGCTACTGCTGTGCCATCTAACATCCAAGGGATCCAGCGTATCCTTCAGTGGTAAAACTGTTTAAACTGGAATGCTCCTTCAAAGAGCGTTGTCTTACTGTGGTGGAACAAACTAGTTAGGCCATAGAGACAAGTAGCCACAAGTAGTAACCCTTGCTAGGGTTCTCGCTGTGAAGTAGAGGCNGGCACCCGTATACTTGGGTGAATATAGGTATTGGGAGGTAAAATGAGAAGATTTTCCCTTTGAGTCACGGTATATGGCACTGCAATGCAGCGGGTGACTCAGCTCAGACGCTGTGCAGTTGAAGTATATGGATGGTGTGGCAATGCAGCAGGTGACTAAGCTTGGATGCTGTGACTGTAGTTTCTCAGCCTTAGCGCCACAGATCTGATCACAGATGCAAAGTTTCTGTTAATAGTAGAGAAGGATGCAACATTTCAACGGCTCCTGGACGACAACTTCTGCAGCAGAATGTCCCCATGCATCATGGTCACGGTAGGATATCTGCCTCACTTCACCACTGCGGTGCCTGGAAAGAGAGCTCCAACAACATCCGTGCACCATGTCCAATATAATGCATCATCTAGCATCCCAGAGCAGAAGTGTNCATGGTGTTTATTTCAACATCAGATGAGGGTCTCTATTCTTAAACAGAGTAGTTGCCCCCAAACAGGCTTTGTTTTCTTGCTCCTCTGTGTCTCCTTCTTATTTTCCTGCTGCAGTGTTTCTCCAGGGCTGTGGGCAGCTGACGGTGCTTGCTGTTCTTCACACGAGTTTGTATCCGGGTGATTCACTGGTTCAGGCTAAAGGAGCTTGCCCTTTTCAGACATGTGTGCAGGAACAGTGACAAACACAGGTGGTGTTGTGACACCAGTGGAACTATAGGATGGCTCTGCAAGAGGCAGCATCTGAGCCAGTGACAGCTAGCCCAGAAATGCAGCAGGCAGGGTGACTGATGCAACATGTGTCCTTCTCAAAGTTCTGCAGTCTGGGGCCAAGACTAGTGTGTTAGCTGATGCTCTGTCTGCTAAGGGAAGACCGTTTCTTGGTTGCTAAGAAGCTGTCTTCCCATTGAGTGTTCACATGGAAGGGAAGAGCAAGACAGAGACAGGAGAAAGCCTTTCTGGGGTCCCTTACATAAGGGCTTTCATTCCATTCAGGGGAGTCTGTCCTTCTGTTCTTGATCCCAAAGCCTCACCTCCTGAGCCATCACAGGAATTTATGAGGGCAGAAGCATTGGTCCATTGTGGGCAGTTAGCGTCCTGTGGTATGGTCATGTGATGAGAAATCACAGGAACTGGCTACAGGAGGGAAGAAAGCTTGGGGTGCACACAGATGGGGGCTGCAGAGTAAGAGGATGGATCAGGAGGCCCTCTTTTGGGATCTCCCCACAGCCTGCCTTTACATAGCTATAGAAAATCCACTCCTTGGAGAAGAAAGCTGTTCACAGTGCTGTGGCTTGTTAGAGTGACCAGAAGTGCAGCCTTAGCATAGCCAGGAGAGAATCTGATGAGGGGGTGTCAGACAGCTGGGGGAGCCTTGTAGGCCTGGTCAGTCTCATAGCATCCTGACTTGGAGCAAAATGATAGGCTCACAGGAGGCTTTGCATACTAGGGTTTATGTGGCAGCCTGTGGGTCAAATGGCTTCTTGGGAGGTTTGGGCTTATCTCAGTGTGAGGATAGTGAGGGGTGGGGGCTGAACGAAGAACACTTCAGAAGGACTAGGTAACTCCTGATTGTGACTCTGACCTGTGGCACTTTACTGCAACATCACCACTAAGAGCCACAAGACAGACACAAGCACTCAGGTCTTTATGAGAGAAGTTCCAAGTGTGATTTTGGCATGGACTCTTGGCGTGATAGCAGGAATCCTAGGGGCATCTGCTTGGGTGAAAGAGCCAAGAGGCGATATAGAAGATGAAGGACAATTTGTAGGTGTCTGGTCAATCTTTCCTTGCATATGTGTGTCCCAGTGATTGAACTCAGGTCATCAGGCTTGATCTGTGGAACCATCTCACCGGCCCGCCCTGTGCCCTTGGAATAACACTGCGGTGAGCACCTTTAGTAGTTCTGTTCCTGATGAAATGTTGCCTTGGGGTGAGGGTCTTCAAACAGGCATCCTGGAAGCAGAGGTGTGAACATATATGGCTCTTCTTGTTGCACACTGTCCATTTTCCTTACTGTCAGCACTAGGCTCCCTCACCTGGAAGTCAGAGTGGGATCTCACTTGTCAGTGTTGATGAAATACAGGCAGAATGTAGCCAGATCCTCCACAGCCGCAATGCCTGACTCTGTCTGCTTTCAGGGAAAGGGCATTCCAGATGTGAACACAAGGCTCCTGGTGAAGAAGCTGTGGGACACATTTCACATTCCTGTTTTCACACTGGTAGACGCTGATCCCCATGGTAATCTCTCCTGGACTATTTGGGACAACAGTCATGACTAAGTCATATTTGTGATTATGGTTTTCTGCTCTTAGAACATTTGCACAGCATATTGTATGGGCCAGGGGATAGCTCAGTGGTATGGTACTTGCCTAGCATGCATGATGTCGTAGCTTCAATCTCCAGCATAGCAATCAGTAAAGAAATAAATTGAAGGTACTATTAATATAGTCAAGTTAAAGGCTGTAATCATTTAAGGCAATGTTTAACATATGAAAGAGAACATAATTTTTCATTGGTAATGTCCACAGAAATAAAGATTTTAGATGTTAGATAGAATTTGAGAGTGCAGATTCCATAGCTGTGACCTGAGTCTAATCTTAAAGCTCACTCTCAACAGGCATCGAGATAATGTGCATCTATAAGTACGGCTCCATGGTGAGTACAGAAAAGTGCATCTGCCCTTCACCATGTACGTTTTCCATTCCTGGGATCTACTTATACCCTAGTAAGGCAAGGCTCTCCAGAATGTCCCAGGGGCAATGGTGTCTCTTTGAGAGCCAATCTGTGCTTCAGTGGTGTGAGCCTAGCCCATAGCATGACAGCTACCCACAGGTGACAGAGGCATGAGCTATGTACAAGTAGCACAGCCATCCTGTCTGCTCTGCTCCTAAAGAGCATCATATAGACTTTAAGTGTCACATGCGGCTTCCAGTTTTGACTTTGCCACTGTGACTCCCACAATGAGAGAAGGGAAAAAATCAAGTCCACTCTGGAGCCTGTGGGGACCAAATTCCACTCTTGAAAACCTGTAGAGCTACAAATCCTGGTTCCCTCCAGACCTGCTGAGCCTGCATCTCCAAATGAGCTAGAAGCCTAGCCAAGTTCATAGCAGAGGGGTGGCAGAGCAGGGAGGGAGGAAGTGAGTTCAGGCCAGAGATTAACAAAGCAATGGTCCAGAGCACCTCACCAGGCTGCCAGAATAGAAAACCAGGGCCTTGCCCAACTCACCTGACACAGCTCTGCTCTTTATCTCAGTCTATGTCTTTCGAAGCCCACAGTCTCACCGTCCCAACCATCAGATGGCTTGGCCTCCTCCCTTCTGATATTAAAAGGTACGAAGTCTCACTGCAGTGTGTATGACATGCCTAATGTCACTAGAAAAGCACTTGCTGTCTATAGTTATAAAGTAAATTTCTTGGGGTTTCTGTTATTTATATAGTTAATGAAGGCCAGGCATGATGGTACACGCCTTTAATCCCAGCACTTGGGAGACAGAGGCAGGCAGGACTCTGTGTGTTTGAGACCAGCCTTGTCTATAAAGTGAGTTCCAGGACAGTCAGCGTTACTACATAAAGAGGCCCTGTCTCAAAAAACAAAACAAAACAAATAAAAACTCAATGAATTTAGTCAATTTCACTTTCAGCTAGCTACAAATATTCTTACAATTATGGTTGAACCCTTGTACAAGTTTTTTGTTTTTAAAAGACTAATGCATGGAGAGGCATGGTGACATACTTGTAATCTTGTGCTCGGGGACTGAGCCAGAGGCCAGCCTGAGCTACAGGGTGAGGCTCTGCCTCACAGACACAGATAATAAGTGTGAGGCCTGGGATGGAATTAAACTTCAGTCCTGATCTTGAACATTCTAACTCCATAGAGTGACCACATCTTAATATCAGAGTTGAGGAACTGCCAGCACTTAANGGTCATTTGAGGCAGGGCAGTCCTAGGTGGCTGGTGATTTTCTGCCCATAGCTATGACCTTTCCCCAGAAACCTCAAGGTCCTCAACTATTCCTTTGTCATCTGGTTTTTGCATACAATACAAAGTGATCACTTTTTTTGTTGTTGTTGTTACCAATAAATACATTTCTCTCCTGTGACCTCATGGTAACAGTTCCTACTCCTGAACTTCAGTTTCAGGCCATCCCTCACAGCTGTTCTGCTGAGATTGTTGGTGACAAGCAGATCAAAGGGTCCTCTGATAATTACACCTTTCCCTGAATCTTATGTAGTCTCTGAGGATTCCCAAAAACTTGATAGGTCAAAGTGTGTGTGTGTTTGAGGCTTCCCCTGCCTTCAATAGGGTCCTTGATGTGTTCTCTGTGGAGAGTGAGCCACCTGGCCCTCAGCATGAGGGACCACTGCTTTTCAAATACTTGTAAAAATATCTAATTATACGCATGTACTGGGGGGTATGAACATGTGAGCGCAGGTACTCACAGAGGACCGAAACCTTGGAACCCCTGAGCTGGAGTTACAGGCAGTTGTGAGCTATTCATCGAGGATGCTGTAATCAAACTTGGGTCCTCTGCAAGAGCAGTATACATTCTTAACCACAGAGCCATCCCTCCATCCCCTCAAATACCCTCTTGCTAGTCTGCTTTCCCTGTGAGAGGAACTTGAGTGTGTGTGTGTGATTTCCTGAGGCAGTGGGCTGTCTTGGGTGTAGATGCTTATTTCCTGAACATGGGGACCATGAAGCTATGGACTGAGTAGGAAGAAACCTACCCTGGAGTTTTGAATTTTCCATAGAAGGAAGCGGAGTTTACACCAGTGCAGTTATTTGTCATGGCCACGTTCCTTTCGAGTGATCTCTTTGCACAAACAGATTTGGGACAAGGAACCTGAAGGCTTTTAAGGCAGAGGTCTTGGTGGAACTCCAGCTGTGGCTCATAAACCCCTCTGGTGTCCGCAGAGCCACTCCAGAGAGATACAGGATCAAAGGAAAGAGACTGCAAGAAGCAGCACTAGACTCCCTTCAGTCAGCCAGCCAGGAACTACCACTGGCAAATGCCGGTAATTATGGTGATACTGAGGAAAGCTGAAATTAGAGTTTACCTGGAAATCTCGGACTTGTGACTTCAAGAGCAGATTACACACAAACCCAAATCTTTCTACTGTTTTCAGACTTCAAACTAGATAAGTGTGCATGCCAAGTAAGAAAACAATAGATCTGCATCCTCAGTGCTGAGAGTCAAGCACTTAGTAGGCAGCCACGTCCTGCTTTCTCAGTGTTAGCCACTGGCCACACCTGCTGGGGCTCACAGCTGCAGGAGCAGAAAGCTGTGGCTTGTCTGTACTAGCTCTGCTCAGTGTACCTGACGCTAGTGCTTTGTTTAACAGCCAGTTTCTGTCATCTGTTGTCATCTCACAAAGGTGAGGAGGGGGAGGAAGGACAGAATCTGTTTCTATGACAATGCAAACTTCTACTTTGAACTTGGAAAACTCCCTGGCCTATGTCACAGAGCCCCATATACTGGGATTGGGGAGGAGCACTGGACTGAGTTTCTCACTTGTTTTTCTTAGTTTGTTGACATAACAACATAAATACAGGCATAAATACAGGAATATTCTGTTTTTACTGATGACTCCAATCCAATTTTTTCCAGGTTAAATATACCNAAGGATAGTTTGATTCCACTAACAAAGAGTGACCAGGTGAAACTGGACAGTATCCTGAGGAGGCCTTATATTACCTACCAGCCCTTCTGGAGAAAAGAGGTAGCTGGTGTGTTTTTATAAAATGCAAATGCTATGTGCTTTCTTTCTTTTCATTGTAGTGGTAGCTGTTCACACAATACTTTCAGCACATCCTTGAATTTGTTTCATTTTTTAATCACTGTTACTGATATTTAATTAATGTTTTCAGTTAGTGTACAAGATAATGGGTTTTATTAGGGCATTTCATGCATATATATAATGGTACTTTGTTCATCTTTCCCCCCACCCCCGTAGGTCAGCCCTGCTGCAAGTCCCATTCTAAACCCAACATGGTCCCCCTTCTGCTTTCACACATCCCTACATGTTCACCCAGAGTCTACATGTGAGAGAAGAGGTGCATTTTGTCTTTTCTTCCTCTGTTGCCTGTGTGTGGTCTCCCTCCCCCACATAGCACCTCTTCTACGTTCACGTCCTACCTGTGTACCTTNAAGTCTAGATTCTGTACATGGAAGAAAACATGCACTTTGTCCTTCTGAGTCGGACTTATTTCCTTGAAAGTCTAAGTAACCAACAACTGATACCAGTGTAGTTTGTCAATGATAGTCTGTTGAAATTGCATCACAAATAGTGCTAACAGAGGAGGTCAGCAGGATGAAGACATCTGCCTTTCCTCCACGGTTATGTCACTTTATCAGTGATGGTAGCACAGTTTATGGGATAAAAAAGAAAGAAAGAACTTGTAAAAACCCCCAGAACAAAAGCACTGTAGTGGTTAGGCCCGACCTTACAGTCTTGACCAGTAGCCACTCTAGATGCTCTAGTAGGCCTGAAGACTGTCTAGCCTGCGGTTCCTGACACTGTGGTACCTTCCGGCAGATGGAAATGATGGCGGATTCTAAGATGAAGGCGGAGATCCAAGCCTTGACCTTCTTGTCTTCAGACTATCTTTCCAGAGTGTACCTACCCAACAAGCTGAGGTTTGGAGGATGGATATAAGATCAGAGTCGGGCGGTGTGTATTTCCCAGAGCTTTCCATCAGCTTGTTTGAACTACAAACACTGGGTGAAGAAGTGCCTAGTCTTAATTCTGCAACAGGAAAAATAATTTTACGTTAATATGNTTGTCAAAGCAAACTCCATAATGCCCTTTAGATTGTTTGATCTTCTGTAAAGACAGATTCTTATTCTAGAGCGATTATAAAATAATTTATTTAATTTTTAAATTTTATTAGAAAAACTGTTGCATATGAACGTCTATAAAAATACCTACTTCTGCTGGGTGGTGGTTGTGCACACCTTTAATCCCAGCACTCAAGAGGTAAAGGCAGGTGGATCTCTGAGTTCAAGGCCAGCCTGGTCTACAGAGTGAGTTCCAGAATGGCCAGAGCTACACAGAGAAACCCTGTCTCGAAAAACCTTAAAAAAATTGACTTCCTGTAACATAGCTANTATAGCTGTGAAGTGTCTCACTAGCAACAAAAATAGCACTTGAAACTCAAGAGGTTGCAAAGGAATTACATGACATTTTTTTTCTTGTACTTTCTTTTGCTTCATGGTATAGGGAACTTGCCCTGTTAATGTACCTATGAAANTAGTAAAGTTTATTATAAACAAATCTTCGAGTTGGTGTATGTCCCATGCTCTACTCATTTTCAGTGTGCTTCTTTATCCATAACACTGCGTCTGAGCCTGCTTTCCAGCCATACAGTGTAGGCCATAGCTGGGCATCTGGGTTCCTCTTTGTTCCCTGAGTGCTAAGACTGACTGCAGTGAGGCTTCTCTTACAGTAGGCTGTGCCCTGGCCTCCTCTAGGTCTACCTTAATTTTGTCGGAGGTAACCTTTATGGTCTCAGTGCATCTCTAAGGGAGCAGAAGCTTCAACTGTCTGCAAGCCTGCACACTTCCAGAAGGATGTAAACGTTGCTTAGTTTAGAAGNCTCAGCAGGAGCTGATGTAATAGGACCAATTCTGCAAGTGTGTGCATGCTGCCACTGTGTACACCTGATCTCACTTCATTCTCCCACTAATGACTCTGTAGTTTACAGGTGAGAGCTCTGAAGGTGTTACTTCTCCAAACCACAATAGCATTAGGAGACAATAATACCAAATGACAAAA
Organism: Neotoma lepida; assembly: GCA_001675575.1. NCBI lineage: Eukaryota > Metazoa > Chordata > Mammalia > Rodentia > Cricetidae > Neotoma > Neotoma lepida. Next base: position 688,305 of record LZPO01113206.1, on the reverse strand, counting down.
TATGCAGGAGCTACAGAGAAATGGAGAAGGCAGCCCTTGTTCAGAGTTAAGAATTCCAAGATAGCAGCAACAGAGAATTCAACTGAGCTGGGTCCCTTGTAACTACACGAGTCACATAGCCCTGACACTGGCCCCACCCAAGAACTTGTAGAAAGATGAAATGAGGCAATATGACAAGCAAAGAAGACACTCAATACATATCACACAGTAGGTATTTTTCTAGGGGCTTCACAAATGCTGACTCGTCTCATCCTATAATTTAAGTTCCTTTCTCATGACCCCACTTTATAGATGAGGAAATGAAGGCACAGGGACGTTTAATAACTGACTGTCCCGTGTCCACAGACTAATAAGCAGTGGAGTCTGGACTTCACCTGGAGGGTCTGGAGATGGCTGGGGACATAGAATGTGCTTCCCATGTGTCCTGCATGCACCCTTCCAGGGGAAGGTCTAAGCCATGTGCTAAATCAAGGCCGTGATATCATACCTATGGTGTTAAGATGGCCCCTGGACACATAGGATCCGAAAATTTTGTTTCGAATGCATTTTAATATGCTGTTGATTTGACTTCCTTGTGTGACTTATCAAAAATTATTTAAAGCTTTTGTAAATTACTAATGTTTTCCTTAAATTTATACACAATACCAACATGCAATAATGTCACTGAAATTTGACAAGCTAAAAAAGAAAATACAAGTTAGAAATATATTGAACCCACAGAACATCTGAGTTAGGCTATATTGTCAAAATGGGAGGGAAATACAAGACTACAGTAGTCATGACAATTTGGAAATAAACTTTAAAATAGCTTGCAGATCAATTCAGTTCATCTAATTAAATTATCTAAAGTTTATGACTGGAAATTTTCTTAAAATAATTTTCTGTTATTTTGGAAATTAAATGGACGATCAGCCACACTGAAGTTGGCTCTGCTACCCACCTTTATTGGATGCAGATGAGAAACTGGTGCTAAAGTTTTGGGAACCATCTAGAATTCCAACTCACAAGATTTGCTTTATGAAAGGATTACTGCACAATAGCTCTTTCAAATGGCAGCTGGCAACAGACATGCCCTCAAGGTACCATCATCTCCTGGACCCATGTGGAAGAACACAGGACTGGAAGCTGTTTGTAGTTAGGGTGAGCAGGAACGAATACCACAAAATATGTCCTGAGACTCATGGTTTTGCCTTGAGGGCTCCTAATGACCCTCATTAAAAAAAAAAAAAAGCTGTAACTTCCCATTTTCTGGGAAATAGAACTGTTGCTATTGATGATGCTAAGTGATTTCAGAAATCATGGTTTCATAGGGGTTGGGAACAAGTAGTGCACATTGTACAAAAATAGGACAAATCCTCTAGGATGTCTCTCATGGCTTCTTTTAGGCCTCCTGGTTGACTGTCAGAGTGAGGCCAGTATCTGTCAGGTGCTGCCGGAGAGAACAGACACTCTGAAAACCATGTCACATGTGTGCATCAATACTGATGCTGGAGTGTCTGCAGAAGGCAGTGTGGAGCAACACTGACTTCTGTCCCTAAATGGACTGTCCAGGAGATGAGCGTCCCATAACTACAACCCCCTAGGACAAGCCAAGGCTGCCCTCTGCTGGCAAATGCATGCTGGGTGCACAAATCCTTCCACTCTTTTGAGTGGGAATTTCCTTAAAATTATTTCCAAGTCATTTTTAAAAGGACTACATGGAAAAGTGTAAGACCCATAAAAAAGGAGATGTGGGAAGCCAGGAGGACCTCTGGTGAGTATCTCTGAGGCCTCGTGAGCTAATCTGTTCTGGGTACCCCCATTCCCAAGAGTCTGTACTTGGCCGCCAAACTGCTTGCAAACCTTAAGCCAGCCTATGAGAACTTTCCAATAAAAATGTCAAAATTAAGTATCATTTAAGTTGAAAAATTAGCTGAAACTAAACTTATAAGCACATCCAGTCTCTTGGGAGTGTACTATGAACTGCAATCCATCCTGAATTTTCTCCTGAGACTTCACCAATGTGGGTGATAGTCACAGCCAAAATTTCAGTATTTGGATTTTTATGTGAGGTTTTTTTTTTCTTTGTTTTGTTTTGTTTTTCCTAGACAAGGTTTCCCTGTGTAGACCTGGCTGTCCTGGAATTCACTCTGTAGACCAGGCTGGCCTCAAACTCAGAGTCTGTCTGCCTCTGCCTCCCGAATGCTGGGATTAAAGGCTTTATGTGAGTTTTTACCCATACTGAGTACANAGATGATTGATCTCCCTTTGGTGTTTAGGTTTGGGAAGAGGCAATACTGTCTCTCGTGTGCAGCCAGGCTTTGAGGTTCCCTTCACTCACTGCCTCTGTGGTGGGGAACAAGTTCTAATCTGGCCTCTCTCTCACAGCCACGATGAGGGAGGGCAATAATGATAATGAGAGTCCTTCGGACCACTGTGAGGATGAAGTGGAATTACTCACATAAAGTATGTGTCTACATAGAATAGTTTAGAAACAGACACAGAATGTGAGCTGCTGTGTCTGGGTAAACCACTACTGTTGGTGTACTGATGGAAAGTGCAACAGCAGCCAGTCTGTTATATTCCCCTAAATGGCAGGGTTCTTGGCTGTATCTCAGAATTATCTGGGGAGATTTAAAAAAGTAATTTCTGAGTTCCACCCAAGACCTACTAAATCAAGAGGTCTGTGAGTGGAATTTGGGCATAAAAGTTTTCTAAAGTTCCCAATGATTCTAACACCTGGTTGAACTCCTTGGTGGGATCTTGGGTCCAAGCACCTCAGCTGCTAAGGTGGTAGAGATGTGGGCTCTCAGACCCACCCTACATGTGGGCTCTCAGCCCCACCCTACATGTTGGATCTACATTTTACAAATCAAATGAATCTAAAGCTCTACCAGAAGGTCATGGAGCAAGCAGACCCAGGACATATACAGCAGCCTCGCAGTGCTAAGCAGCCACATGGTGAGCAGCAGGACTTGAGGACACTGGAGCCAGACCNGAGCTTCACAGTCAGCAGCCTGTGAAGCAAAGGGCTGGANGGGCCCAATGTTAGGAAACCTAAGGTTGGGGACGAAAGATGACCTCTCCACCTGACGTGATTTCCCAAGTTGCCTGAGAGATCATTAATAACTATTTGGAGCTGGCTCCATAGACTGCAAAGCCCCATGTCTCAGTCAGTGTTTTTATTGCTGTGATAAACACCATGACCAAAGCAACTTGGGGATGAAAGGGTTTACTTGGCTTACACTTCCACATCACTGTTCATCATCAAAGGAAGTCAGGAGAGCATTTTAATATGCTGTTGATTTGACTTCCTTGTGTGACTTATCAAAAATTATTTAAAGCTTTTGTAAGTTACTAATGTTTTCCTTAAATTTATACACAATACCAACATGCAATAATGTCACTGAATTTTGACAAGCTAAAAAAGAAAATACGAGTTAGAAATATATTGAACCCACAGAACATCTGAGTTAGGAACCCAAACAGGACAGGAACCTGGAGGCAGGAGCTGGTGCAGAGGCCATGGAGGGGTACTGCTTACTGGCTTGCTCTCCATGGCTTGCTCAGCCTGCTTTCTTTCTCTCTC
>LZPO01113206.1:646861-676529 GCA_001675575.1 Neotoma lepida | reverse complement strand
AACAATGGTGTTATGGCTTGAATGTGAAGTGACCTACACAGGTTCTTGGTTTTACTTTTATGGGTATAGGTGTTTCGCCTGCATGTATGTCAGGCAATTATTTTTGAAGGTTGTGGAACCTTTTGGACATGGGGTTTAGATACCAAATGTGAGTTAGATACCTATAGATTACCTTCGGATCCCAGGTGCTGTGCCTCTGCTGCTGAGAAACTCTGAGGTAAAAGAAATCCTTCTGCTAAAATGTTCTGATCAGGTTTGGTGTGGCAGTGAAGAGGACTTACGTCATTTCTTGAAGCCTTTTGTGTCTCTGGATGTGCAGTGAGCTTAAGTTGGTTTTGTTTTTTGCTTGTATTTGTAACGTATTTGTGGGTGTGACGTGTGTATGGTGGTGTTGGTGTCTCTCCCACTGTGCAGGTCTTGATCCGTCAGGCTTGGCAATGACCTTTACCCATTGAGTGTTTCGCCAGCTGACACTTGGTTTTCATTCTGTAGCTTTCAAAGCCACTTGGTTTTTAATTTTTTTATTTTTTGGTTTGTTTGCTTATTTATTTATTTATTTATTTGTTTATTTGTTTATTTATTTATTTATTTTTTTGGGACAGGGTTTCTCTGTGTAACAGGCCTGCTGTCCTGAAACTCCCTTTGTCAACCAGGCTGGCTTGGAACTCAGAGATCCACCTGCCTTTGCCTCCCAAGTGCTGGGATTAAAGGTGTGTGCCACTACCGCCAGGCACCATTTGGTTTCTTAGAGATCCTGTCTCTATGTGAGCTCTTAGTAGTCAGTTTCTAGTTGTATTACTTAAACTAGTTTGCTGTATGCTCGCTCTTAAATAACAGGAAAATGCAGAGCAGATTCGTGACCCAGCTCTTGGGTGTCGTGGAGACTTAACTTTTGCTCAGCGAGCAGACTGTCTCTGTTTCATTTTAGGATGGGAGCAAAGTATTCACAGCATCGTGTGATAAAACAGCCAAGATGTGGGACCTGAACAGCAACCAGGCCATTCAGATAGCACAGGTGAGAAGCCTTTGTGGGTGGGCTCAGGAGACAGCACTAAACAGTTTGGTTTAATGGCACTGGAAACCTCTGTAGTATGTACCTAGCATGTTTTGTAAGCACCCTCATTTGTATTAGTATTTCACAGAGGACTTTGCCATAAGTCTCCCATGTACATATAGGTATTAACAAGAGTTTATAATGGTAAAATCTGTAAAAAGACAAGAGTAGATGGTCCATGACACATCTGGCATTCNAGCACCTGTGTGTGTCATTGTTCACTTGTTATTCAGCAAGTGTTGGTTGAGTGCCTGCCATGTGCCAGGCAGTATTGTCAGGGTTAGGATACCCATGTGCCCGTGGAGCATTTATCACCTGAGGGGCAGCAACCGGTTCTCAATGTGAAGACCAACAAGAGAAGTAGTGAAAGCCCCGCCAGAGGCTACTCTAGCTAAAGGGTAGGGAAGGCTTCTGACGTGGTCTTCGAAGCCTCTGAACTGAAGGCATCTTAGTAAACAATCAGCAGCACTAGCAGCATTCCCCATTAGATACTTCTAGATGGTTCCCTAGGAGGGCCTTACTGTCACAGTTAATTATGAGTGAAGGGTAAACTTGTGTTAGGACAGAACATAGGTNCAAGCCCAAGGGTGTTGATTTTGTTATTNTTGAATATAACCCAGTAGTATTTGATTAAGTTAGTTCCTTTGAATTTCCACAACTAGAGATATTACTGATTGTTCAAGTATCTCCCTGGTTTTTGTCTTTTAAAAGCATGATGCTCCTGTTAAGACTATACATTGGATCAAAGCCCCCAACTACAGCTGTGTGATGACAGGGAGCTGGGATAAGACTCTGAAGGTATGCTGTGTGGTCGAGGGATTGTATGCTGTGAAGATGGGTGTCGTCTGACATATGTCGGCCTCAGCAGTCTCTCACCGCTGCTCTTCTTTGCTTTCAGTTCTGGGATACCCGGTCATCAAGTCCTATGATGGTCCTGCAACTCCCTGAGCGCTGTTACTGTGCAGATGTGGTAAGTAAAAGAGTCTCATTCTCCAACAGCTGAGCAAGTGCGGCTTGTTTGTAGGTGATGTAAACCCTTCAACTTTAGCAGACTCCACTCATACAGACATTTGGGGCTGCCTTTGTCCAGTAGTACTAAGTGCTGAGTTCTGGATGTTTTCATGTTGATTTCTTTGGGACTGGAGATGAAAGTGCTGGACTTTTAGCCATTTCTTTGAGCATGTGCCCCTAGTCACCTGTCCTCCCTCGTGTGGGGAGACAGCATGGTATGATGGTAGAAGAATGCAGAGTGATCTTGTGTATGGTTCTGATCTCTGGGACTGCCTCTGAGTGGGATGGAAACTGAAGTGCTTTCTCCACCTCTTTACTTAAGTCTTAGGGTTTGTTACAACTACCTGGGTAATTCCACAGTGAGGAGATCCATCCTCAGAAAAGTGCACAGTGGGGGCTGACATTCATAAACTGTATGTAGAAACATACCTGACCGAGCATGTTTGCCTATGCCCATAATCCCAATTCTCAGGGCAGAGGCAAGACCGTCTCTGAGTTCTAGGCCAGCCTGGTCTACAGCTCGAGTTCCAGGCTAGCAAGGGCCCACATAGTGAGACCCTGTCTCAAAAAGGAAAGAAACATCTGGTACTCAAAGACAGGAGGAAAATACACTGAAATACAGGCCGTTATCATATGAAGGGGTGGAGATGACCATCCATTCTCACTGGTACCTCAGAATACTTTTTAAGTNTCCATATTTTATAGTTTAAAAACTCTAAAGGACTTGGTAACAAAGGCCTGGAACTTAGTGCTCAGGATGCTACAGTCTTGATCAGGGTTCAAGATACCAGCCTATGCTGTGTAGCAAAACAAACAATAACAAAGCTCAAAGCATCCCCACCACCAGAGTAAAACAAATATGTGTAAGTGTTCTGCTTACAGGTGTGGTTTCTCTGTGTTTTCACAAACATATTGATACCACTGAATTATTAAACTTTTTGAAACATTAGAATTTTGTGACTAAAATGTTGTCTTCATGTCAAGAGTGTGTCTTTCTTCTGTTCCCTAGATCTACCCAATGGCTGTGGTGGCTACTGCAGAGAGAGGCCTGATTGTCTACCAATTAGAGAATCAGCCTTCTGAGTTCAGGAGGATAGAGTCTCCACTGAAACACCAGGTGGGTCAGAGAACATCGAGAAACAGACACCTGGCACCTGCTGCATGCAAGATGGTGCTCGTGTGGGGCACAGGTATATAGTGCCTGTTTTGAAAAGCTTGCTGATATGTTCAGAGAAAGGGAATTTAAAGAAACAAACAGAGCTGGGTGGTGGTGCACACCTTTAATCCCAGCACCCNGGAGGCAGAGCCAGGTGGATATCTGTGAGTTCGAGGCCAGCCTGGTCTACAGAGTGAGTTCAAGATAGCCAGAGNTACACAGAGAAACCTTGTCTTGAAAAAAAAAGCACAGTTTTATTTAAGCAGTTACCATCTGTGGCTGAGCCAGACTTCCCTGTCCTCCCCCAAAGGTCCCCCCAAGTGGCTTAGTGCTACTGAGTGCTCCCAGCCCATCTGGGTGGACTAGTTCTGTCGCTCCAGTTCAGCCCTACCCTGGCTGTAGGAATGCAAGGTCTTCCTGCTTCCCTGCTCTAGCCTCTCCTAGCCTATGTCTCAGCAAATAGGATCAGTTCCCAGTCAGAACAGAGGAGGAGAGGGCTGAACCATCCTAGCCTTCTTCCTGCAGGGTCTGTCTGCACATGCAGCTTCTCCTGCTAGGTGCTGTCCAGGTTCTCTGGAGGCTGGTTCCATGGTGAGCCCTCTTGCCCTGCAGCCTTTGCAGGGACCTGACATAGTCCATCACTAAGACTTCTCTAGCACTTGACTAAAGTGAACTAGTCTGGTTCTCCAGGGAAGCAGGGCTTCTTTGCCTCTCCAGAACCATCTATGATCCTTCCCTTCACGGTTCAGAGTCTTCCTCCCCACACCTCCCACTCTTCTCCCTTTCTCCACTAAGCCCTGTGCCCATGGCATCACTGAAAGCATTTGATGTAAGTCCCTGTGGCATCACCATCAGGAATTCCCATGGGCACTGATAGCTTTACCTCCGGAAAACTTTGCCCTTCAACTAGAGGTCACTCTCGAGTCCCCTTTCTCTCCTCTCCCTTCTCAGCCAGCCGCTTCCCAGGTCCCTTCTCGCTCTCCTACCACTCCAACCCCAAGTCTTCTGTCAGTTGCATACTTTATGCCATTGACACACAAACATAGGCAAGAAATAAATAACCCGGGGACCACATCAGACAAGCTTTAGCATAGGAAGGAAGCAACCAGCAACAAGGAACCTACAGGGAACAGACTAGTGAGGGAATCTGTATTGCTAAGGGGTTTACCTTCAAAAGAGTGTGAAGAACTTGTAGCAAAACTAATGACCTGATTCAAAACTTCTCCAAAGAAAATGACATGGCNAGTGGATATGTCATCCCAGGAGAGCCCTGAGATAGCACTTCACACATGGGGGCCACTGTTTTCAGAAAGAAGTTGGGGCCTTAAGAAATGGTGCCATGCCTCTGCCTCCTAAATGCCGGGATTAAAGGCATGCGCTACCACCGCCTGGCCTGTTCAAGACCAGCCTGGTCTACAGAGCAAGTTCCAGGACAGGCTCCAAAGCTACACAGAGAAACCCTGTCTCAAAAAAACAAAAAAAAGAAAAGAAAAAAAAAAAGAAAAAGAAAAAGAAATGGTGCCATGTGTGACAAGATGGGCCTGGGCTAANGTACACTGTAATCTCAGTGCTGAGGGAACTAGAGATGGGAGCCAGAGAGACTGCCTTAACACACAGAAAGTGAGAGGGGACACTTGACATCCTTCTGTGGTTCCTGTGCATTTACTTACATGCCTGCACACATACACTGTGTGTGTGCTTGTGCACAAGAAACACAAATTAAAGAAAGATAGCAACTGTTGGTGAGGGTGTGGCAAAAAAGCTTCAGAAGTGGCCCGAAGTGCCTGAGGCTCTAGGACATAGCCAAGTAGAATTATTGTCAGATCAGAAGCTTTTAAGAAGGAAATCAGGCCTGGCTGTGGTGGTGGTGGCCCACGCCTTTAATCCCAGCACTGAGGAGGTAGAGGCAGGTGGATCTTTGAGTTCAAGGCCAGCCAGTGTTGTTTTTTTCTCTTTTGGAGGGCCNACCACCCAGCTCCCAAATAAATCACACACGGAGGCTTATTAATTATGAATGCCCGGCCTNAGCTTGGCTTGTTTCTAGTCAGCTTTCCTTAACTTAACCCATCTATCTTTTGCCTCTGGGTTTTTCCCATTCTNTTACTTCTGTAAGTAATCTTACTCTTATTCCATGGTTTGCTGTGTGTGGGTGGCTGACCCCTAATGTCCTCCTCCNCCTCTGGCTACTTCTCTTTTCCCTCCCATATTTCTCTATTTATTCTCTCTGCCTGCCAGCCCTGCCTATCCTTTCTCCTGTCTTGCTATTGGCCAGTTCTTTATTCGACCATCAGGTGTTTTAGACAGGCACAGTAACACAGCTTCNCAGAGTTAAACAAATGCAACATAAACAAAAGTCACATACCTTAAAATAATATTCTGCCACAAGCCAGGGCTACACAGAGAAAACCCTGTCTCAAAAACCAAAGCAAAGATGTTAAAGAATGCTCATTTTAGTATAATAGGCTCGTGATAGCCAGGTGAGTGGGTGTTTACCCCTAAAACGAAGGAGGCTTGTCATTGCACAGTGGATGAACTTAGGGGCTGGTATAGTAAATGCAGTGAGCCAGGACAGGAGGACAGACTAGCCGGGTCCCCGTATATGTAATAACCAAGATACTGACTTTGCTGTGTGTACCTGTCCAGGGTTCACTATAAGAGGGCTGGCTGCTACTCCGCTTCCTGGCTAGGGAAACAGGACAAATATTGGGTGTCTGACCTGAAGGGTGCCTGCTGATCAGAGTGAGACCCTGCTCTGAGCACAGCCCAGCAGGACTAGAACCTTGGGCTTGGAGGGCTGTGCAGTTGCAATTGTGCACAGATGGTCCTGGAGCTTAGGAAGGTTAGAGAGTAGCACTTTATGGGGAGATAAAAATACTTTTGTATTTGAGTCATGGTTTGGGTTCTTCTAAAACCTAAAAATATGGTAACGTTTGTTCATATTAAATAATCTTCACTTACATGGTGATAATGATCCTTCCCNTTTCCTTTTAACCATAGCATCGATGTGTGGCTATTTTTAAAGACAAACAGAACAAGCCGACAGGTTTTGCTTTGGGAAGTATTGAGGGCAGAGTTGCCATTCACTACATCAACCCTCCAAATCCGTAAGTGACACTCACTGCCTGGGATGCTCTTCCCAACTGGTTCTCAAAGGAAACTGAGATGCCCTTTGCTTTTCAGGGCCAAAGATAACTTCACCTTCAAATGCCATAGGTCCAATGGCACCAACACGTCAGCTCCTCAGGACATCTATGCAGTACGTTCCAGCACTCCGTCATGGAGAGAACCCCTGGGACCAGACTTGGAGCTGGCTCTCCCAAGTGCATTGGGACCAGAAGTCCTAGAAGAGCCTGTGTTTGTTTGCAGACTTCAGTGTTCTTTACAAACCTGTTGACTGGCTCTGTTCTAGATGTGCTTGGAATGTGAGCTTGTGACATGGGGCATTGGCATTTTCTGCCTTGTGGGTGTCCATAGACAATTTCCACACATAGCGATGTTCAAGAAATTTGTTTGCTAAAAAATCCCACACATTTCCTGAGTGGGTTTGCACCCACTGGCTTGGTGTAGCCAGTGGGTGCAAACGTGAATTCCTAACTGGGGAGCTGCTGAGGCGGGTTTAGTTCTGAGTTGCCAGTTGCCTTAGGCAGCATGGCTAAGGAGTGAAATGTGCCCGTGTGCTTGGTTTCCTGACTTTAGCTGGGAGCTGTACTGGCAGCAGCCTGCTTCTGCTTCTCACTGTGCATATCAACCTTTGCAGGTGAACGGAATTGCCTTCCATCCTGTCCATGGCACCCTTGCCACTGTGGGGTCTGATGGTAGGTTCAGCTTCTGGGACAAAGATGCCAGGACAAAACTAAAGACTTCAGAACAGTTAGATCAGCCCATAGCGGCTTGCTGCTTCAATCACAACGGAAACATATTTGCCTATGCTTCCAGCTACGACTGGTCCAAGGTGAGAACTTCCAAGCCAGCTCTGGGGCCAGAGGCCTGAGTTTGAATTGTAAACTCCTCACTGGACTTGTGTGCCCTTAACCAGGCCATTGCCACCTCCCTATAAGGGGAACAGCAGCCTGACTCTCAGTGTGGGGTTTAGTGTCATCTTCAGTCAGATCTTTGCACAATGGGAATGTTTTGTCAAGGAGAGCCATCATGAGCTCCTCCTTGTTCTTGGACACAAAACATGAGCATGCTGGGAGAGGAGGGGTCACCAAGGTGTTGCTCTGGTGNCATTGGTTGGTTTGCACAGGGAGAGTAAGGAGCTGGCGGGGTTCTGGCTGCGTCTTGAAGCATTGCAGGTGATGGTGTATGTGGGCTTGTAGAGTGTCTGTTGGAGGAGATGCCTCCAGTTTATTCCTTATGGTTTTCATTTCTCTGCCCTTAGCTGTACAGTGCNTTTTCCCACTCACCCATGCTTCTGATGGAGTCCCCAAACCCACGGTGGCTTTCCTCCTACCCCACACAAATTCCTACTCCATTTCTCTACACTGTTCTCTCCCTGCCTTTGCCAGAGAGTACACACATGCCAGCCTTGGAGAACCTACTCAGNACCTTCTCAGCATCCATCCCCTTCCCATGTGTGTATACACACTGTAGCTGGAGTACTGAGATGTGCTCAGTCTCCCTGCCCGTCAGCTGTGGAAGCTGCCTTTCTGTTTGATAATGCTTTAGCTCTGCTTTCCACAGCTGCTTAAGGCTTCCTTTGGGGGCTCCTGCCGTCTTTCCAGTCTTCCTCCTCCAGTTAGGGGGCAGCCTCAGGGTTCTGTAGGTGTTGTATTCCTGAGGCTCCAGTCTGCACAGCTGCTGCCTCCTGGCTCTCCCCATTTCTCTTCAGCTCTGGGGCCAAAGGCCTGAGTTTGATAACAAACTGGCTATCAGGATAACACCCTCATNGCAGCTAATAATTGTCTGTAGCTCCAGTTCCAGGCTGTCTGATGCCCTTTTCTGGCCACTGCAGGCATGTGGTGAACATACATATGTTCAAACACGCATGGCCACACACATGTAAACAAACCTTTAAAAAACAACTGCTTTTGCTATGAGTGGTGGCTCACACTACAGTTGCATCACTCAGGAGACTGAGGCAAAGGATCACAAAGCCTGAGCAGCTTGACAAGACCCTCCTCAAACTTGAAGCAGGCTGTGTGTATAGCTCAGTAGCAGAGTGCTTGCTTGGCATTGTGGTGAGGCCCTTGGTTCAATCCCTAGCACCACCAAAGAAAAGACATGTTTGGAAAACAAACAAACAAAAAAGACTGCATTTTTCCCATGAGCCTCAGAGCACTAAACATAATAACCTGAGAAAGGAGAAAGCTTACTCTGAATGCTACTTAAGGATTGAAACCCCAGCTGAGCTCACCTTTAATCTCAGCCCTGGGGAAGTAGAGGCAGGCGAGCTCTATTGAGTTCAAGACCTGCCGGGTCTACAGAAGTGAGACCCAGACAGGGGCTTTGGTACAGAGCCCTTCTTTGCCCCTACCCGCTGATGCCCCTGGATTTCTGCTTTCCTAGGAGCTGCCCCCTCTGTGGATAGGTCCTCTTCCGTAAAATAAAGTATCATGGGTGAGCTTGGCCCTCTGTGAAACCTCTAGTCAGGGCTAATCCTAAGCCTGGGACCCTGAGCAGTTGTCTTGGCAGTGAAGTCAGAGTAAAGGGGCCAGTACACAGAAGACTAGGAAAGGCCACCCTTAGCAGGACACTGACAGCCAGGCCCTGGCTCTCTGACTTCCAAGGGTGGAGGTAATGTATAACACAGGACTATTAACATCTCATCCTTACTCTACNTTCTCAGAGCAGGACTTGGTGGTGTAAGTGTAGCTGTTGCCTTTAATACTAAGGTCATTGGGTTGTGTTTTTTTCCTTCTTTAGGGACATGAGTTTTATAATCCCCAAAAGAAAAATTACATTTTCCTGCGTAATGCAGCTGAAGAGCTAAAGCCAAGGAATAAGAAGTAGTGGACTGAAGCCGGGGGCTGTTGGAGTTTCTGTCCACAACACGTCATCTCTGCCTGAATTTGGGCCTCAGCTATGGGTGGCCCACAGTCCTGGATGTGGCTCTTCACCTCTGCAGGGACTGATGTTCTTGCTCAGTGGTCAGCCCAGCACCCTGGCGACTTGCCTTCTCTGCATTCCACTCCCTGCTGCAGCTTTCCTGTAACGCTAAGGGAACNGAGATTCTCACTGAAGTCCAATCTTTTGGACATTGTGTCATCCAGCAATGTGTATTTGACAGTGTTGGGTGGAACTGTTGATGAGCCCTGTACTGTGTTTTTTAATAAAATATTTTGAAGATGGCCTGCTGATTCCCTTCATCCCACTCCCCTCTTTCCCTGACCCTCGGGAAATAGCCATCACATCCCAGCCTCAATGCTAGGTTCCAAGTTTATTATTCTTACCAGCCCCTGAAAAGCTGTGTGAACTGCATACCATCCCTGCCTCAGTGGTGAGTGAAGGGGCTGGTGTGATGTCTTGAGAGAACAGCCACCTTTCCCAGCACTTGGGGTCTTCCACAGCTCTTTTATCCCACAAAAATGGGGGACAGTTGAGTCCTGGGTGACTGGTCCTGCCTAAGGGCCTGGGGGTGCACTCTTAGTCCCAACTACTTGACCTGAGACAGAACTTGGAGTCCAGCAGTCAACTTGGGTGAGACCCTGTCTCAAAGTACAAGTCAGAAAGGGCTGGGGATGGGCTCTGGTACAGTGCCAATCCACTACACGAGCCCTGGGCTTCACCTCCAGCAAACACTGCCACAAGATCATTGACTGTTGTGTCTGCATTGGTTTCTCACAATTACCAATATGTTTGACATACAAAAAGCTGTATGTGTTTAAAGACCATAGTGGCCTCTGATTGGAGGTAAATAGATGCCCCNCTGCAAGTGCTGGCCATGGAGAGATGTGGGGCCTATGTCCTGACGAAGAGCCAGGAGCTCTGGAGAGGGGTGGGAAGAGGCAGGTGGGGTGGCTGCTGCTGGACCCCCATGATCCTGCCTGGCCAAAGGAGCTGGCAAGAGGGATGATATTCCGTTCATGAGACAGTGTCCGAGTGTCCTAGTTTCATTTCCTCTTGCTGTGATGAAACACCCTGACAAAAGCAACTTAGGGGAGAAAAGGGTTATTTTAGCTCACGGTTCCAAGTTACAGTGCATCATAGCACGGATCTGAGGAAGTCACAGCAGTAGGAGCATGAGAGAGTTGGTCACATCACAGCCATAATCAGAAACAATAGACACAGGCATGTCTGTGCTCAGCATACTTCTCTCACACAGCTCAAAACCTACCTAGGGAATGGTGCCACCCCCAGTGGGCAGGTCTTCTCATATCAATTAATATAATCAGGATAATTCTCACAGACCAACTTAATCTAGGCACTCCTTCATTGAGACTCCTTTTCCAGGTGATTGTAGATGGAGTCAAACTGACAAAGCTAACCATCACATCAGGGACCAGACTTAGCCAGTTTGATCCCCTCTGTCAAAACAACTGGGCTTCTGATTCTGTTACTCTGAGCTCCCGTGCCCTCAGCACACTGAAGATCCAATGGGTGGAAAACACCCCCCAAAAGTGCTGGTGGGACAGAACAGCTCCTCCCTGAGAATACCCATCACTACCATCACTAAAGGGNCCTGGATATGGCCAACCAGGAGCAACCTGGGTAGCCCAGAGGCCCATTAGGGTCCAGGGCTTGGAAGTGGGAGGGAAGCAGATCAGAAAGCGACAGAGCCCGTGAGAAGCCATGAAACCAGAAGAGAACATTGGTCTGGAGCACAGGATGGCACCACTGGTCAAGGAAGGAGAGTTCTGTCTGGAGGTGCCATAGCCTGTCTCACNGAGACCCTTGGCTTCCAGCATGGTAAGAGGATACGTGGTAATGCTTCATGCCCCTGGGTGTGTGACAGTTGATAACAGCGGCCACAGGCAATGTGTAAACAGGAGCTTCTTGCAATCAGGTTCATGGATCAGTGGGAGAAGAGCCTTGCCTTCCCNAGCCAGAGCCCAGTGACCCAGAATCCTCATGTGTGTGTGTTGCAGCCCTAGCACTCTGAGCTGCACCTGTGCCTTGGAAGCCACTGCATGCCACTGTGCAGCTGTCACCAACACCTGGACTTGGTGACTGAACCTCCACACTGCAGCATCATGNGGCCATCAGTTGGCCCCATTATAATGCACCAGTGTGTAATGAAATTAATATTCCTATTAATGTGAAATAGGAATATGAACTTAACATGAAATATTAATGTGAGATTAATATTAACATAACAGCTGAATTTAATTTTTTTTGAGACAGGGATCATGTAGCCCAGGCTGGTTTTGAACTTGCTGTGTGAATGATAAGAACCTTAAATTATTTTTTAAAATATACTTTTTAAACCAGGCGGTGATGGCACATGCATTTAATCCCAACACTCAGGAGGCAGAGGCAGGCAGATCTCTCTGAGTTCAAGACCAGCCTGGTCTATAGAGTGAGTTCCAGGACAGCCAGGGCTACACAGAGAACCACTGTCTCGAAAAAAAACAAAAAAACAAAAACAAAAACCAAACAAACCAAAAGCAAAAGCAAAAAACAACCAACCAAACAACAACAACCAACCAGTCATTCAAGGCTTGAGAACACAAGAAATGGGGCTGAGATCAAAGTCCAGGCAGACCCCACCCCGTGTGCCACAGCAGCTGAGGGGTGTGGGAAGAATAGCAGGAACCAAGCCAGGCTAGCCTCCCTGGCTGCCTTGACATCCACCTCAGGTGCAGCAGCACCCTGACCTCTGCTCCCAGGGACAGCAGCATATCCTACCCCACTCCCATCCCCCCCACAATGCCGTTACTATAAAGGATGTCTTCAGGCATCACCACATGTCCTCTGTGTTTAGTTATATCAGTACTATTGTGAGTCTCTCAGACTTGGCCTCGTGGTCACAAGATGTCTTCTAGACATCTCACACCTACTCAGGACAGAAAGAATGCTAAGGCTGGAACTGAGGAATAACTCAGTTGACAGAATGCTTACCTTTCGTGCACAGAGCCCAGGGCTTGTTCCACAGGACCACATACATCAAGCATGGTGGTGCACTCCCNCAATACCAGCCATCAGTAAGAGATTGGGGAGTTCAAGGTCATCCTTGGCCACATAGCAAAGTTGAGGGTAGCCTGGAACATGAGCTCTTGCCTTAACAAAAAAGTATGAAGAAAAAGAAGAAAAAGTGATTGCCAAGGTCTAGTATTGCCTAGTACTTGCTCTCATTAGTTAGGAAGGGGAAAGCTGCACAGAGGTCCCGCAGACTTCCACCGGGGACTCCCTAGCTCAGATGGGAACACAGCAGATGGAAAAGCAGCTGCATTCATTCACACTCTCCTGTCACAGTGAGAGAGGGAAAAGACTTCAGGATAAGGTGTTATCAGTCAGCCCAGGGCTCCAGAGTACCCAGACAGGTTTCCGTGTCCACTGCCACCATGCCTAATGCCATCTCATCGGGTAGATGAAGAGCAGCAGAGAGTCATTCAGCTGTCTCTACTGCAGTGAGTGAGTGATTTCTGTTTGTTTATACTATTTTGTTGTTTGGTGGTGGCGGCAGTGCGAGCAAGCATGCCTGTGTGTGTGTGTGTGTGTGTGTGTGTGTGTGTGTGTTTGTGTGTACATGTGTGCACAGGTCAGAGAAGAACTTTGTAGTCAGTTCTCTCCTTCCACCTTTACATGGGATTGAACTCAGGTCTCTAGGCTTTCCACACAAGCACCTTTAACTCCCTGTGTCACCGTGCTGACCCCTGGGTCCAGAAAGGTCTTTAGAAAACTGCCTTGCTCCAAGATGCNGTCTGTCAGGTCCTTGTAGTGTAGTCTCCATTCACTTGGTCCCCTTTCTGGCACTTACCTAGCCTTTGCTGGCTCCTGGGGCAGGATTTCCCTACTGGGTCCTCCACAGGCAGGGGCCAGCAATGACAGCATCACAGGGTGGGAAGATCCGATGGCAGTTTCAGGCTTGTGCCAAGGGCTCCGCCTCCAGAGCTGCTGACCACGTGAGAGTTATAATTATCCCCTGGTGGCAAGAGGGCTACAGAGGACTGGTCAGCCCCAGCCCCGCCCCTCGATCTTCTCAGGGCCAGCTGGGCAGCCTGTCTGTGTCTACACCATCAAGACTGACAATTGGCCTTGCCAGCTGGGTAATGGGGCAGCCCGAGCCTGAAGCCTGCTCAGTTCTGAGCTTGAGAGGTGCTGCTGGCCCATCCACACACAGGTTTAGACCAACTTTAATCAACTGATGGTTGATTAGCTAGGATACAGACGAGCTGGGCTATGGCCAGCAGCACTCCACTCCAGCACAGAGGATGAAATGTCCAGGGTTCCCCTGCTCCTGAGTTGTAATCCTGACTGACTCTGCCCAGTCTGGCCATGTGGTCCTGGACCATGTGCAACACTGGGAAGATCACACCTTCCCAGTCCTCAAAGCAGGGACCAGGGCCTCTTCTGAATGAGATTGGGAAGGTGAGATGGGGTCTCGGAGTAGGCTTGGCTCAGGTGCCTCAGTCCACTCCAGCTGAAAACCAGGCTAATGGATAATGGTGTAGTGCCTATGAATGGCTTCTTCTGGGTTAAGTCACCTAATCTAGGGGAATCCCCAGTGAAGGCCTCAGCACGTACCACAAAGGCCAAATGAACTTCATGATTAGTGATGCGTGAGGCAATTGTCAAGGGCTTAAAACATACCCCTGAGCCAAGCATGGAGGTGCAATGCTTGTGATCCCAGAACTCGGGAGGCTGAGGCAGGAGGATAGAAAGTTAGAGGTTGGCCTGGGCTCCATAATGAGACCCTGTGTGCGAGGTGGCAGGGAGAGGAGTATTCATTACAGCTGTCACTTCTGGGCCTTTGCACCCCACCGTTCCCTACCCGCCACATGGAGCCCTTGGCCGCGCTTGGTCCTTCCTGCCCTCTTTGCCCCCTACTCAGTGCCCACCTGGGCAACTGTGCCTGATGGAGATACCTACTATGCAGACCTATTCACTCGCTCTCACTACAGCTGCATGCTTCGAGGATGAGAGAGTGGTGGATGTCTGCTTCCCACTCATGTCATCTCTGGGCCAAAGTCGCAGCCGTTAGGACATGTGTGTTCAGAGCAAGGCACGTGGGACGTGGAGCCCCTGAAGAGGTGCAAGGGCAGGTGGTGCAGAAACCCAAAGAGCCAGGAGGAGCTGGGTGCAGGGACTGTCCTCCGANAACCAGAGTTTCAGAGTAGGAGGCTCAGCCAGCCCCCCGGGGTCACGCCGCGCAGCGCTCTCGCATGTTCTGTGATCCCCTCCCCCTCCTCCCGCCTAGGCAGCAGCACGTGCCTACAGCGTCCGCCCAGCGCGCTTCTTGGGGAGGGCCCTTGGGAAGCGGAGGGGCGGGGCGGGGCGGTGACAGGGGCGGCGCTGGGACTTGTAGGCAGCAAGCCCTGAAGCCAACCGTCCTGGTCACCAGCAGCAATGTGCCACCCAGGGGAAACTGAGGCCCCAGGAAGGCATCCAAGTGGCTCAAGACTTCAGGGCCAGGCAGTCTCAGCCCTCTGGGGATAAGTCAAGAACACATTTTAACCAGTTTTTAAAAGACACTTCTTAAGGGATCTTTGGTCGTGAGCCTCTTTACATCCCACCATGGATTCACTCAACAGATATTCCCGAAGGCAGGCCTCTCTTACCAAGCCCTACAGCTTGAGGAAAACCTGCTGTCAGGGAGCTCACTCAACAGATCAGGAGGAGGCCCGGTTGGGTAGTTTCTGGGGAAAATAAGCCAAACAGCAAAGGAAATGGGAAGCAAGGAGGGCAAAGCCGAGAAAAGAGAAGCTGCGAAGAGGTATCCATCCCAGCAGGCTTTCAGGCATGGGGTTCTGCTCTTTGTGAAGGCGCCCAGGTTTTCGGAATCAAGCAAGCTTCACTGGCAAGGAGCCGACTGTAAGCACAGGGTGGGGCTGAGCCCATCAGGAGACTGCCTGCCTGCCTCTCTGTCTCCCTTGACCACTGGGCTGGGCCCGTGGTAACCCCACTAAAAGTTGCAGGTCATCAGGTTCCAATGTGATGGTCAGAGATGAGGACATGGAGACACTGGATGAGGACTGCTTCCTGGCCCAGCGGCTAAGGCGTCGAGCCTGCTTCTGTGCTGAAATTCCTAATTTCATTTTCAGACGCGATTTTATGTCTTACAGAGTAGTTTCTGAGCTTCTGTGCAGCAGGGGATGAACCTGTGTTCCTCTCGACTCCGCCTCCTGAATGTTAGAGTCAGTGAGACTCATGGCTCTTCAACAAGCAGCCCCACGTTTGTATTTGCGCTGGGCCAGAAGAGTTCTGCAGGCTGACACCCTCAGCCTTGGCCCCCTTTCTACACACCGCATGCTATACTCTCTGCTTGTTTTCCTGCTAAGGGTGACCCTTACAGGAGTCTACATGCTAGTGACAAAGGAGCCCAGCCGCCTCTGCTCTCCCCCGGGGTCTCATGGCTCTTAGCCTCCATCAGGCTATAAAAGATATATTCACTGTGGGTTAGCCCTCATTTCCACAGAGGCCGTAGGGTCCCAGGGATATGCTTCTGCTGAAGACCCAGTATAAAGTGCCTGACACCCCAGGTCCCCAGAAGTATATATGATGCGAATTATTTCTACTTTTCATTTAGTTTTTTTTTTTTAATAGTCTCATTTAGTCCAGCTGGCTTCAAACTTACTACATAAGTAAGAGTGGCCTTGAATTTCTGATCCTCTTTCCTCCCCTTCCTGAGTGCTGGGGTTACAGGTGTGTGCCACCAGCCAGGTTTATGTGATGCTGCGATCAAACGCAAGGTTTCGCACATGACCAGCTGAGCCACTGCTTCGGACCTTTTGACAAGTACGTTGCACCCCTAGTCGCTTCGGCGTAAATCACTGACTCAAGCAACGCATGGACTTTACCGGACCCTGCGCCGGGCGAGACCAGCTGATACCCGCCAACACGCAGGAGCTAAGCCGACTCGCAGACCCCCTCGTCCTGGCACGTGGGGCGTGTCTAGAACTACATTTCCCGGCGCCCCCCGCTGTCGGGGGGCGTGTCTGAAACGAGGGGCGTGGCCGCTGGGCGTGGCCGGCTACAAAGGCGGCCGGCAGCCCGCGGGGCTCAGAGTAGGCGCATCGCGGCGGACCGAGGAGCGGCGTAGGACGGCGTCGGGGAGTCGGATTCGGCCTGCGACGCCCCCGCATGCGCCGGCCGGCTCGGTAGCGGCGGCCCCGATGCTGCTGCAGCCCGCGTGTGCCCCGAGCGTGTTCCCGCGGCCGCCCGCCGCCCCCAGCGCCATGCACGGCTCGCAGAAGGACACCACGTTCACCAAGATCTTCGTGGGCGGCCTGCCCTACCACACCACCGACGCATCGCTCAGAAAGTACTTCGAGGGCTTCGGAGACATCGAGGAGGCCGTGGTCATCACCGACCGCCAGACCGGCAAGTCCCGCGGCTACGGCTTCGTGAGTGCCCGCGGCGCGCGCACCTGCCGCCGCCCCTCCCCCACCGCCTCCCAGACCCGCCGCGCGCAGCCGGGACTCCGGGGCTTCCCGGGGCCGTCGGCCCTTCCCCCACACTTTCCAGTCTCCCCAAATAAGCGTCAGCTTTAGCACTAGCGACTTGAAGACGGTTTCCCACTTCCTTCCACTCTAGTGTCCCCAAACTTCTCCTCTGAGAAAGTTAACGGTACTTACTCCTGGGCAGAACAGCCTGCGGGGAGGGGGGGGAGATTCTCTTTGCTCCACCTCCCAGGGTATTGTCGCTGTCCTTGAAGGCTCGATTTCCCAGCACTTGAACTTAGGGGAAGGAGCTGTAATCCTGGAGGCAGAGAAGACAGCCCCAAGGGTNCTAAGTACNAGATACCGTCCTGGGAGGAAAGACCCCAGGGATGGCCTGATGCCGGGGCAGGACCCTCTTCCCCTCTGTCATGGTTCCCTCAGCCAGCCACCGAAGCCCCTGACCCTCTGTGTTCCCGCAGGTGACCATGGCAGATCGGGCAGCAGCTGATAGGGCTTGCAAAGACCCCAACCCTATCATCGATGGCCGCAAGGCCAATGTGAACCTGGCCTACCTGGGTGCCAAGCCTAGGAGCCTGCAGACTGGTGAGAGTTGAGTTTTCTTTCCAGCCCTTCTTGTTTCTATATTCAGCCTTGCTATCTGTCTGATGGAATACACTGTCCCCCTCCTCCCCCTTTGTCCCAGAGTGGCGGCCAGCGATCATGTGCCTGCAGAGCCAGCCTAGTACAGCCACCCCTAGCTTGGGAGCTTGATCTTCTTTCTCAGCAGTGTGTAGTCCCAGGGATACCGATTCTCAAATGTCTGCTCTACTGGTGGGGAGGGAAGAAGTCTGTTGCTGATGAGGCTGGAGATTAGGAGTCACCCAGAGAAGCTGCTGCCACCTGTGGACTTCTGTGCTTTGACTGGGTGTTTTGAGAGTTCATTAGCAGGGACAGAGGTGGTGGCCAGGATGGGAGAAGGAAGCTAACTGTCGTTTGTGACTAGAGGAGTGTGGCATGTGTGATTCTGCCTCCCTGTGTGTGGCCCTGGGACCTTACTCCGTACCTTACGCTGCTCCTAACTGTCCTCTTATTGTAGGCTTTGCTGTTGGCGTGCAGCAGCTACACCCCACCTTGATCCAGCGCACCTATGGGTGAGTGCATATAGCTGGTGTGGGTGGGAGGGCTTTGAGGTGGGACTGCTGTGAGCCTCTCAGTCCCAGACCTGAAGGGCTGGGGAAATGGCTGTTTTGGATTGTGTTTTGGAAGTGTGGAGGAAGAGATAAGACCAACTGCATTTCTCTAACTCAAAGGGNAGCACATGCCTTCAAGCCTGGTGCACACCTTGCCCCACTTAGGTGACACCATCTCGGCCAAGTGTCACATGGCCGTCTGTGCCTCCACTTCCTTTCCTTACCTGTACAGTGAATTTGGGGACAGCTGTTCTGACTCTGAGTGGGGGATTCAGGCTATACCCAGTGCAGGCATCCTCCTGAAGTATATGCTAAGGCTGGACCTAGTGGGCTGGGCTCTTCCTGGGTGCTCTCTGATGTGGCCCAGTGCCATGAAAGTAGCTACTGTGGTCTGTACCAGGTGAGGTTTGACGTTTGTGAATGGCATAGTAGGCAGCTGTCACTAGTTGGCTTTTTGTGTGAGTCACTTGCCCTGTGCCCCACCACCTTCCATCCTAAAAAAAAGGGACAGGCCTGGCAGCTGCTTAGGAAAGGGCTCACACACTTAAGGAACACAAAAGTTAGACCCTGCCACTTGGTTTGGCCACAATGACCTGTTTATCCAGTGTAGACTGGCTGTGAAAGGGCCCAGTGGGTGGGAACTCTGACACCCCACTCCTTTGTAATGGCAAGCTTGCCAAATTCTGACTGCCAGGTTTTGTGTCTTAGCTCGGTGGGTGGGGTAGAGTAGGGTGTCTGTTGGGGCTGGTGCTGAGTGGTAGAGTGGGGTGTCTGTTGGGACTGGTGCTGAGTGGTAGAGTGGGGTGTCTGTAGGGGTTGGAGCTGAGCTTGGCCAGCACAGTGGGTCAGATGGCTAGAAAGAGTGCTCCTTGCTCCTTCTGAGTGTGCTTGTCCTGTGGGGCAGCACTTGTGTTCTCCACAGCTATCCTTGGGGATTGGTGTGAACTGAGCAGCGGTGGTGTATCTATGGGGAGCTGTGGTCTGGGCCCCGGCCTGCGTTTCCTGTCATGGTGTCACCGTTCTCCTGGGGAAGTACTTGGGGTGCTACTATGGCAGATAGTGCCAGGTCACTTTTTTTGGCCTGGGATCTGTTCTAGGCTGTCTGGAAGGAGTTTGGGAACATCCCGGCCTTGGTATCTTCATGTTAGCTTCTCCCCTGCTGACTGTGTGAGGAGGTTGCCCCTACTCTTCTGGTAGCTTGCTGTGCTCTTGGGCCTGGGTTTCAGGCTGGGCCTAGGCTGAGATGAGATATACTCACACAGACTGTTGCTTACACTGGGACAGGGCCTTCCCACTGGCTCTGACACATAATAACNGTCTTGCAATCACTAGTGTTTGGCCTCTGTGGCCCTCAGATCTAGGTTCACAGCCTGTCTGTTACTCTTTGACTGTGTCCCCTTTAGTTGCCTTTTCTCATCTGGAAAATGGGGACACCACTACTTAAGAACAGCACACTCTAGTCTCCTGGAAAAGGCCCTCCTTCTGTCCTCGTAGATGGCTAGTGACTTATACCAGGGGGTGAGGTATACCAGGGGGTGAGGTTTGAACCTCAGGGCTGCACTTGCTGTGTGTGGGGGTGGGCATGTTCCAGGAGCCCTGATACTCAGGTGCATCTGACATCGGGCCACAGTGATTTGTAACTGGATTAGTGGACTGCTCATCTAACACTGACTGCAAAGTGGCCTCACAATGTCTGTAGGTTGCCAAGGAGTGTAGACCCAAATGGACAGGTGGGTAGAGNGACTAGCCGACCTTCATTGCCATTGGTCCTTGGGTTCCTTTGAGGAACATCCCACCTCCTGCCCTTACCAGGCTCTGGGAGTGGTGGTGGTGTGGCCAGGCCTCGCTGCCTGGGTCATTGCTGTAAGTGCCCTGCCCTCCCAGCTGTGAGGGAGAGTTGGGCTGTCAGCGGCCCCCTTTGTTTTTGCAAACAATCAGGGCAGCCTGGCTGGGCCTGACTCAGCGGTTGGTTTTGTCAGTCAGCCTTGGGCTGCCCTGGCTGAGGGCCTGGTGGGAGCTGGAACCCTGGCAGCTCAAAGCCTGCAGGCGCCTGCCTGGCTGTACTTTTTCTTAGGCCTTCTGGGCCCTTGACATTCTGAAGGCCCCACAACCCACCTATAGTCCAGAGTACTGTGGGGTCCTCACCTGTCTGGTCAGAACTACCCATCAGCTTACAAAGACATGTTCTGAGAGAACACCATGCTTTGCTGCTTACCTGGGTCCCCGTTTGCTTGCTCCATGCTTGCTTGTTGACGGGGCCTGGATAGCCTTGATGACTGGCCGTACAACCTGTGCCTGTCCATCATGTAGCTGTATCTGTGGGCCAAGGCTTGGTATCTGGTGAACCCTTCCTCAGCCATTGCAATAGCTCTTGTCAGCCTGTGTGGTAATCCCTGGTGGAGATAAGTGACCCAGGGCCTTCTAGCAAGGGGGTCCCTGCCAGCCCTGGGGCACAGTAAGTAGTGCAGGTGAGTAGGGAGGGCTGAACAGTTGGAGACCACCCCACCCTGGTTATGTGTTGATCTAGCTTGTCAGGGCCTCCCAGGGTCAAGAGTGTCTGTCCACATTTGGCCTGAGGCTCATGGAGAGCCGAGGTTTGTCTCTGGCCTGGAAGCCCTTGGAACCTCTCCTGAACTATATTTAAAGGGCCTGTTGCTCCAGCAGGCTCCTCCCCGTGTTCTTAAGGGNAAACTTGCTGTGGCAAGATGCCCAGGTACTCTGATCCTTTCTCCCCCAAATAGGGCCAGGCCCTAGGGGTTGAGGTCAGGCCAGGGTCCCAAGGCCACTGGGTGTCAGCCTGCCCCTCTGTACAGTAGTGATGGTGACAGTGCCACGTTGAGGACTGACTGAGCATGGTGTATGGAACATGCTGATCCCAAGGCCATGGAAAGCTTTGGGGTTTGTCCTGGATGATCCCACAACAGGCCTTCTGCTGACCTAAGCTTGGGGGCCACATAGACTGCTGGCCTGCCCTCTCCCTAGGGCCACTCAGACCCATCCCTCCCTTCCCAGCACCCCTCTGCTCATGTGGCAGTTTTTGGATGAATGTGCTCAGGGACCAGAGACCAACAACAATCGGGGATTGTCTCCCTGGCTTGGGCTTTTCCATAGCCATCATTTTAGAGACGGTGTTCTCTGTGAGATGGACCTGGTACCCGAATAGAGATGTCTGTCTGTCTTGACACCATGTCACCAGGCCTATGGACTAAGGCAAAATGATGGGGAGGAGTCTGCCTCCTCAAGGGCTGGGGAGAGTGGAGAGAGTGTGCTGCATTGTCAGACTGTTGACTCAGAAGCTGAGTGAGACAGACATCCCCAAACCAGTGCCAAGTGTGGCAAGGACTACCTCCAGTTAAACAGGGTGCTGTTAGAGGTGTTCCTTAGGGGAATGAACACTGCTGTGTGTTGTCTGACTGGCTAGTTGAGCCACATGCTGTTACCGGTGTAAAGGAGTGCCATAGTGTCTGGGTCCCATAGGGTCCCACACTGTGCCAGCCATTTCCTGCATAGNTAGTACACCTAGTGAGGGGAGGTTGGGGGAAGGGATTGTCCCTGCCCTTCAGAGAGGTTTGTCCTAATTTCACTAAGCGAAGTGGAAGGTGAGGCCAGCGTGAGGCTGCAGTAGAGGCAGGTGTATAGCAGGCTCTGGTTCAAGAGGCCTGTCTAGGGGTGCACCCGGCAGTGAGGCATTAGAAGGGCTGTAGGCACGACGCCAGGCCTAGAGCAGCAGGTGCGAGCGTGCTCACCCCACCACCTGTGGGTTATCTTGNGGGTGGCCCTACTTGCTTCCCCCATCATCACTTCCTGTTTGGCAGCCTGTCTGGAGGCAGGCGTGGGCTGTCTTGTCTGACCCTCCCAGAGGGCGTGCAGCCTATGCTCCTGCACCTGTTGTTTGTCCCTGTCTGCTGTGACAGAAGCCAGCCTCCAGAGATGCTTGTAGGTTCCTCTCAGAGTTGGGTTGTTGCCAGGTGCCTGGGGGACAGCTTCTGAAGGGTCCATGCCTGAGGCTGAGGGCCCATGGCTCAGTCTCCAGAAAGAGTTTATAGAGGCTCAGTTAGCCCCAAAGATGTGCCGATGGCATGGAGGTCCACCAGGTGATCCACTGGCCCCTTGATGATCTTGGCCCAGGAGTGTAGACATCCTTTGGAACAGTGGCCTTGCTCCTCTGCCCCCAGCCCTCCTTTAGGCTCAGTGTCAGCTGAGAACGGGCAGGGAATCTACAGAGTGATTCTGACCCTCCCTTTGTGTCAGACCACAGTGCCTCCTGCTAGGAGATTTGCAATAAGGGGAGACAGAGCCACACAGGATGGTAAAGAGCTGTAGAGGGAAGGGCACTGTGGGGTGATGATATGGGAGCAGAGACCAGAGACCAGCAGTGTTTGGGTCCTTTTTCCTGAAACAAGGTCCTGTCATGCAGCCCAGGTTGATCTTGAACCAGCAGTGTGCCTCTTTTGGCCTCTTAAGTGCTGGGATCAAAGTTATGCACCATCGCTTTTTTTTTTTTTTAACCTAGGCAGGGTCTTATAGCTCAGCACACTGTGAACTCCTGGTTCCCTGACTCTGCCTCTTGCTTCTCTGGAGCTGGGACCTGAACCCAGCCTTATGCCTGATAGATAAGCTCTCTGCTCCTGGGCTACACAGCAATCCCCGCTTCCCAAGTGCTAGGATTCAGATTTGCTTTGAGGNCATCCTCTACCGCTGGGTTGAGCCAGAAGACCTCTCCTTGAGACAGCTGCCATCAAGCCTGAGACAGTGGAATCACCTGGACCACTAGCCCTGGGGCGAAGGGCTAAGATTCCGGAGTGGATAGTAGATAGACTTGACCTTGGAAGAAGAGGCCATCGTGATGTACAACTTTGAACATAGCTAGCAGGTGGAATTTAGGCAGGTTCATGTGGACCTGCTGTTCCTAGCTGGCTTCCACAATGGTGTGTCTTCTCCCTGCCTGCATTCACCTACCCCCAACACTCACCCGGCTGTCTGTGAACCCCAGAGAAACTGGTGTCCCCCATCACAGGGGATTCCCAGGAGGCCTGCCAGGCTGCACACACAAGCCACCACACCACCCCAAGGCTGGGGCTGCTGGTGAGCTGCCAGATCACCTCTGGCACCGAGGCGTAAGGCCCCCGGGGAGAAAGAAAAAAGTGAAATGGGCTCATTTGCCTTTTTCGTTTTTATTTTCAGTGGTGGCTTTGTGTTCGGGAAATGGGCCTTCCTGGGCTGTGGCCAGTGATTTTTCTGAGAGTTGGTCTTCACACACGGGCCAGAGCCTCCACTGGCACTGCCCACCTTCAGCCCAAGTTAGCAGTAGCCATGGCTGTGCTCAGGGTGAGGAGACAGATTTCTCAAATGTCGCTGCAGAGTTCCCACCTCTCTTCTGGGGGCAGCCCAGGGGATGTGCCTGTGGCATCCTTAGTTTACCAGNGGGGAAACAGACCAGGGAAAGCTCAAACAGGCAAATGAGATCTGGACCCTAAGCCAAGTCAGCCAAGTGCTCTTGGCTGTTTATTTGTTGCCCAGACTCTTGATGGAAGGAGAGGCCATCTCTTCCCTCCCAGTGTGTTAGGGTCTAATGGCCCCACCCTTCAAACTCAGCTGTCAGTCTTGGCCAGCACCCATAGCAGCCCACTCTGGGTACTTCCCTTCAGCCTGTGGTGGCCTGGTAGCTCAGTGCTACCCAAAACCAAGTACCAGTGGGAAGCTGAGAACCTGAGTCATCCTTCCCCAGCATCACGTGGGTCTCCCTGGCAGGAGGGTCCATCCCCAAAGCTCAAGGATTTAGACTCCTTTGGTGTCCTCTAGCCTAGGAACTCTTTTCTTCTGTTCTACACAGGGTTGGAATTAATTGTCCCAGGCCACCCTGGCTTAAGAAAGGGCAGAAGGTCCCCTGAAAAGGGTGAGGAAATGGAACCCTGGGTGTGAGGAGACGCTGGCATCTGCTCTCAGCCAAGGCCTGGGTAGGACTGAACCTGAGAAAGCTGGTGGCAGAGCATTCTGGCTGCGAGTGGGAGCCACCTCGGAGAGAGTAGGTCACCTTACCTTGAGGTTTCAGCCCATAAGACTGCACAACCTGGGCATGAGAGGTCTCTGTTCACTTGGCCTTCCCCCAGGCCTTGATGCTGCCAAGGGTNTGGGATTCACGGGACATCTGGCAGCCNGTGGGCGTGTCATTCCAAGGGCTGTGATAAGGACATCCGAGGACTGAAGCAGGCAGCTGTTCAGTGGACTGAGGATGGCAGGTCAGACTCTTCTGTGAACTTGACAAGCATAGCTGTGTCTTCTGTCCCATCCTACCCTGTCTGAGGCTGCTGCTCTCTGCTATCTCTGGCTGGGCCTTCTGGCTTGCCCAGGGTGCTCAGATGTCCACAGATTCTGTTCTGGGCCCTTGGGGACCCTGGAAGCAAGGAAAGCTCTGCCCACATGGGCCATAAAAGTATCTATGAATTAAAAGATAGGGTATTTTCATGTGGAAAGTAAAAGCAGGGGCAGGGGGCCCTTAGGATGGTGCTGGGAAGAAGAAACCTTCAGGCTGTGTGCCCCCAGGTGTCATCGCCCTGGAGTGGGTGTAGTTCAGGGACAGCAGGAATCCAGGGTAAAGATTCACGTGGAGAGGTGGCTGTGGGCTATGATGTAGGAAGGCCCAGGAGCAGTTTGGATTTGCTTCTTGGTCCAGTGGGGTGATGTGGTCTTGAAGTCTTTATAGAGGCACCTTCAAGTGGTATATGCGGGACGTAGTGAGCTAGGCCAGTGGGGTCCGGCTAGCCCAGAAAGGAAGTGGNGAGAGTGACAGCGGCATTGAAAAGCTGTGGGTGGGTGGGTGTGCTGAGACGTGGGGGGCACTGAGTCCTGCAGGACCCCGTAGTGCTGAAGTGGTGGGTTGGGAGGCTGGTGCCCTTGCTAGGCTGGGCATGATAGTGGTTGAATAGTGGCTTGCATTTGAGTCTGAGCAGCACTGAGGACATCTCTGGACATATGGCACTTCCAGGTTGCAAGCAGGTGTGGCTGGNGCCTACAGCAGTGTGCAGCCTGGGACCAGGGCTACCCTTGGACAGGGCACAGGGCTAGAACCCAATGGGTTTTTAAGTAGATTGTGACTTGNGTGCCAGAGTGTTCTCTGGTGTGCAGGCCCTCTGCCCCAGCTGCTGTTCCTTTGGGCCTGGATGCCTGTGGTAGTGGCGGCTGTCGTGTGGAGGCTTTATGCTGCCCACGTGTAGTGTACCACCACAGTGAGCTTGGTTCTCCATTATATGCATGTGGCGTTTGAAGCTGGATGGTGCTGTGTTCCAGGAACTGCCCGGGTGTTTAGGGAATGTTGGCTGTGTTCCTCTCTACCGTGAGGTACCAGTAGCATCCTGTAGAAAGGTGTCCATAAGTGATGGTTTAGAACTGTGGTTCCAGTGGAGGGTGGCATAGGTGGGTGACTTGGTGGGTCACTCAAGTCTCTGAGCCTCTGTCACCTGTCCTGTGCCTTGGACAGGCATGATGTCAGGCACCACAGTAGTGCCTGTCAGAGACCTCAAGGAAAGTACAGGTGTAGGCAGAGACATGGGTGACCCTGTGCATTTAGGACATACAGGATTGGGTAGGTCCNTGGTTTGACGAGGTCCTGCAGGTGGGCAGAACAGGAAGCCAGTCTCTGCTGTAGGTATATGTCCTTGCATGGGGCTGTGGATTGGCTTTGCAGGGAGCCTCAGTGTTAGCAAATGCCACAAAACCTTAGAGAGTTTGGGTAAGGGTGTCTCACTCTCAGAATCTCAGTGTTTGGGTCCCAGGGGCCAGGTGGGGCTCCCCGTCCCACACCCAGGTAGGGACACCTTGCTGCTTTAGGGAGGCCTCAGTCTTGCCTGGTGAGGAGCAGTCATCCAGCAGCACCCTCTACCAGAGCTCTGGTTTTAGGAGGATCAGGCCAGACTGGGGGACAGTGCAGGAAATGGCCCTGGACCCCAAGCTGAGGCAGGTGCAGGTGCAAGAGTGTTGGGTGCTGTGGGTGTGCTCTGTGCACGTTCTGTCTCTTATACACATCTAGATGTGTATAAGAGACAGCTTTAGGGATCTGGTAGGCCAGCTTGAGTGGTGATGGGGAGGTGGAGGAGCCCTGCCTCCCAGTCCTATCCTGCTTACTCCTGCCTGGGTAGCCTCCCCGAGCTCTGGTCTGTGTCCTCTCCGTCTTCCTGCAGAGCCCAGCCATGTGTTCTGTTCATGGCTGTGTGCTGGCAGGAATCTGAGGAGGTATCATCAACCCAGAGGGAGGGTTTGAATCCACATCAGAGCCATTCCAATCAAGTAGGTAAGGCAGACACCTACCTGGGGCTCCTGCCAAAGGCTGTTTGGCCTCACAACGGCAGTTAGTTGCCATGTGGCATATAGGATGCCGACCACTGCTGGTGAACGGTGTCCTGGCAACATCCGGTCATCTGCAGNAGTTCTCCAAACAGCGTGCAAGGTGACCTCTTGTGTCAGCTGTGCCTCCTTGCATGNACTCAGTGGCTTTCCTAGCTCTGCCCTGGCCTTGCCTATGTCCCTTTGATACGTGTGCTGTCAGATGCTGCTGTTGAGGCTGGGGAGATGGCTCAGTAGGTAAGTGCTTGCTGCACAAGTGTGATGGCCACAGTTTGGATCCCATGGCAGTCTGCCTGTAATCCCAGCATGCAAAAGACAAACGGGGTCCCCAGAGTGAGACTACAGAATCTATGAGGTCTGGGTTCAAGGGAGAGACCCTACCTCAATTCATAAGGTGGAGACTGATCTGGGAAGACACCCTGGCACCTGTCTCTGGCCTGTCTTCACACACATATTACTCTAATTCATTGGTATGATACTCGCTGCTCGCCTCTCTGCCACCCACTGTCCATGGCTGGCCAATGCTCCACACACAGAAGCTTCTTGTCACTTGTCCNTTTGTGACTCGAAGCAGGTGCCAGGATGCTGCCCTGTTGCTGGTGACAGGGTTTCTGTATATAACAGTTCTGGTACTCACTATGTAGCCCAGACTGGTCTTGAACTCACAGAGATCCACCTGCCTCTGCCTCCTGAGTGCTGGGATTAAAGGCGTGTGCCACTATGCCTGGCAACCTTTCTCTGGAGTTAGGCTATGTTCTAGGCCTGTCTTAAAGATGCTAAGGGAAGCCGAGGCTCCAGCTGGCCCAGAGGCACAGCGTGGACACACCGTGAGAGTGAGCGAGCTTCATGCTGACACCCNTGGTGGCATCTTGCTCTGAGACAACTACTCTGCAGGTATTAGTAGCTTCTTGTGATATACACTGTGGGGGTGCTGCTGCAGACTTGTCTGAGGCCCAGACCTGCCCAGCAGGAAGGCTGGCTGTGCAAGCAGACCCAGCAGCAGGTCCGATGCCCTCTACTTNACTCCCTGCTGCCTAGCCTCAGTTTTCCCCTNCAGTAGTGCTGTGCTCCCTGTGGGAGGCCACAGTCAAGAGCAGCAANTAGTGCCCAAGTGCATTTCCACAGTGGCTGAGGGTGTGGGGTATGAGCTCAGGTCTACAGGTACCCTCCAGTTATAAGCTGTAGAACCTATGTGGTCAGCTGGCACTGGCACTCAGCCCTCCTGACTTTAAAATGGGTATGTTGGTGGGACAGTAGATACCACCTCTGGAGTGTCTTGTTACTTAGCAGTTTGCCAGCCAAGCTCATCAGCAGCCCTATGCCCTCTGTCCTGCAGTGGGCGCACCTGTCCGTCCATCACCCATGTGTGCCTGCAGGCGATGTACCTGCAACCCTGTTGTTCAGTCTCCCCTGGCAAGAGTTTAGTAAGGACTCCACGAGTGAGGGGCATCCTGCTGTCTCAGAGGTAGTGAGTGGCTAAGGAGCATGGGTGTCACTGGGAGGGTTGGGTACCTGGCATGTGAGCTGCACTGCCCCCAAGTTTTTCCACAGGCCTTGATCTCTGCCAGCTCTTCACAGTCTTGCGATTCCTAGTTTAAACAAAGGCCACATGTTTATACATTGTACAGTGGGTCCTGAGGGAGGTATGAGGGTGGTTCTAGTCTGAGGAGGCAGATACTGTAAGAACAGGCGTTAAGTGGCCTGTGGAGTGGTGGCACTGCCCATGTACATGTCCCAAGTACACCTGACNTGGTGTTGCTGCAACTATTTTGTAGATGGGGTTGCAGACTAGGGCAAGGCACAGATCCTTCGCTCTCCATACCCCTGGCCTTCCCCACTCTGCCGCCATCCTGTTCCTTTCTGCCTACAGCCCCTGACACTCTGCTTGGCCCACAGGCTGACTCCCCACTACATCTACCCGCCAACCATTGTGCAGCCCAGCGTGGTGATACCCGCCACCCCTGTCCCATCTCTGTCCTCGCCCTACCTTGAGTATACACCAAGCAGCCCAGCCTATGCGCAGTACCCTCCAGCTGCCTACGACCAGTATCCATACGCCGCCTCGCCTGCCACAGCCACCAGCTTCGTGGGCTATGGCTACCCAGCTGCCATGCCCCCAGCCTTGTCTGCCGCTGCACCTGCAGGCACCACCTTCGTGCAGTACCAGGCGCCTCAGCTACAGCCTGACAGGATGCAATGAGGCGCGTCCTGCCTAGGGCCACAGCCACCGCCTGCCAGCCTCAGGAGCCACCAGCACTTGGGTCTCCTCAGGCCCCTGGGCCCACCTGCCGAGGGCACCAGACAGCTTATTCTCCAGCCCAGGCCCTGCTGTGCCTTGAGGAAGGACATGAGAAGTAAGGGGTACACTCGTGGGAACCTCTGCAGCCACTCCATGCCAGGTGCCTTACTCTGGGACGTGTGCAGACGTCCATCTTCCTTTTTGGGAACCCCGCCCATTGCCCCTCAGTCAAAGCACTGTGCCATGTCCTCTTGGGATTCTTCTGCTATGAAGGCAAGACCATCATCATTAAGAACCCCAAACCTATTTTTTACTTAGAGACTGGCTTTGGTCGATAGTTTCCCTGTGGAGACAATGACAGTATTTCTCTGTGACAGTGTCACTGATGGGATGCCTGGAGCTACCCCCTCCCTCATGGGGCGGCCATCACCAGAATGCAGCCCTGCAGGGCCCTGGGTTCCTGTCTGTCTAATGCTGCCCACTTCACCTGCAGAGGTACCCATTTGGGTGAATTCTCAGGTGTCTGTTGCTGTGCCATTGAGGCCTTCTTCCTGGCCCTGCACCCTCCAGGCAGGCTCTGTGCCTGCCACCCTCCCTCTTAATGTTACCTGTGTGCCAGTCTGGGAGCATGACCTGGTTGCACAGAGGGAGAAGTCCAGCCCACGTCTGGGAGGGGTGCAGTGGGCGTCTCTGGCAGCATAGGCTGCCCGCAGGCTGGGCAGTGGGTCCCTCCACACCTACCTCAGGGAGCCAGTGTGAAGGCACTCAGCAGCATGCCTGCTACTCAAGCCCGGAGAACAGAGGGAGTAATGTTATAATAATATTTTTATTAGAATGTTCTGATTATAAAAATAAAACTTGTTTTCTTTAAAGAGAAAGTTGGTCTGAGGTTTTTCTCTCAGTGGCCATGGTGGTCCCGTGTTCAGGGTTTCTGACAGCTGTTCGTCAAACCCTTACCCTGCTTCAGCCTCTGCTGGCCTCTACAAGCTTCACTGACAAGCAGGGCCTGCCCCAGTATGTCCCAGCAGTCTGAACTGGAGGACTCCAGCCACCACAAGGTAGGAGCAAGCAGGTCTGGGCAGGGTTCACTGTTGACCCTAATGC
The DNA here is from genome assembly GCA_001675575.1 of Neotoma lepida. Lineage (NCBI taxonomy): Eukaryota > Metazoa > Chordata > Mammalia > Rodentia > Cricetidae > Neotoma > Neotoma lepida. The sequence goes on along the minus strand of LZPO01113206.1, from coordinate 646,954 downwards.
TCAAACCTTCAGAAGTGGACATGGGGCTGCTTTCTTGCTCTGTCCCTTGGGTCCCCCAAGGACTGGTTTCCACTCAGTTTGACTTTAAGATAC
>LZPO01113206.1:615093-632849 GCA_001675575.1 Neotoma lepida | reverse complement strand
CCAACCTTGGCAACCTTCACAGCCAATGCTGTTGGCTTCTAGAACTCTTTTTTGTTTTTCCAAACATGGTTTCTCAGTGTAGCCCTGACTGTCCTGGAACTCACTCTGTAGACCAGGCTGGCCTCAAACTCAGATATCTGCCTGCCTCAGCCTCCCGAGTGCTGGGATTAAAGGCGAACATCACCATGCCTGGCTGACTGCTGGGACTCCGGACTCTCGTCCTCCAGAGGCTTCAACCTGACTCCAGGGTGAGGGGTTCCCTTCCCTTCCACATCCCCGTTTCTCTGCCCTGCTCCAGAGGTCTTCTAAGAGCCACAGCAGACAGCACCTGATTTGACACTCTAAGCTGGTCCAGAGCAGAGGGGTCAAGGCTCATTCAGGGGACCCTGCCAGTGTTGCAGAACCTGGTCCCAGCTGTCCCCAAGCAGCACCCAGGACCCCTGCCTTACTATGGGCCTCCTCTTTGTGTGGAGGCCCCAACTGGAGAAGTTCATTTCCTCATTTTCTTTCCTGGGGCTGAGAGTGCTCCCCAGGGCTGAGCCGCCCTGGGGTAATCAAAGCCACCACTTCCTTGCACAACCTGTGGCTATATTTAGAGCTACAGCCTCTCAGGCTCAGAGTCCGGGTGTGGCTGGGCCTGCGGCTGCTTCCTGAGCTGACAGTCTCCACCNGCATCCTCTCACGCCTAGGCCAGAGGCACCTGCAAGCTGAGCTGCAGGCTGCACACAGCACCAAGCGGGCACTCCTCCTCTCCACAGCCACGTGAAGGGTGATGTCCTTCGCAAAGGAGGGGGTGCAGCTCGTTCCTTCCTCCGGGGCCCCCATGTTTCCTGAGGGTCTTCTAGCCCCATGTNGTAGTAGACCCAGGGTAGAAGAATAAGGGCGGTAGAGCCCCGGTCCTTGTGAGCACTGTTGTGGGNGAAGTGGAAATTGAAACCACAAATGGCAATTTAAGAAAAAGCCAGGACCTGGGGATATGGCTCAGTTGGTAGAGGGCTTGCCCAGCATGCGTGAGGCCCGTCAGTTCGATTCCCTATGATGCATAAACCAGGCATGCTGTGCAGCTATAATCGCTGCACTGGGGAGATGGAGGCAGGAGGATCAGAAGCTCAGTCATTCTTTGGCAACAGCAAGTTTGAGGCCAGGCCGGCCTATAGGAAACCTTGTGTTAAGGGGTGGGGCATGATGGTTCTGCTGGTAAAGGCACTTGCCATCAAGCCAAACTTTCTGAATTTGAACCCAGGACCCATCTGGGAAAAGGAGAGAAATGATGCNCACAAGTTGTCCTGACTCCACATGCGCACCATGGCTTGACTTACCCAGTAAGTAAGTAAATAAATAAATGTTTAAAAATGCATAGAGACCCCTGTGTATGTGGGAGGANNTTGGGCAGAGGAGAGAGGGGCGTGGTGTTGGGAGGCCTGGCTGAAAATCGGTCAACAAGCTGCCGACAGGTGCGATCATCCTGGAAAAGCCTCTGTGGGTCACCAGGACAGGAATGACTCCAAATAGGGAGAAAGAGCCACTCTGGCACCCCAAGAGGCACCAGCCATGGATGGTCACTCTGCTGGGTTAGGTAATGGTGACAGTGGGTGGGGATGTTTGCAATAGCCCATGGGAGTCACTCCTTGACATCAGTGAAGTCTGGAGGTGTTGCTGTCACAGGCACAGGTGTTCAGCTGCTGAAGGCCAGGGACACAAACACTCTGCAGGGGCCAGGACAGTCCCTAGCACAGGAAAAGCTGGGGTGGAGAAGGCTGGTATCAGGAGAGGTGGGGGTAGGTGGGGACTGTTTGAACTCCTGANTTCCAGGACACAGCCAGTGAGGGCACTGGACGCCGGCAGGCAGATCCTGTNGAGAGACCTGGGGTCTGGGGAATGTAAGACCACCTCTGAATGAAAAGGTGACAGGAGTGTGGAAAGAGCCAGAAGTGATTGCAGACTATGCTGACTGCTAGCTGACAGGGTGTCCTCACAATCATTCCTGCTGTATCCCAGGTGCTGCTGAGCAGGGCCAGTGTGCCTGAGTTGTGGGGACCCAAGGTATGCAGGACAGATGTAAATGGCATTCACCCGTGAAAGTGATGGGCTCCACACCTGAGTACCAGTGGCTTCCAAGACCAGGACAGTGGTCCACTCAGCACAGGCACCCCACAGGGTGCATGTGTGTCCACAGGACCTTGATCCATTTTAATTCACACCCACGGGGGGGCAGGAAGCCATAGCAATGGTGGAGTTTGGCTACAGCATGAGTTAGACTTTGGCAGGGGGTGGGGGTGGGGATGGGGTGGGGTCCTGCTCACCCAGCATCTGGTGCGTGCAGGTGACTATGGAAGAAAGTGTTATTGTCACTGGAATAAGCCATGATGTGGGCTGCTCTGATCCTTGGCCTGGGGACTTTCAGGAGATGGGCAGGATGGCAGTCCCTGGATCAGGAAAAGCGTCTGGCACTCTTGTCCTTGTCCCACTGGATTTGCTGATCCAAGAGCAAGGTACAATTCCTTGTTTCAGCCACAGGGTCGGAGGGTCCTCTGGATGGTGTGGCTGGGGTGGGGGTTGGGGTGGGCACTTGGCCCCTTCCCTGTGGTCCTGCCCAGAAGGCCTTTCCATCGGATCAGGGGGTTGAGACACTTGCTACCAAGTGACTTGATGGAGGTTGTTCCCTGATCACTACGTGCACTGTGGTGTGTCCCTCACAGATAGAAGTAATAAATGAATGAATGCCTAAATGAATGTAAGAAAAATTTAATGAAGTGTCTTTACAGGGGACCCTGACCTGTGACATCAAGAGATGTGACCCCAGAGGTCACATGAGAAACAGTGGAGGCAAACAAGCAGCACACGCTGAAGGAAGAGAGACAGCGATTGCTATTCTGTCACTCAGAAGAGGGAGGGTGCAGCCGGGAGCTGANAAGAATCCCGACAAAGCCCCGCCCCATGCTGTTCATATCAGAAGTGAAAATGTTGAGGATCACAGACTTATGTTGAGGAGATTCTGAGGCTCCACCTGCGGGATTCAGACAGGTGCCGTGAAGCTTCCCAACTCTGTCTGGCAAGTGTCCCAGCCAAGGAGGCAACTCAGGAGCAAGTGTTCTGAATGCTGCTATATAAAAACAGGAGGGGGGGGGGTGAGAAGATGGCTCAGTCAGTAAAGTACTTGCTGCACAAGCATGAGAACCTGAATTCGAATCCCCAGGTCTCATGTAAAAAGCCAGGTGTGGTTTCACGTGGATCCCTGGGGTCAGTGACCAGACAGTCTAGTTCCAGGCTCAGTGAGAGACCTTGTCTGAAAAATAAGGTGGAGAACGATACCCAAGGGCAACCTTTGTGACCTTCACATGTGTATTTACACACACATACACACGTGCGTACACACACATAAAACAAGACAAGAAAAATCAGGCAGGAAAGGAAATGAAAAACTCAGAACCCTCACTCATGTCTCTGTGGCCCCCACACTGTTTAAAGTGCTGACCTGGCCGGTCACTAGTGGTCCATAATTATTTATTTATTATCTTCTTTTTTGGTTTTTGAGAAAGGGTCTCATGTAGCCCAGGCTGGCCTTGAACTTGATAAGGAACTGAGGATGACCTTGAACTTCTGATGTCCCTGCCCCCCACGCTGGGATTANAGGTATGTGTGGTACTGGGGATTTAACGCAGAGCTCCATGCATGCTAGTCCAACTGACTACATCTCCAGCTCTGAGTTGAGGTCCCTTTAGCCACTCTTTGGTTTGTGTCCTTTCTGAGAGCCCCGTTCTGCTGATGACCAGATGACATGGTAGAGCCAGGGTTTGAACTAGGCAGTCCCACAGGTCCTCCTGACACAGAGTCCTGCACTAGGGAGATACAGCTCTGAGAGGGTGCTGTCATCAGGAGACACCTGGAAACAAAGGGGCCTTTTTCTTTCCTCTGCTTGGCAGGAAATGCAAGCATGCTCCCACAGCCATGCCCTGGCCTGCAGCTCCAGAACGTGGACATCGCTATACCTGGAGACCTGCATTTGGTGGTGGGTTCAGAGGGGCTTGGGCCTAGTCACTGACCCAGGCAGCTCTCTGTTCACCACAGAACCAAGCTAGCATCCTTCACACTGGGGAGCAGACAGCTGGGTGATGCTCAGACCCAGGGTTTCCCCTTGTCAGTGTCTACACAGGAGGAGAGGTGCCAGACCCCACAGCCTGAAGGCAACTGTGAACCCAGAGGTGCTCTAGAACAGGGCACACTCTTTAGTGGGCTCCCTGGCCTCTTGCAAAGAGGACAGGTGGGGACAGTTCACACGGGTGCCGGGGAATTTCCTTTTAAACACACTCAAGTCAAACAAAACCAAAGTGAGAGCTGATGGAGTTGGCCTAAGCCCTAAACGTTCCTTCCGGGTTCAACTTTGGGAACTGTGGCTAAAGCCAGCTCAGACACTGGCAGGGTGGCCCAGGCAGTGGGGCTTCACCTCCCTCACCCCTGCCACTATTTCCTGAGGCTGAGTGGCTGGAACCCCTCTCCTCCCCCTCTCCTCCTTCCTCACACCCCTTCCCTTCTGCCTTTTTCCAGCACACCTCCTCCCACAGCTGAGCCCCGAGAGCATCAGCTCTGATAACACCCTCCATACCCCATCCCTGCTCTTGTCTTGCTGGGGGGCTTTTTTCACTGAGGGGTGGGCTGCCTGGGGTGAGGGCCCCTCATTCCCCACGGGACCTGGCCACCTCCCACAGGCGACCTGGCTGCACGTTAACTAAGTCAGAACGCTGGTGGAGGGAGGGCAGCGGAGGAGCATCAGGGAAAGGCAGCCTGGACCTTTGTCCTCTCAACGCACCCTGCTCCTCATTACAGCCCCCCCCACACACATATCCTGCCCCACGGACCCCTTCCACTCTGTGGGTGACATTTGTGGGTGAGGCTCATACACTGTGTTTTGGTCCCAGGCAGGTGCTGCAGGGCCATGGGCCATGCAGGTGGGAAGGGGACTGGGGGTGACAAGTTTAACCTCCTCACTATGGTGGCCCTGTGGGCCAGATGCCACTGCCACCATTGGTACTGCTAAAGCTGCCATAGGACACATAGGGTGGGATGGGTACAGTTGAGCCCCTACAGATTACTGCCAAATCCGCTCTCTGAGAGCACCAACCCTAGTTTCTCTCCTCCCCAACATGATGCTTCTTTTGTTCAGAGCACAACCTCAGGCTGGGCTTCTCTGTTTTGTTCTCTGCTGCTACTGTGACACACAGTGCCCAGCAGGTGCCTGGTGGGTAGCAGAGATTGTACCCAGAGGGAGTCTGTTCTGGGGACTCTTAGTAGATAAAGCCCTTGGGGGACTACTAAACCCGTGATGCCCCCTTCTGGTCAGCTCTAAAACTGGAGGCCCAAATCTTCATTCAATAACTATAAGCTGTGTGACCCAGGGCAGCTGTGTCAGCCTCTCTGGGCTTTGTTCTCTGTGTACACATGGTAGCAGGCCCTTCTCACCAAGATGCACAGGTACTCTGAGAGATACCTATTCCTGCTACAGCACCTGGTATCCAGCAAGCCTGGCTACTTACTTCTATGTCCCATACAAGATGGCCTACCAGCCCAGGGGGCACAAGAATGCTTCAAGCCATGGAGCCTTGGGTCTCAGAGCAGGTTTAGGAGACTCGAACTCTGTGCCTCGGGGACATGTGCTGTGTCCAAGTCCTGGGCCTACACCCACTGCACAGCAGTTCACTGTCACTGTTGGGCAGCCAAATCTAGAGCCAGAGATGGTGGGCAGCCACTTGGTCCCTTTCCCAGGCCAGGAACCTGGCTGTCTCCTCCCTTCCCCTTAGCTACAGCTGGGCTGGCCAGGACAAGTGACAAACATTTTGTTTGCCCAGAAGGGAGGGTTTCTTGGGAGATGTCCCAGCAGGTTATCAGGCAGTTGAAGGAGCCTGATGGGGGTTCAAGGCGGGCGACAGCGGGTGGGAGAAGACCAGTCCTCCATCTGCAGCGGCCCAGCCAGTACTGCCCCCAGCAGCCTCTGTTCCTGGCCTGACCTTGGCACCAGATAAAGCAGAGGGAAGTATCCCTACCCCATCTCATCCCTTCTGAGGCCTCAAGTTCCTCTGTGGCAAAGTGGGGATAAGGTTACCCCACCCCCACTAGGGATNAGGGAAATCGTGAGAAACCACCCAGAACCCAGAGGGTGGAAGACAGAATGCATGGTCTGATGACATTACTAGGCCCCTGCTTCAAGCTCAGCTTCCTACTGCTCCCAATGGCACCCAACTCCTGAACAGACCCCACAGCGCCCGTGCCTCTGTCTACCTGCCCCCTGCTCATCCTGCTCACTCAGCTCCGGCCACATTGTCACAGACTGGACCACACTGGACCCAGCTTTCCCTGCCTCAGGGCTGTGTCTTCTGCCTGGAATACCAGCCCCCTCCTAGGTCTGGCCCCTACTTATTTCGGTGTCTCAGCTTAAAAGTCAACTACATGAGCCAGATGGTGGTGGCACACACCTTTAATCCCAGCACTCAGGAGGCAGAGGTAGGTTGATGTCTGTGAGTTCGAGATCAGCTGGTCTATAAAGTGAGTTCCAGGACAGCCAGGGCTACACAGAGAGACCCTGTCTGGAAAAACAAAACAAAATAAAAGTCACCTACATGGGAAGGCCTTCCCTGTGGCCTTATTTGAAGCAGTGACTATCAGACTGGTTTGCTGTGACTGTGCCAGGTTTAGGATGGTGTTGACCTGAGCACAGGACACTCAGCGTGATTGGTCAGAAGGTAGATAAACACTCGGGCAAGTCCTTGGCTAGCATGTGTATGGCCCTGGGTTCAATTTCCGGAACCAAACAATAAAAAAACAAACCCTTCTTCTGGCCTCAGCCTCCCACCTCCTTTATCAGGGCCCCCAAGGAGCTCGAGGTCTTCATTTGTCACAAACAAGGTGACAAAGATAAGTCCACTGGTGTGGCCGGCTTGCGCTTGGACCTGGGGTTCGGAAACTCAGTCACAGCCANCACACCTGTCCTGCATCCTTGGGAAGTCCCTTTCTGCNTAGACAGAGGCACACTACCCCTCCCCCTCACAGGAGGGTCCTAGTAGCCAAAGCTGTGTCCACACCCTCTGCCTGGTGTTGCACTTGCTGGGGCAGCTTCCCAGGAGAGGAGACTCCAGCACACCATCAAAACTGTCAAACAATGTCCCTGCCAGGTCTTTACAAGAATGCAAGACCTCAGTGCCCAGTGCCAAGCACTCACTTAAGACAATACCTCTGGGGCTGTGGGTCTGCCCGGCGCCCGTGTCTGTCCTCAGCCTTATATAGGCAAAGGCCAGGGAATCCCTGTCCAGGTCTGGGATGGAGTCCCGAGGGACCCGTCTGACCTTAGAGCTCCCACNTCTGACTACGCCAGCCCCTGGCTAGGTGGTTGAGGGTGACTGCCCATCTGGTAGCACTGGGGTCAGTCCAGGTCTTTCTGGAGTTCCAGTGACCAGACCAGACCAGGCTCTTACCAAATAAGGCCTGAGCAGCTGAGCAGTGGGGCCTGGCCAGGTTCTGCAGCTGCTCACCCTGCCTCCAGCGCTTACCCAGCAGAGATCTGCTCACTACTGGGTCCAAGAGCCCCCACTGCAGTGGCACCCAGCACTCTTCTGTATCCTCTCTTAGAGGAACTTCCAGTTGGAAGCTTTGGAATGTTCCTCTGGAGCCCTGAGAGCAGGGAGGTGCAAGGGTCCTGGGGTCTTTGGCTGCAGCAGGGACCTCAAAAATGGCTGAGGCATGCCCCCACCTCCCAAGCACANACAGGCCCCTGCTCCCACATGTCCTGTGTTAGGAATGAGCACTCCCGTGGGTCAGCCAATTTCCAGTGTCTTGACAGTAGGAACTAGGGGCAAGGTTTGCCAAAAGACACGGATAGGACAAACTGAGGTCTCTGGTTCCACTTGTGTNTGCAGTGGNGAGAGTGACAACNGGAGAAGGCACCTGCCATCAGCCTGCTTGGGCCAGTGAGGAAAACCCGCCCACAGGACCTAAGTGAGGCCAGGTGGGGCGTGGGGCCAGGTGTGTATCAAGAGTTCCTTTGGGCATGGAATTCCCTGCCTGCCTATCTCAGTTCCTGCAGGCAACTCTGCTTCCTGGGGCCTCAGTTTTACCTTCCTTACAATGGGCANATNTAAAACCAAGTAGCCAGCAGAGGGAGGGATCCTCTTTGCCTGGNAGCTGGGGGTGGAGGGACTCTCCTGTTCCAGATCGCCCTCCGCACCTCTTTACCACCCTCCAACTTTCTCATGGTCACAGGGTTCTAGAGAGACATGTCACATCTCTCTGACACCCCTAGAGCAGGAAGTGTGTGGGTGGCAGTGGTGCTGCTGTCCTACTGCCTATGTGAACCTGTGTGTGTCTACATGTGTGTGTCTATACATCTGACCTGTGTGTGTGTGTATGTCTGACCTGTGTATGTTTATATCTGTGTACATCTGTGTGACCTGTGTGTGTGAACCTGTGTGTGTGTCTCTGTGTGTGTGTGTGTTTGTGTCCTACTGCCTGTGTGAATCTGTATGTATGTGCATGTATGTGTCTGTATGTCTGACCTGTATGTGTGTCTGTATGTCTGACCTGTGTGTGTGTCTGTATGTCTGACCTGTGTGTGTGAATCTGTGTGTGTGTGTCTGTGTCTGTGTACAACTGTCTGTGTGACCTGTGTGTGTCTGTGTGAACCTGTGCGTGCCTGTGTAACCTGTGTGTGTTAGACCTGTGTACATATGTGTGAACCTATGTGTGTCTGTGTGCATGTGTGTGAACTTGTATGTATTTGTGTCTGTGTGTGTGACCTGTGTGTGTCTATGTGCGTGTGAACCTGTATGTCTGTGTTTGTGAACCTGTGTGTGTATGTGTGAACCTGTGTGTGTGTGTGTGTACATGTGTGTGTGCATGTGTATGGTCCGGCTCTTTAAACCCTCTAGCCCTGGTCTTGGACTTTGGGGCAATCAGTGCCAAGCCTGCTGATCACTGTGGACTCCACTGCAGGCCTCCCACATGGCAAGTAGGCCCTGTAAGTGTCTGTAAAATGACCCTGTGCCTGCCTGGCTTAGAAGCAACTGGACCACCTAGCCCTTGCTAAGAGTGTCCCTGGACACTCTGTCCAAATGCAGGAGGCCAGCGGTCTTTTGAAGCCCCGACCTCAGCCAGGGTAGAGGGCGTTATATTGTGGGTGAGGTATCTGTGACTGGGAACACTGGTGTCCTGAGGCTAGCTTGGGCAGAGCTGAGTCTTGGAGGCCAGGAAGGGTAGGGGGACGCCATTGTGGAGTTGTTAGGGCAGAACCTGGGCCTTGGTGGCCCTAACAAACCAGGCTCAGCCACCTGCCCTTCACAGGACAATTAAAGAGACAAATCATAACGAAACACAGAGAAAGGAGATTTATTCAATGTGGCCACATTGGGAAGGTCCAGTGACCCCCAATCCATCTTCAGGGTCCTGGCACNGATGTTAGGTTTAACACAGGGCAGAGGATGCATGGCTAAGCAGTGCGTCTGGGTGTGTCCTGCCATCACTGACCCATNGCTGACCCGCTCTAGAGTCTCCTGTAAGGGGGTCTAACAGGCTGCCAGACTGGGGGGACTCTCTTCCTGGGAGACAAGCTCCCGCTCTGGCTGTACCAGGCTTCAGCCTCTCCCTCCCCNGAGCATGGATTCCAGGGACAATTTTAATTTCTTGGGGTGTGTTGTCTCAATAGTCTGGTGGCCTAGGGGAGGGGTTTGTATCTTTCTAGAACACCGTCAGTCTTGCCAGACCCACTCTAGCTTGCCTACTAGACACCTTCCTTAGGGGCTCTGTCACAGGTGAGGCTTTCCACTAGAGGANATGCTGCTNTTTTTCTAAATGCCTCTGACTCACAGAAGCTCCTCCTTCCAGCGCAGAGGTGTCCCCTAGGAGCCTCATGGCTTCTACTCAGAAGTTGCAGCAGGACACCTGCTCCCTGACAACAGGACAGGGTGTGGCTGGGTTACAGCGGCCTAGTGCTTGGGGACCACAAGCACAGAGACACTGGAGGATGGCAGGACACATTCCCACCAGTGGCACTGGCTCTGGGGTGTGGCTCCTGCCAAATCCCTGACTGAGGCTGGGGCCTGCCCTCTGGTTCCACTGGAGAGGAAGCTAGGATGCAGCCATCCACTTTGGTTTTTAAGCAGGAGAAAGATCTGTGAGTGGGTATAGGGAGCTGCGGGTACCAATCCTGTGCTCTACAGAAGTGCCTGGCCAGGCCTGGGCGGTGGTGGTGCACGCCCTTAATTCCAGCACTCAGGAGGCAGAGGCAGGCAGATCTCTGTAAATTCAAGGCCAGCCTGGTCAACAGAGTTAGTTACAGCCAAGGCTACACAAAGAAACCCTGTCTCGAAACAAACAAACAAAAAAAGTGCCTGGCAGTGTGTCTGCCGTCTACCCAGCATCCTTTAAAGTGGAGAGAAGTAATGTGACTCCCAAGACCATGTGCCCCAGGGCCTCTGAATGGACTTCCACGCTCTCAAATAAATGTGTCCTTTCAGTTAATGAGTCAGAGAAGATGTATTTAACTGAGGGCCTCGAGCCAGAGCTGCTGCTGCTGGGAGCTATGGGGTGGGGAAGTGGGGGACTGGATGAGCCGAGGCACCTGTGCCCAAGTGCAAACAACTCTGCTTTCTGTTTTATAGATGTGGAAATCAAGGCTCAGAGAGGCTGTGTGAGTTATTTGAGACCACACAGCATATGATATAGCCTTTGACCTGGAAGNCTGCTGACCATGAAAGCTAGCAAGAGATAGGAGCATGGTGTCATTTCCCTGTGATACTCAGTTCAGGCATTGCCTCTGCAACCTTGGGTGGGACCTTTCACCTCCAAACTTGGGTTCCCACCAGATCCAAGAGTTGGACTCTGATTCTCTCTCTCCAACTAGCCTCAGTTTAAAGTCTGTCAAATGGGGACAATTACCACTGGCTCTTTCATCTGTATTTGCCAAGCACCTATTGTGTCCTGTGACATGTGAGCACACTGTTCTAGGTGCTGATGTGTGGCTATGTATCACACACACCCCAGGGGTGAGTCTGGGTTGGGGGCAGGTGGTGTGTCAGACCAGGGTTTCAGTCAGCTAGGCTATGAGCAGGGGCACTCTGCGGCAAAAGCCCTGGCTGTGTCTCCACCATCTGCCCTTAGATAGGGTAGGGGAGGGATTGAGGGAGCAGAGAGAGGGACAGGGGCAGAGGGCAGAGTAGGTTGGTGAGGACAGAGCTTCCCTCTCTCCCATTCTTTTTAAAGGAAGTGTCTGTGGATGTGGCTATTGTGTACAAGGCTCAGTGTTAGACCCTGTGGTGGTCTGAAAGAAAATGACCCCCAAAGGGAATGGCACTATTATGAGGTGTGGCCTTGTTGGAGGAAGTGTGCAGGCAGGCTTTGAGGTCTCTTTTGCTCAAGCTTCACTCAGTGTAACACAGTCTACTTCCTGTTGCCTGCATATCAAGATGTAGCAGCTCCTTCTCCACACCATGNAGGCCTGCATGCCACCATGTCCCACCATGATGACATGGACTAAACCTCTGAACTGTAAGCCACCTCAATTAAATGTTTTCTTTTATAAGAGTTGCTGTGGTCATGATGTCTCTTCACAGCAATAGAAACCCTGACTAAGACAGACCCCTAGTGCCATGTAAAAAAACCCTAAGACAGACCCCTAGTGCCACATAAAAAAACCCTAACTAAGACAGACCCCTAGTGCCACGTAAAACTGGTTGTGGTNGCACATGTCAGTCATCCCAACCTCAGGAAATGGAGGCAGGAGGTTCTGAAATTCAAAGTCATTCTCTGCTACATAATAACTTGAAGGCCAGNCTGGGCTACACAAGACTGTCTAAAAAATTTTCAAAAGCTCCAGAAACAACAAACCACAATCAAAGAGGATGATAAAAGGGCTGAAGAGATGGCTCAGCGCTTAAGAACATTTGCTGCTTTTGGGTTCAGTTCCCAGTACTGATATGACGGTTTACAACTGTATGTAACTCCAGTTCCAGAGGATCTGGTGCCCTCCTTTGGCCTTTGCGAGCTCCTTCATGCATGTGGTACACATAAATTTATTCTGGCTCCTGCATGTATGCACACAAGTGTGTGCACACACTCACATACTCACAAATTAAAATTTTAAGATGAGAGGTTTCAGGTGTAGAATTCAGTGGGGACACTGAGATACTGTCCTTTCAGTGAAGAGATTCATTTGAAGAACAATGTCATGAACAAACAGCAGCAGGTGGGCACTCTGAGGAGAGCTCAGGTCCGCCAGGTGGAGCAGAGACTTTTCTTAGAGTCTCAGAGGTTCACGTCATGTGGTCATCCCTGACTCCGGGGCAGGAGGAGGAGATGGAATTCTGAGGTACNTCTGTGCCACTCTGAGCCTGAGAGAGGAGAAATCATCTAGTTACGGTGCACCCACTGCACACGGCGGAGGGATGTGTCTCCGCCTAGAACCCTGTGTCCTCAGGTTCCTTGGGAAGTGAGACTGGTGCTTGTCCTCCCCTTGGAATCCAGGTACCTGGGGAGTCTGTGAGGGTCAGAGATTCACAGACAGGCTTTCCAGTGGCTGAGGGGAGAAAGAGAGCTAGGCTGCCGCAGGTGTGTATGGCCTGGTTAACCCAGAACTTAAAACCTAGCAGAAGAAAGGACAGGTACCAGTGCCCCTGGGTTTCCAGTTGCCCTGTTCACCTGGGGAATGCAGGGGAGGGGACTTGACAGGTGGGGAAACTGAGGCTNCAGGGGTGAGATCACTAGTCTAAGGTCACAGTTCATGAGAGTAGTGCTCTGCGGTGTTCATGCAGCCTTTTAAAGATAGGTGACAGATGGGAGAAAGTTGGGAGGAGAGGCGGAAGGGATAGGAGACAGGGGAAGTGGGGAGGGGGGCTGTGCCTCTTTTTCTACCCGGGGTCCTGGCTCTGTATGACTCAGCAGCTACCACTCAGCCCCACACAGGCCAGGAGTCCTTTGCTCCCCCAGCGGACTTTGAGCACATGACAGCAGCTGCTCTCCAGGACGATGATGACCCCACCTTGGTGTGGGGTTCTCCTCTCTGAGCCAGGGACCTGGTATCTTTGGCAGCCTGTGGAGACTATTTTTAAAGCTCACAGCTGGTTTTGGCAGCAGCAGCTGACGTGTGTGTGGAAGCCCTGGGTTCTGCCGACATACTGGACTGACTTTGCCCATGAGCAGGGGTGAATCAGAAGGAGTGGAGGTTGGGGTGTATTTCCACAGAGACTCTAAGAGCCCGCCTCAAGTCCATCTTCAAGGTCCTGACACGAGGTTTAGGTTTAAATAGAGGGCAAGAGGTCTGCATAGCTAAGCCGTCTAGTCAGGATGTGTCCTGCCTGTCACTGACCCATCGCTGATGGGCTCCAGTGTCTCCTGCAAGATGGTCTGAGGAGATGTCTGGTATCTTCCTGGGAGACAAGTTCCCCTCCTGGTTGGCTACACGCTTTGTTCTTTCTTTTCTCCAGCATGGGATTCCTGCAGCAATCCCAGTTTCTTGGGATGCATTGTTTTCAAAAGTCTGAAAGCCCAGGGAGGGACAGTGTCTCTTTGGAATGTCTACAATCCTGCCAAGATAGCTATAGCCTGGGGCTCTGCTTGGCCTTGCCCTCTATGAGGGGTGATGACTGTGGGGCCTAGAGGCCAGCACAGTGGACAGCCCTTAGCACTTGTGTGTGATGTGGATCAACTGACCACTGTCAGTAACAAGCCCTTCCTGGGCATGTGTCCTCACAAGGGCGTCAGCTTTGTGGAGGACCCTGGCAACCCCATGTGACTCAGAGGTAGGGTCTAGGGACCAGTATCCCTCAGCTGGGGCCAGGGAGGGAACTGCATGAAGCCTGGCCTTCCTGACTGTTCCACCCACTGTCCATCCCCTCACAGCCCCTATGTAAGTCACTGGTACTGAGTGCTGCTCTCTTGGGTTCTGGGTTCATCTGTGATGAGCCCATGTGGCTTTGGTGTGGCTACTCTTGTCCATGGTCTCACTGTCAGGGTGGAAAGCTGGCTGCAGAACTAGGAACTAGTCTGGGAATGAAGGGAAGGAATAGAGACTGCATTCCTGAGGAAGCACCAACAGGTAGCTTAAAACCACAGAAACCGAAGTCTACAGTCAAGGTGTGAACAGGGCTGGCTCCTTCCAAGGTGGCAGAGGAAATTGGCCCCAGGCCTCTTTCTAGTTGTGCTTGCTGCTAGTGCCCTGGGCATCCGATGCCTTGTGGCAGTGTGTCTTCCAGCTCAGTGGTCACTAGGTTTCTCCCATGTCTCTGTATCTCAGACATCCCATTCCTCTCTCAGGACACCAGCATCAGATTTCGAGGTACCTTAATTGCACTCACAAGGATCCTGTCCCCACACAAAATCTCCTTCTGGTCTGGGTGAACATGAATTTGCGGGGCATGCCAGGGACTGCCGCAAGGCTGAGACACCTGCACACATAGATATGCTCAGGAGATCAGGACACCTGGGATGTCCCACCCGGGGCAGAAGTCTGGGCTTTCACACTCTCTGGGAGCAAAGGGACAGACAGGACCACACTATGTGCGACCTGTGGTCCTGCTGTTGAATGAGAATGTAGAGACCCAAATTCAAGACAATTAGGGATTTCAAGAGCTTCCCAGACCACAGGAACCTCCATAGGGAGGGTGCTTGCCTATGATACAGGAAGTCCTGGGTTCAATCCCCAGCACCATGCAAACAGGGTATGATGTCACAGACCTGTAATCCCAGCACTTGGGAGGTGGAAGCAGGAGGATCAGGAGTTCAAGGTCATCCTCAGCTACAAATTGACTTTGAAGCCAATTTGGGCCACTTGAGACTCTGCCTCAAAAAAACAATCCAACAACAATAAAAAATAAAAGCCAAATTAACATTGACATTATTTATTTATTTATTTTTAAGATGGAGGCAAAGAGCTAAGCAAAGGCAGTCGCCTCCAGCTCAGCACTTGTGGGAGTGCTCAGGCACGAGAGGCTGGCCTGCAGTGGGGGCCGAACCTGCTTTCCCCTTTCAGAAACTGAATCTATGTAGAAAAAGCCTGTCGGTGTGGTAGTGCTGTGTTCTTCCCCGTGGCTGGGCCTGTGTTACCCAGGCAGCTCAGCTCTTTTGGGGTCTGCGCCCCATCTCCCCACCAGCCACCAGGGCTGCAGCCCAGATCATGAGCTTGGCTGGCCATGGCAGGGAGAGAAGCTGACTTACCCAAAGTCCTCAAGACTAAGGGGCCTGAGGGACCTGAGCCTGGATTCCATTGTGACTGTTGTCATTTTTCAGCTGTTGGAGCCCAGGGAGACAGTTCCTGTCAGGCCCCTGGAGCCCAGGGAGACAGTTCCTGTCAGGCCCCTGGAGCCCAGGGAGACAGTTCCTGTCAGGCCCCTGGAGCCCAGGGAGACAGTTCCTGTCAGGCCCCTGGAGCCCAGGGAGACAGTTCCTGTCAGGCCCCTGGAGCCCAGGGAGACAGTTCCTGTCAGGCNCCTGGAGCCCAGGGAGACAGTTCCTGTCAGGCCCCCGCCCCAGGCTCCGCCTCTGTAGCTACATAAGCATTGATGTTAGCATGTCACGGACCAAGCCTAGGCATGAGCTTGGGTGGAGCAGTGTGGAGATGGCCCCTGGCTGGTCACAGCGACTGTTTAGAGTTTTGCATGATGTGGAATGCAGGTGACCAGTGGGTCCGCCTGTCTGTAGTCACCCCACAGTCTGGGCACTATGCAAATAAGCCACTTCAGGAAGTTCAGGCGTGAGGTGAGGAGTTGGCTGTGGCTTACTGCTCCCTGGACCTCCTGGCCTCTCCATGTTACCATGACAGACTCCCTTTGTTCTGTTCTGAGGGACTCANCCCAGGGTGACCCTAGGACCATCTCCTAAGCCTCCNGTGCCCACCTTGTTCTTGGNTTTACACCACAGCTGGGTGGGTGAAGAATGCAGACAGCTCACCGATGGTCCGTGTGCCCCTGATTATAGGCCCACTCTCTTCCCAGGCCACCGGAAACAGAGAAGTGCTATGGACTCCCATGGTGAGCACCAGGCAGCTTGCTGGCTGCTGGCTGCTGATGACTTTATCTCCAGTAGCTGCCTGATGACAGCTTGACCGTTCCCAGAGCACCCTCCACNCCGTCTCTTTCCACACTGCTGTGGGCCACTCTGACGTCTAGACTGAGTTGTACTGATAGCCAGGCTGCTGGTGAAGGCATCTGCAGGGGAGATCCCATTCTAAATGGGGCAGGCCTGTGATCTGGGAGTTCACATCCTCCAAAGAGTCTCTCGACAGCTGCCCTGACTAGAATATTGTGAATTCTCTTGAGTGGAGTCCTCCAATTTTGTTTCTCACCAGGCCCTGAAAACCATGCAAGTGTCCTGGCACGAAGCTTGTCCCCCAGACCCTGGCAGGGAAAAGCGCAGGGTACCCTGCAGGCATTCAGGAGCCCCTGCCTCTCCCAATAGGCATCCCTGTGAGACAGTGTTCCTTGGATAGTTCATTCACTCTGGTCCTCTGTGAGCCATCTTGGGACTCTTGTCACTGTGTCTTACCACCATTGTGGTTCCGATCTGAAATGTCACCAATGGGCGTAATCACCCGTGAACCACTTGGTTTCCACTTGTGTCAGTATCTTGGGAGGTTCTGGAAACTTCTGTGGTACCTTGCTAGAGGAAGTAGGTGACTGGAGGTATGGACTCGCCCCATTTCCTGTCTGTCATGAGTCCCTGGACTGTTCCCTTCCCCTCTCTCTTGGCTTCCTGTCTCCTTGAGATGGAGAGTCACCTTGGCCACAAGCTTCTGCCTCCACCTTGTTCAGGCTCNGTGGTCCAAACTTGCTACAACCAGAAGCTTAAATAAACCTCTCCTCCTTGAGCTGTTCTGTCACAGTGANGAGAAAGGTAGCCCATACAGCCACACGCAGTGGTTCACACTAGGGGGCCTCTTCACAGCAGTGTGGCTGAAGCAGTGATCTGTTGTATAGATCGAGAGTCCAGGCAGGAAGTACATGCAGCCATGTGCAAATGCCAAGGTTGCAAGAGGCAGAAATAACCACACCCCAGCTGCAAAGTTGGATCCTCACCACAACCTCNGGTCCCATTGTGGTGAAGAATCCTCCATGTTGTGTCTACACCCTGGTCCCTCACACACAAGCCCCCTCATGCTTGTTTTATGCCTGAGAAGAAATACGTCCCAAGATCATGGAGAAATTGGGCCCCCATGGGACCACTTGTGGTCAGCACTGGGACCGGCCAGGTTTCGGCACATGTCCCTCATCCAGGCTGGCACAGTGACTTCTTCACAGGATCTCCAGGGGCTGCTATGGCCAGGCTGGGGTCTAAGGTGGCTTTCTAAAGTCACTTGCAGGCTACAAGAGGACAAGGCCTATGAGGTACATGGATGAGGCCAGAGGCCCAGCATCCTTGGCACAGTCCCTGCTCATGGTGGGTTCTTCCTGGCCCATTGCTGTCCTCTGGAGACNATGNTCTAGGACCCTTCACAGGTGTCACATGTGGCCATCTGCTCCCAGGAACTGCTTTCCTTGCCAACTCCCAGGTGGCACTGGAGACACTTGCTACTTTGGCACTTTGAGAGACAAGGCTGCCCAACTAGAGCTCATGTGTCCAGTAGAGGAGGCTCAGAGGACAGTTGCCTGGGCCACCCAGGGCTTGTTCTGGCAGATTCCCGGGCTGCACCTGACCCCTGGGGAAAAGGGTCTGCCAACCCCTCCAGCAATCCTCCTGAGACTTTTGAGACCTGTTTCAGATACTGGTGGATGCCACTGAGGGCCTCA
>LZPO01113206.1:548473-561202 GCA_001675575.1 Neotoma lepida | reverse complement strand
CCTCCCACTCTCTCCCCCACCCTCCCCTTCCTCTGTATTTGCTCAGAAAGGGGCAAGCCTCCCACGGGCATCAGCAAAGCATGGCATATCAAGCTGCCGTAAGACCAAGCACCTCCCCCTGTGTTCAGGCTGGGCAATGCAATCCAGCATGAGGAATAGGTTCCCAAGAGCCAGTCAAAGCACCAAGGACAGCCCTGCTCCTATTGCCAGGAGTCCCACAATTCTTTCTGTTTTTTCAAAAGGATTTATTTTATTTTATGTGTGTATGTGTTGTCTGCATGTATGTACATGTACCTGTGTGTGCCTGGTGCCTGAGGAGGTCAGAGGGGGCTTCAGAACCCCTGGAACTGGAGTAATGGTTGTGAGCTGCCATGTGGGTGCTGGAAACTGAACCTGGGTCCCCTGCAACAGCGAGTGTTCTGAGCCGCAGAGCCCCTTTTTTGAGATAAGGTTTCATGTAGCCCAGATTGGCCATGTACTTGAGGACGACATGAACTGCTGATCCTCCTGTCTCCACTTCTTGAGTGCTGAAATTACCCATTTGTGCCAGTATTCCCAGCTCAAGTGCAGATGACATAGACATATGAGTGAGAGATAGGCCAGTGAAAGAAGGGACATGGGAGGGGAAACTGACGTAGACTTGGAGGAGCAGAGAAGGAGTTTCATAAAAGGAGAAAGCTGGACCCGGGAGAGGAGCTAGAAAGAGGCCCTGAGGGAGGAGGTGGTGCAAGCCCTCCCTGTTCCAATTTTGCTTGTGGTCCTGGAGATGATATTTGGAGGGAGGCGCCTCTTGAAGCTGTGCTGGTTTCCTTCTGGAGGGCCTGAGAACTCAAGACACAGCTTAGCACAGTGAGGTGTGACCCCAGTTTATAATCATGCCCCCCCATTCCATCCTACTGCCTCCCTTAGACACAGCATCTTTGTCTTAAACACTGGGCAATGTTTACTTGTTTCTTGTTTTTACTGCCAAGAATATTATAGAAAAATATTTTTAATGTCTAAACATATATTTAATTTAACACACGCATACACATGATATGCAAACACAGCTGCACATGATATGCAAATGTATACCTGCATGTGATAATTCAAGTGTGTATTTGCATACGATATGCAAATATGTATTTGCATGTGGTAGGCATGTGTATACATTCGTGCATGGTCCCCATTTATGCCATGGGATGGGTGGAAAGCTATAGGTCACTTTTACTGGACTGGCCCTGACAGTTGTTGGTGGAGAAGCTTGACACTAGAGTCAGTCCTCTAGCCCTTTGTGATTCTTTCTTGCCACTTTGCTAACATGCATGAAAAGAACATATAATTTGCAAATGATCTGCATATCCTACAAGCTTACAGGATGTGATGGTGGGTATGCTCTTATTACCACACAGTGGTGAAACCTTCCAGTGCTTTTGACTTTGTCCAACTCTGGGTGTTTGTAATGACCCTGGAGTGTGCTTTAAGAATTTTTATCATTGGAAAGTGGTACCCAGAAGTCTTTTATGAGGCAAGCTCTGGCATCCAGAATTTCTAACTTGGACCTGTGTGTGTGTGTGTGTGTGTGTGTGTGTGTGTGTGTGCCATTTCCCAAGATGTACTTGGGAAATATACAAGATAGAAAGAATTTAACACATGAGGAGGCAGCTGGAGTTTGCTTGTGCTGCCTAGACTATGTATGCAGCCTTCATCACCTGCTGGTGTCTACAGAAAGAGCTGGCACACTGACTGCCACTTTTTCACACATGAGAACTGGAGGTCAAATGCCCTGATTTTCTTCTGCATGGTTAGACACTTCTGTATCCACTTCTTGTTGCTCTGAAGCCAGATTAGCAATGGGCGTGTAGATTGTTTTTTTTTAATTTACATTTACATGGAAAATTTGGTCCTTCTAAGAGTTGAAGATAATTTGTACCAAAAAGTAAATAGCTTTTGTTCAAAATGTTCCTGAAGTCACTTGACTTCAGCCAATAGATGGCCCAGGAATGTCTGTGTTGGCTTGTGTCAGTGGCCTGTTGGGCAAGCATTGTTTTTATACCCATCATTATACTTTGAACTTTGACATGATCATGAAGAGAATGCACTGACTTCATGAGCNGCTCAGCACTGCCTTGGACTTGGCTGCTCATGGGGAGTTTGGGGACAAACGAGGCAAAAGATTCTCAAAACTGGAAAGATCCTGAGTCACGGAGGCGGTACCCAAGAGAGGAACTGTTATATAAAAGTGTCCTTGGTTTCCAGAACTCTCCAGAACTTTATTGGTAAAGCCTCTGTTATCCTGCTGACAGTTGGAGAAACACCTAGTAAATGAAGGAAGGCTTTGTTCCATTCAGTCTAATGGACCCTGATGACAAGCAGCCTTAAAAGGGGCTCTCCAGACCACACCTGGTAGACAGTTCCAGTACTGAGGTGCTCAAGGGGCTTATGTTGAATGCTGACGGAGTACCCATTCTCCTTTGCATAGATTGGTGCAAAGAAAAAAATGGGTGTGCTGTAAGGACGTTGAAGGAGACTGTCCTGAACTGATGTGATGTCACTGAGAGGACCTTAAGAGGGAGACAGGGTAGGAGTGGGGGTGGTCATGCTCAGAAGGAGATGTAGCCAAGGAAATGGAGAAAGAGATTCAAGGGTAATGTGCTCTGGGCTTTGGAGATGGAGAGATGGGCTGGAAGCAAGGAAGAGGAAGGCTCTAGAAACTTCTTTTTACAAAGTCGAAGGAAGGGACTGCACCCAGAGCCTGGAGAAAGGATGCAGCCCTGCTCACCAACTCCATAATGCTGATGTCCAGAACCAGTAGAGGATATGTGTGTGTCCCCCAGAGCCACCCAATCTGAGCAAGAAGACACATGTACAATTTGCATCTGAAAGCCTGATGCCCCTGGTTCTCTCCTCAGGGCTATCTCAGTCTCCCACCTGCTTTCTGCTTTCCTTCCTAGCCTCCCAGCACCAGGCATGGCCCATGGTTTGCTCCTTGGGTTGTCCTCCACAGCTTCTCCCTTGAGGATCTCAGCATCTTGGGACTTTCAGTGAACCATGTGGGTGGCTTCTGTTGGAGCTCCTAACCCCCTTGGTTTGCTCAAGTGCTAATGTACAAATGTAGACCAAGCAGAGTTTTTCAACTCCACCCCGAATCCTGCCTTCTTCAGGTTTNTACTGTACTCAGTAAAGATCCTTGTAGATGTTTCTAGATGCTTCTGGAAAACACCTTGTAGACTCTTCCTTCTCTTACAGCAGCAAATGGACCTCCTCACAAAAATNTNCCCAGAGTCTGGGCCCAACCCTAACTCCTCAGCTCCTATTGGGATCTAGCCAGCACCATGCCACACCTCCACATTCCAGTCACGCCCTAGGCTGAGCCCCCTAGCAGCCTTCAGGACTCATGAGAGATGAAGGCGCTCCCTTCTCCCTTTGGACTTCATGATTGTCCGCCTGGTTAGCCCTGCTCTTCCACATAGCCCCTTGTTTCTCCTGAAGCCCTCAGGCCTGCTGTGCCTGGGGAACTNTGCCCTGGATTTTCCTTCCAGTACGGAAAGGTCTGGTCCCCAGAGTATCAAGACTGGCTCTTTTATTTTCTGCAAATCTTTGACCACCTCTCTCCTCCCAAGGCCTTTTCAAAACCCCCTGAAGTAAAGTTGAAACCCCCATTCTGTTGTGAGCAGCTGCAGTGCTTCAGGGACAGCAAGTGGCATTTCTCAAAAAGGTGGAATTTTCCTACTCTGCTGGCAGTAACATTGGGTGACATGTGTGCCATTCCCATGCTAGGTCAGTGCTCAAGCACAGGAGACAGTCCTCGGTGTTTGCTGAGTGAGTTAGCCCTGGCATGGGTGGCGCAATCACCTTTTTTGTTCTGTTTTGTTTTGAGACAGGATCTTGCTCTGTAGTCCAGGCTGCCTCGTACCTCTACTCCTTCTGCCCAGCCCCCCTCATGCTGGGATCACAGGTATATACCCAGCTCAGTGATATAGCCATCTGCAATCATTTAATCTGGTTCTGAATGGCTTTTCCCACCCCAGTACCTCAGTACGAGGGATCAAGTCTGGGACTTTACACATGGTACAAAAGTGCTCTACCAGTGAANGACTCCACCGCCTATCCTGGCTCTGAGGCTTTGTAATTGCAAGGATTGTGAGGTGGTCTGGCTTATCTGTACTCTTAGTCGGGCATATTATATTAGTTGAGTGTAATATGCATCTTAACTGCCAGACTTGTAAAAGTTACAAGACTG
Organism: Neotoma lepida; assembly: GCA_001675575.1. Classification (NCBI taxonomy): domain Eukaryota; kingdom Metazoa; phylum Chordata; class Mammalia; order Rodentia; family Cricetidae; genus Neotoma; species Neotoma lepida. The sequence goes on along the minus strand of LZPO01113206.1, from coordinate 556,980 downwards.
TATGCCATAATCAAACAGTGCAAAATCCGGTTCCCAGGGAGAAGCTGCCAGCGTGTTCTTGGCAGCCCTTTCCTGCTGAAAGCACACTCTGCCTTAAAAAAAAANTCTTTTATGTGTATGGGTGTTTTGCCTGCATGTGTGTCTGTGGACCATGTGGGTGGGCCTGCCCATGGAGGCCAGAAGAGGGCAGGGGATCCCATGGAAATAGAGTTACAGGCAGTTGGGTCCTGGGAATCGAATGCAGATCCTTTGGAAGAGCAGCCAGTGCTCTTAACCACTGAGCCATCATTTCAGTTTTTGAAAGCACCCTTGGCTTTTTATAGGCATGAGTTCCAAAGTCAGTTGTAGGGGAGAATCCCGAACCCCAGTCTTGGAAGGGGGAAGAGAATTCACTTCTTGCACAGGACACTTTCAGGGGGATAAAGAGTCGTGGGACAACATTTTCTCTGATAGCAAATAGCCTTTTGTCTGCTTCCTCTCCTGAGACCTGAAGGGACCAGTATCAGCTCAAGANACCCCAAGACCCAGTTCTCAGCACAAAGGAGATTTATTGGCCNCAGAGGGACAGAAGACAGGGAATAAGAGACAAAGACAGGAGATAGTGGATGAGGGAGAAGGGGAAGAGAACAAGNGAAAGGGGGAGGGGTATTTATTGGTTGCAGGGGACAGATGACAAAGGACTGCCCTTGGATAGAAGACCGAAATGGTGGTTTATAAAGGTAAAGGGGGAAACTCCATGTTAGGATGAGGTGGTTAATTTTAACTGGGCTTGTTAATTAGGTGAGCCACAAGGGGGCTTTTGATTTCTGGACTTCAATACTTTGATAGGACCTTGGTTTTTGGCCTGAGGAGGAGGAAGTGGCCAAATAAGGGACTAGACCTTGGTGACTAGCTTTAGGAATGTAATCTGTTTTTAGCAAGGCAGAGGGAATGGGAGGGGAGGGCAAGACCTGCCAGAGTCATGTTTGCCGTGCTCCAGCTAATTAGAGTCTCGTCAAGACCCTTGCCAGGAATTTGGGAAGAAAAGAAAGAGCAAACAGCTAGCAGCTAGGAAGATGGAAGTACACAGGGGAGGTGGAGAGGCCACGGGAACTGGCTCTGTGTTGCTGAGGCTGACCATGCTTCTCAAGGAGAGAGGAGGCTCACTGTGGCTCACCTCTATACTTATCTTGACAATGTAATTGTGCCAATTGAGGAAATTGCCCTGAGGAGCTCCTGGCAGCTGGGAGGGGACCCTGATTGAGATTTTGGACAGCTGTATCACTATGNGTTAAAGAGGAGGTGGGCTTGGGGATGTGGCTCAATTACTAAAGTGTTTGCTTAGTTTGCACAAATCGCTCACTCCCATTGCTAGCACTGTGCAAGCCAGACATGGTAGTACACATCTGTAATCCCAGCACTCAGGAAGTNGAGACAGGAGGATCTGAGGTTCATGGTTATCCTCTGGTACATAGTGAATTCCAGGCCAGCCTGGGCTATATGAGACCCTGTTTCAAAAAGAAAAAGAGGAGGAAGAGGAGGAAGAGGAACTTATCAAGTTCTCCCTCCCTCCCTCTCTCTCTCTCTCTCTCTCTCTCTGTGTGTGTGTGTATGTGTACACTGACTTAGAAAAAGGGAGAGAGGCTAGGACAACGGATGGCGACAGCTCTGCAAACAGCTAGAAGGCCGCTCTGGCTGGCTTCCAATATAGTGGCCCTCTGCTGAGCATATAGGCTTGGGGGAGTGCTGTGAGGTATGTGCGTGTACACATACACTTCTGTGCAAGGTTCTTCAGCAGTCAGAATTGAGAACAGTCCCCCAAAGCGTACCTTATGCTACCCTGCACCACCCACCTCCATTCTCCTCCTCAATCTCAGTGAAGGACACAAGAACCTGATCCTCCCTGGACCTGGTTGGGAGCTGACTCACAGGGAGGCCTGCACCCAGCTTATCAAGACTGGGGCCCCTGTATTATAACTCTGGCTCATGCTGGTGCTGCTGGAGACAGCGCTGGCTTCAATCCTGAGGATACTTACTCCAAAGTCCTCCCGCTCTACACAGTCACTGGGGCCCAAGCTTCTGCAGGGGGGACAGACATCATCTGAGATGTCATGTCGAGGCTAGAGCCCAGGGTGTCCGTAGAGAGGCCCACTCACACGGGTAGAGAAGCCCTGGGGTCCCTCTGGTCTGATCCCCTTCTCACTGCAAACAGGGGCCTTGGTGCTCAGTTGCATTGCTTGGTTAAGTGTGGCACCACAAGGAGCCTGTGCTATGGATAGATGATGTATTTCTAAATCTAAGATAAAGGTTCCAATTAGCTTCCCCGGAGGGACCAGGCAAGTCACTGCCTTTGGTTGGAGAAAAACCGGGTCTTCCTCACCACAGCACTTGTTCTCGGGTCCAGTATACTGCAGCAGGTGTTTCTGGGTGCAGAAGTCAAGTCACCCTGGTTTAAAACTGGCAAAAAGTCAAAGTGTCAAATTTTCTTGCCTACCAAGCAAAAGAGACGTGGAGCAGATCTGGTGCAAGCCAGCAGGTGACCTCTGTTCTGGATACTTGTCCACGGACCTTAGGTTTTTTTTCTTTTTAGGTCCCAGAATAGGAAGAGCTGAAGGAAGCCAGGTGGTGGGACTTAGAAGTACTTTAGTCATTCATTAAATCGTTGCTCTTTCCAAGCGAGAGTTCTGGAAACCTTAATGATTAACACTGTGCAGTGCTCTGCAGCCTGCCAAATGGATGCTGGGATCTGCTTCCTTGGTTTGCCCCCTGGGGATATGGGATGGGCATAGTGTGGTCAAGGTCTGGAGCCTGGGTAGCAGATGACATTACCTGGACTCAATCCAGAGTGACCTCAGAGCTGTGTCCTGGTCCGGGGTTGTGTGTGGTGTTCTCACCACCTAGCCCTTTCCCTGTCCAGTGGTTTGGAATGGTCTGTTGGCCTTTGTGATTTCTGCTCACCTTGAAGGATTCAGGTTATTATCCCACTGACTTCCCACTCCCAGTAGAGCACAAAGTTGGGGACAGGAACAACAACACAGTCTCTGGCAATTTGGGTTCCATGTACTAGGTGGCAGGTTGTGTCCTCTTAGGGGCACACACGTGTGTGTGTGTGTGTGTGTGTGTGTGTGTGTGTGTGTGTGTGTGTGTGTGTGTATGTAGGACAGATCATATCCCTGGGTGTCCTCAGGAACAGTCTCCACATAAGACTCTTGCTGGCTTGGAAGTAGTCTAGGCTGGGGGAACCACAGAGCCCTAGGGATCCCCCTGTTTCTCTCCTCTGTGCTGAGATTACAAAGAAGCTACCACGCCTGCCTTTTTAAATGTGGTTGTGGGTTTGAACTCGGGGTCTCCTGCTTGCATGGCAAGCATTTTATCAACTGAGCCATCTCCCCAGCGTCTCACAAGAAATATTCTATGCTATTATAAATATAATAATTCTATTATAATATTATCACAACTGGTTGTAGCCATTCTCCGGTACTCAAGGACAGACATTGGTGTCTACACATACATACATACACACACACACACACACACACACACACACACACACACAAGGTGGGGACTTGGGGGAGAGAGATGTCTTTACTTCTTGAATAACCACTTCTCTCTTCATGAGTTGACCTCTAAAGCTACCTTAAGGACCCCTGAAAACCTCCCTCCCATGTCTGCCCAGGCTGCCTGAGGGTCCTGCATACACACCCCTGCCTCCTCCTCCTCCTCAGAGCCTGAGGGAGGTTGGAGAAGACAAAGACACAAGGCCTGGCTCCTGCAGGCTGGACATGGGCCTTAGGAAAGACCTTGGATCTGGCAGGAAGACACTGGAGGGATGTAAGCCATGGGGCATTTTAGAAGCTTCTTCGGGCAGAAGAGATGGCTCAGTGGTTAAGAGTACTTACTGCTCTCACAGAAGATCCCAGCATCCATGTTGGAGTGCTTATAACCATCTGTAACTCCTACACCCAGGGATCTAATGCCCTCTTTTGGACTCCTCAAGCATCTGCACTCACGTGTGTTCATACACACACACACACACACACACAATTAAACATACAAATAAATCTTTTAAAATTTTAAAATTTCTGAGGGAAACTTTGCTGCCAGCCTAGGCTGGGTAGGGAGTTCAAAGCCAGCTGGTCTTTATTGTTTGACACAGCCAAAGTTGATGCGATGGAAGCCATTCTTTGCACGTTGGATTTGCAAATCTGACCTGTGAGGAGGCCAGATGTTAAGTCCCCCCCCCTTCCCATCGTGTTGTTTACACTGGCTCCCAAGTGTAAGTAACAGCCTGTCCTGCAGCTGATGGGTCTTGCTCTCCCTCTTCCCACTGCGGCCTTCCTGCCCTTTTCCTTGCTCAGAGATACCACTCGTTGGGCCCACTTCTGGGACCCACTTTCCCTCAGATGGTGGCCAGGGACACCTGATCGCCCATGTCAGGACCTCTACTACACTTGTGCTGTGTCTCTTTGGCCTGACTTCTTAGCTTGCCTGGGGGGGTTCAGACTCAAGAGGACAAGGCCTAGTCATCTCCTCACCCACCCCCAGCTTTAAAAGGTGTCTGACTGACATTCATCAATGAAGCAGACTCAAGAGGTCAAATGTCAAGACCACCAGGAAGCCTCTGGCAACCACACAGCAACACAGTGATGACTGGCTTCCTAATGCAGCCTCCCAGCCATTGACTGATGGTCTATATGACACTGGGTGTTCCAGAACCTCTGTGGGGGAGACATGAAGGTGGAGGACTCTGGCCTACATTGATAATGTCTTCCCACACACCTTTGATCTACTCTAGAACCTTTTATCAGGCCTGCTTCCTTCTGAGGAATGTTCTCTGGCTTCTAGCCAGCAATCGGTCGGGACACTGTAGACCAAACCGCCCTTCAGCAATCAGTCTGGACTTTAGCTGTTTTTGAAAGATGAATTTAGAAATAATTTTCTAATTAACAGTGGTTGCCAAATAAAGGGGGACAGAGTTTCTGCCTGGGCCCAGACAAGTCCATGGCGTGGCAGGCTGGAGCCTCTTGAGTGGCCAGGGTGATGAATGCAAGGGACTGGAGGCTCAGAAACCAATTAGCTCATGGCTTCCTGTTGCTAATGGGGGAGCAGCACAGAGCAGAGTGGGCCTGCCTCAGATGAGGCAAGCTATGGCAGTTGAGCTAGCAGAACTGATGAAGGGATGTGCTTCACGGACTCCTGTGTTCCTAGCACCATCACAATGTTCATCTTTGTTTGATGGAACACTTCTGAGTTTGCGTTTCCAGTGCCTGGGTTAAAGATGTAATAGCTATCAATGTCTGTTCTCGATAATAAAGCCTGAAGGCACAGGGGTGGGGGGCATTTGTCATGGGGCTCACATCCACCAGGGGACTTTCTCAGAATGGTTACTCTCTGCCAAGCTGTCCCATTCAAGCCTGGTGATATTTACGAGGTGGCTTTTGTGTCGTTTTCTTCTGCAGTTGTTTGGTGACTCTTGGCTCCTTCTTCCTCCCCCGCACCGATGACGGAACCTAGCTGCTGTCACGGGGTAGGCGATGACGGAACCTAGCTGCTGTCACGGGGTAGGCGATGACGGAACCTAGCTGCTGTCACGGGGTAGGCGAGCCTCCTCCCGCAGAGCTACTTCTCAGCTCTTTTAACTTTTTTGTTTTGAAACAGGAGCTCATGAAATCACCTAGATAGGCCATGAACTCATGATCCCTCTGCCTCGGCTTCTCAGGTAGCTTGGGTGACAGGCCTGTGCCACTGGGTCTGCTTGTGACACTGCTTCCTTAATGATCTCCTTTGCTCACGTGCTGATGTCACAGTACAACCAATGTCACAGAGGGCCTGGGGAGGGGGTCATCTTGGTGCTGATTCTTGGCTTGAGGCCTGGCTGGCAGCTCAGTCCTCCAGATGCCCGCTCCTTTCAGATCTCTGTGGGGGGCTAACCAGACACAGAGGTGCATCCAAAAAGAACTAGTTTTTTATTTGACAACAAAAGTACCATCTCTCTAAGGAGACAGATACCAATCTGCCACCCAAGATACCCTAAAGATCCTCTCAAAACAGTCCTACAATGACTGGGTGGTAAAGTCTAGTCTGGAAGTCTTGTCCTAACTCCACTACAACCTTGAACCTGAACTCTCAAGCCTCAGAGTCTCTTCATCGGTAGACTAAAAAGACACTTCAGTTGTGGGAGAATCTCTTGGTTCTTGTCCTCTTGAAGGAAAGAATTCAGCCAAGAGACAGATGTGAATTAAATAGAAGTTTACGTAATAAGGCTAAACAAAGCAAACAAAGAGACTGGCGTGTGCTTCCCCAAGGCAGGGAGCAGCCCAGTGAGTTACCAAGTAGTTATTAAGCAATAAGTTATTCAGTTGTGAATTGCAAAGACATTTTGGGGGATATTTCTAAGGTGAGTGGTATCTTCTGGGGGTAAGGTATTCATTATAACCGGGTAAATCCCTCCTTGCCTCATGTCCCTCAGTTTTCCCTTCTCCAGACTCAACCTACACCCTTTTGTCCAATTGTTATGTGACTCTTCTGGGGAGATGTGAGAAAATGTCTCCTCAGTCCAGATAGAGGATCTAGACAAGTGAACCCCTGCGTTTATCGAGGTGATTCACAGAGTGTGGGTGAGGGGTAATTTACTGCATCATAGGTAACTCAGACACTCATGTAAGCTGCACCCCCAGAGCTCTCTGACAATTTGTCCTCTGCAGTCCTTACTCTTATATAACTATGGGGAGGAAGGGGTCTTGTGGATCTTGTAAATTTCAGGGCCTTCCTGACACTTATGAGTTGTTTTCTTCAGGTTCTTAAGAAGCCTCCCTCTAGAATGGAAATCTTTCAACTTGGAGAATCTTGTTACATATCACCGTATAACCCTCTCTTCATCCCTATCTTTAGGGGTGTGTGTGTGTGTGTGTGTGTGTGTGTGTGTGTGTACACACTCACATACAGCACAAGAGCCATGGCACATGTGAGAAGGTCAGAGGAAAACTTGGAAGTGTTGGCTCTCTCCTTCCATCCTGTGAGCTCTGGAGACTGAACTCAGATTACCAGGCATGGCAGCAAGCACCTTTACCTTCTGGGCCATCTCACTGACTCCTAATGTCCCCCTTAATCACATGGGCACAGTGCCACAGAGCAGAAGGCAGTTTTTTGCCATGTGTGGTCTGTAGCAAGGTGCTGCTTGGTCATACCATGATAAGATATCTAATGGAGTCAGAACATGAGTGGGCATGAGTGAGTCCCTCTGAACCCCAGCTTCCTGTGCAAATGAGAGTGGTGACATTCCCTGAAGTGGTGCTAGGGAGGGGACTGAGACTAAGCTCCTGTTCCTTTTTTTTCTCTCAGTGACAACTTGATCCTAAGCTCAGAGACACCTCTCAGATTCCACTCCAAGAGCATCTGAAGGATAGCTCTCCCTGCACGTATATGTCTAGACTCAGTGTTCGCTCCAGCAGCTCAGTGGCTATATCTGTCTGTGTTACTGTCCAACTTGAAATGTTGAGTTCTATACCAATGGAGTTCAGTGGCCTGGAAAGCTCTCCATCATAATAGGACCGTCATTTCATGTCATTATCGTTTGGACGGACGTCTGGGAAGGCTTGGCTGACTGTGGAAAAAGTTTAAGTGACTTTCCAATCAAGGGGGGAGGTGTTTGATTACTTTCAAAGCCAGCACGAATGAGGCTAGGAAAACTCAGGAGCTGGGAAGGAGACAAGTAGTACAGTTGAGAACTGTCTCTTCAAGGTCAGTATTGATCATGCCCTGGACAATCCCCATTGAGAATTTGTAGCTCTAATCCCAAGCCCATTCGATACATTTGAAAACATCCCGTGCTTTTGAAAGCACTTTCAGCAGGCACCAGAAATCTTGTTGACAACATTAACTTGCTTAGCAGAGCCTTTCTTGAAGATTTGAAAGGATAAACTTTAACCCGGCCTCTATCAGGATGACTGTACATCAGAGGCCTCCAGAATTGATGAGGTTTACTTGGCTCATATCCACGGTGTGTTCTTAATAGCGACATAAGCACAGGGGATGGGGGACTGGCAGTAAAGTGCACAAATCTGAGGGACCCCAGAACCCACATGAAAAGCAAGGTGTGGCAGTGTGTGCCTAAAATCCTAGCACTGGGGAGGCAGAGAAGGAGAATCTTTGAGGCACACACTGGCTAAACTGGTAATCTCTGGGGCTCAGTGAGAGAGTTAGAAATTAATAAAAATAAAAATGAAAATGAAAATTAAAAAGGGTGAAGAGTGACTGAAGAAGATACCTGATGCTCACATCTGGCCTCTATGTGTGTGCATCCTTGTGTGCACACACACACACAAGAAAAAAAGGTAAGAGCATGCTGCTGACAGATGAGGGTCACATTGTGACAGTTTCTTTTCTTTTGTTTTTTGAGACAGGGTTTCTCTGTGTAGCCCTGGATACCCTGGAACTCACTATGTAGACCAGGCTGGCCTTGAACTCAGAGATCAGCCTGCCTCTGCCTCCCGAGTGCTGGGATTAAGATGTGTGCCACCATTGCCCCC
>LZPO01113206.1:522861-548358 GCA_001675575.1 Neotoma lepida | reverse complement strand
TGTGTGTGTGTGTGCACCATGGCTTATGTGTGGAAGTCAGAGGTCAACTTTGTGAAGGTGATTCTCTCCAGCCACTCGGTGGATCTTAGGCTGGCCAGCAAGCACCTTTCCTTACTGAGCCATCTCTCTGGCCAGACATCTGATTTTAATTGCCTTGTTTACCTATGGATTTGCTACTGGTCAACAAATGATTTTTAAAAGCAGTTTTGGTCGTTGTCACCTATACAAGTTCTCCCAGGTGCCAGACGAGGCAGTGGCAGGTCTGGATTTTCTTTCTGGCTTTGCTTCTGTGTCCATTTCTCTGGTGTTTGGTTTCATTTTTCTCGAGTAATACACCATTTTCATACATAGCAGAATTGTGAAGACTGAGTTTGAGGAGATTAGGGGACCAAAGAAAAGACCGTAGACATGCTTCCTGTGGAAACCAAACCACGGGGTCTCTCCGACCTGAACATGAAAAGTGATGGATCGGTTAATCAGAAATCTGAAGGACCTTCAAGAGGGGGTACAGAAAAGTAGAGACAGAGAAAATTGGAAATGTCGTAGGGACATTTGACACGACACATTGACATTTAGATGGCGTCAGGGTTCAGTCAGAATGCCAGGCTACTAAGGAAGATGGATTGTTCAGCCACGTTTGATCTTGACTAGTCCGTTGCAGAGCTTATATTCAGGCAGGGGAGGTTAGGGCAAACATGAGCTGGCAGTGGCAACCAGGCAAATGGCAAAACATTGTTAAAAGGGAAGGGCCAGGGGCACTATTCATACCAGCACCCAAATGGAGACAACTTAAGTGCTTATTAACTAATGAGCAGATAAGTTATAGCATAGCACATGGTGGAATATCATTCAGCCATGAAAAACTCCTGAGGCATGTTGCAAAGTGAATGAACTAAATAAAAGACTCCAGTCACAAACACCACAAAGCAATTGTACTATTCCACGAAGGTGGAGCCTGTTATAAAGGGCAGGTGTGTGAGGGTGAAGAGGACTGGCACTTGCCAAGGGGCTGCAAGGGTGTTGAGGAGAGATGGCGCGTATGGATGGGAATGTGTGGTCAGAGAAGAGGTGATGAGGTATTTTGAAGGATCTGGAGGTGTCTACACAAGCCTGTGATTACACTAGAAGTCACTGAATTGTATGTTTTAAAAGGTAAATTCAACCAACCTTTAATGGGAGATGGGGAGAAAAGCCATGACCAGTGGGGAGACACAATTGAGGATTGTACTAGCAAGAGGCTCTGATCGCAGGCTGGGAAACCCAATGCCTTTAGATTTATGGTTTGTTTGTTTGAAATTATGTTTGCGTCTGTGTGTGGATAGGTGCACGTGTATGCGGTACCCTCAGAAGCCAGGAGAGGACATGGAACCCCCGGGAACTGGAATTGCAGACAGTTGTTGACCTTCTTCATTTGGGTGCTGGGAACCCAACTTGGGTCCTCTGCAAGAGCAGTACACATATTCTCCTGAGCCATCTCTCCAGGCCCAGGCAGAACGCCATAAATCCTGAGTTCTCCTCCCTAAGATTCTGCTCTACACACTGTGACTACCGGGTATACACGTGTTAGCTGGGCATTTCGTGTTTGCTTTTATGATGTGTTGATTCAAGGGGGAGCTGACCGTGGTGGGTAGCTGGCCTGCAGTTCACGCTCTCACTTCCCATGCGTGTGTGCTTCAAAGGCTTTCTCTGGTCTGCACTCTCTTCTAATGTAGGCTCATCAAGTAACATGGGTGCTGGGAAGGACTTGGGCCCTGGAGCCTGAAGACTACTCCCCAAATCTTAGCCCAAATCTGTTTTCTTCTGTAAATGTTAATAAGTCTGGCAAGAGACCCATGGATCTCTCCAGCTCTCAGACCCTCCTCTTCAAGATTCTCTTTCCCAGCTTTCTTCTTGGTATCTTCAGAGGCAACTCCACGCCAGCTCCCACACAGAGAACTTCTTGTGGAAGTTTTGGTGCTTCAGATCTTTTTAAAAAGACACACCCTGGCCGATGAGATGACTCAGGCGGTAAAGTCTCCTGCTGCCAGTCCTGAAGACCCAAGTTCAATCCCTGGGACCCATGAAGTGGAAAGAGAGGGTGACTCCTACAAATTGTTGTTTGACCTCCACATATGTTCATTCTCCCTCCCCACTAAATAAATTAAGTGCAGCAAACACTGTAAAAGCCATCTCTAGTTTCTCTTAGGATTGTTACTTGAAAACATGCAGGAGCCCCACACCTGGTTGTCTGGGGCTGGACATTAGCCTTTTGTCTGTACTCTGGCAATGCAGTCATGTAGTGAAGTCCGGGTTACAGAAAGGAGTGCCCTGGCTTGTCTTGGTCCAAGATCTGCCCGTGGGACCAATGTATCACTTTCCCGCCCTTCTTGAGTCCTGTTTGTCATTCTTGTTTTGATTCCAAGGGACCTGAAAACACAGAGTACAGCACTTCATTTGTTCAAGCCAGTTGCTTGGGTGAAAAAACAAGGCCGTGGGCTCAGAGCCACAGCTCAGCCTGTCCTGTCTTGTTGCGGTGACATGGGTTTAAGCAGATGTTGACTTCTGAAAGTTAAGGGGTGAGGAGGCTGTCGAGGAGGAAGGGAAGTAAAAGAGGAGTTTGTTACAGTGAGAAAGGTGAGGAATGACTCACCAGCTCAGCGTTGGAAACTAAGTAATAAAATAAGTGTGTAATTGTGGGCTGCCAGGCAGACGGTGGGCTAACACCAGAGTGACAGTTGACTGCGGTGGGGAGACTGAGCACCAGGGAAGAGTGGGCGAGATGGAAAAAGAAAGAACGAATAAAAGCCAACACAGAGGGGGAGCACTCAGGAGCCTGCCGCTTTGTCTTAGGAGAAATTAAGCAGCCAGACAAATTGCCAGTGTGCTTTGTTTGGGAAACATGATCAGACAGTCTAGGAGAAGAGCTCTGGGGAGGGGATCATCGCTGGAGGGTCCCATGAGTCGCTTGCATGGATGTGGCCTGGAAATAGTGGGGACTTGGTAAAATTTGCAGGTGTTGTTGGGGTACAGGGCTGAGGCGATGCTTAGAGTGTGTGCCTGGGTCTCCTTGATCCCCCTGCTCAGAAAGAGAACACAGAGTCCTTGGGATCTTAGATCTCTGTTTCAGGCAGGGAAACTGAGGCAAACCGCTTGCTCCACGTCATACACGTGACGTGATTCTAGCTTCTGACCTCCCTGCTGGCTTCCTCCTCGGCATGCTTCTAAGCCACTGAGGTGGTTTTCGAGCCCGATACCACATTGCCTCTCCAGGGAGGGCTTCATGGCACTTGTACATTGAAAGGGGGCATTGTGTCTTCAGCATTCAGTGGTTTTCTTTCCTCTCCTTTAGGAGAGGTTTCCCCGAGCTCTCACTCACTCACTCCATGTTTCCAAGTGTTCCAAGAGTGAAGCAAGCTTAGACACCGGCAAAGGCACAGTTCAGCTGCATGTCAGCTTCACACGGCAGCTCACCTCTGGGGTCATGGAGGTAAAGACATCTAGAGGAAGGTCTTCCTGACCCAGACCTGCTATGGATCCTGTGCCCTTCATAGGACCTCCTTTGCCCCAGCAATGTCCTCAGGGTGGTGAGGACATTTTTCTTCTGGAAGGGTCTGTCCATGTCTCAGGGGTTCTGACCAAATGAAAAGAGGGATGTTTCCTTTGAAATTAACAAGCGGAGGGAGACTAGCATAGTGGAAGATGGCCTCTATGCTTCCTGGATAGAGGACCTTGAAGTCTTTTGTGATCTGCCAGAAACAAGGGCTTGCAGGGCCAGCAGGCCCAGCCGCTTCCCAGCAGGTCCCTGATGGGAGAAACACCTGGCAGAACAAAGGAAGCTTCTAGAGTACTGTCCAGGCTGAGCTAATGTTTCATGATGACAAAAGGAGGTATAATTTGTTTTCAGAGAGTAATTTTATTATCTCTTAATGCAAAAAAGGTAAGATAAATTTTCTATTATTTTATAATAACCATATCAATTTTATAATACCATACTATTGTAATAACCACTTCATAGCAAGTGATGAATGTATAATTGCCTTTCTTACATATTAGCATATTGTAATTTACCATCACAATTGTGGTGGCTTTCTTTTCTTCTTTTCTTCATTTTGGTACTTTTAATATTGAAAAACTTTTTCTAAAGTGGCTCATTCAGGCTCCCATTGTAGATTTCTGCCACAAGCCCATGTTCCTGCTATCACCTCTCTTTTCAGATGGTAAATTACCCTGAAATGTTTAATGAATAAATGAATAAATTATTAATAATGACCAGAGAAGGCACTCAGCCGGCACCTGGTGAATGGTGACTGATTATCTTTTATGAAAGACGAACTTCAGTAGCCCCCAGCTCAGCACACGCCTGTCTGATTCCTAGAGTCTTCTGGCTTGGTTGGCAGGGACAAGCAGGAAATTATTACTTAATCTCAAACACATAAATGAATCGTAAGATGAACAGCATGCCAGCCTCATGTATAGAGGTGACCAGTGGGGGAGGAACACTGTTCTCAGACGGGATAGGGTTGGGGTGACTCTACATAGCTGGTGGAGGCCCTTTGTGGTCCTTCTGGGTGCCAAACGGACAGAGGATGCCCATCTTGTATGCAACACTCCCAGAATCCCCAAAAAGATTCAAAGATGCAGAAATTTCAGGGAGCTCTCCCGTGCTGGGGACAGCCTTTCTGTGGGCAGTCCACTCTCTGCGGGGAGTGAGAATATCCTTGACCTCTAAGGACCCACAGCAGCTCCATTGTTTCCATAACAACCCCAGAATCACAGGCAAGTGGTAGGGGTGGGGCAGGGCAGGGGGTGGGGGGTTTGCAGCTAGCAGTCATAAGCTAGGACTGTTGTTAAACCAGGCAAGTGGGGAAGAAGCTAATGTCAGGGCTGTGAGATGGCTTAGTGGGTAAAGGCACTTGCCACCAAGCCTGACAACCTGAGGTTGATCCCTGGGACCCACATAGTAGAAGAGAACTGACTCCCTCAAGTTGTCCTCTGACCACACACACACACACACACACACACACACACACACACACACAAATAAATCAATGTAAATTTTTTAAGCAGAAGCTAGTGGCTGCAGAGATGGCACAGCAGTTCACACAATGCTGCTAATGCAGAGACCCGAGTTGGGTTCCCAGCACTCACAAAGGCTCACAGCTGCCTGTAACTCTAGTTCCTCCAAAGGCACTTGCATCCATGTGCACAAACCCACTTTCACACACACATAGACACATAATTAAAAATAAAGATAAAACCTTTGAAAAAATAAACAAAACTATAAAGAAGCTAACGAACAGAAATGAATGGGCAGGAAAACAGTGAGGGGCTGGGAAATGCCAAATCGGCAGCGCTCCACCAGCAGAAACCAGGAAGGGCATGCCAGGCAGAAGGCAGGGCAGTGCAAAGGGCCTGAGTGGGCACAAGACTGGCTCAAGGACATGGCAAACTCATAAAGTGGAACTTGATTTTGAAGTTCTGTGCTCCCTATATCTCCCATGGGATGGCCACCATCAGATAACGGGGGAACATGTCTCCAATCTGTACTGAGATTGACAGTCTCGGGATCCATTTGGCCCGTCTCTGAGCTTGCATTCTGATAGTTATCTCAACCTGAGGAGCCTGTGTCCCGGTGCCTGGCTACATGCCCTCTACTCAGAATGAGTCAGTAAGTAGCCAGGATTCTGTAGGATGTTGGATGGACTGATGCCAACATCTGTGACCAGCTTGTGTCTACGCCATGTCACTGTGGTCCCCACGTTCATGCCCTGGTAGCCTCAACTCCTTGCACAAAGTCAGATTTCATCTCCAACTTACTTTTTTCCCCTTAAGGAACAACATGTGTCACGTAAAACTTTGTTTGACAAGCCTATAACTAGAATAATTAGACACATAACGAACAATGAGGAGTGAAACGATGCTAAGTATATTTTGAGCACAGCGTCCCCACCACCCGTTCCCTGCAAATGTCACTTGTGGAACATTTGTCTGTTTGTCCTGAAGCACAAAACTTTTTCCTCTGTTCTTTTTCACGGTAGTTGGGAGTGTTCTCCGTCTCTGTACTCAGCTGTGCTAAGTCACTCTCAAATTAAACTGCTCAAAACCTTTATTTTTAAAGCCCGAACAGCGCCCATCAAAGCTGCGCTTAGAACACAGCTTTTTAGTTTCTACTGAGCACATTCATCTGCAAATGTCAGCTAGGCACTCGTTTAAATAATGTGACAGCTCCAAAAGCTGCCAGATGAAGATGGCTCCCAATTGTTAAAAGCACATCAAAAGAAAAGTCCAAAAAGTTTTTCCCCCATAAAGAATTAATCATTAATAATTCGCAGGTGGTACTTGAGACGTGGTCTCCTGTGAAGGAGTTACTGCACCTGCTCTCTCTCTTTCTCTCTCTAAGTGGGGGCAATGAGGACCTCACAAAGGATGCCCAAGACTTTCACCCCAAGTGTGTGTGTGGGGGAATAGCTCTAAGTATATGGGGTTATTATGTGTCAATCAAAACCTAAAATAAGAACTTTCAAAAAAAAATCAATGTCAGGAATATGAGATCCTATTTGGACCCAAGAAACACATTAAGTTGAACAATAAAATAAAGATTTTTTTTTTAAGGCTGGGCGGTGGTGGCGCATGCCTTTAATTCCAGCACTCGGGAGGCAGAGGCAGGCAGGACTCGGTGAGTTTGAGGCCAGCCTGATCTACAGAGTGAGCTCCAAGCTAGCCAGAGCTACACAGTGAGACTGTGCCTAGGACCAAACCAGACCAGACCAAACAAAGCTAAAACAAGACAAAAGCAAACAAACAAATGAACAGCTCTCCACCGCCACCAAACCAAACAATGAAAAGGTGAAGATTATTTTTTGAAGTTTGCTTCTCACATTCAGCACACGTGCTGAAATGGCCATACAAATTGATGGATCCGTCTTTTAAAAGCATATGTTTATAAAAATGTTTTGACCCAAACACCTCATCTTTCCATTTGCCACTGTGGAGTAAATCCAGTCTCCCTTGCTTTGTGGCTGGTTGTGTGTCTGTTTGAGTGTACATGTTTATATGCAATTGTGTATGTGTGTGCACATACATGTGTACATGTATATGTGGAGGCTAGAAGTCAGCACTGGTGTCTCCCTCTATGGCTTTCCACCTTAGTTATTGAGACAGAGTCTCTTAGATAATCCTAGAGTTTATGAACTGGACTAGACTGGCTGCCATCCAGCCCCAATGGTCCCATTCCTCTTTCTCCTGTAGCAAGATTATTGGTGTATACTGTTGTGCCTGGCTTTTGTGTGGGGGCTAGGGATTGAAATCAGGTCCTCATGTTTGTGTGACAAGCACTTTAACGACTGAGCCATCCCCCTGACCCCTTCATCCCATATCTAAAAAGAAGTTCCAGATTCCCTGGGAATTGGAGGGAGGGTCATGAGCCTGTGAGCTGGGGGTGGGGACTCCCAGAACAGAAGCTAGGCTCTGGCCCTGCACCCTGGCTTTGTGAGTGCTGAACAGGACAAAGGGTTCAGAAAGTGGCCTCTTGCCCCAAGGCTCCTTTGAACCAAGTGTGTTTTCTGTAGAAAACGATAGTACAGAATGTGACCTTAAGGAGAAGCAAAGCATTACAGATAATGCATGGGTGACACCAAGCAGGGACCCTGAGCCCCGAGTCCTCCTTGCTGTTGGAGACACAGGATAACAGAGAAGCCAGACACCCTGTCTGGACCGCAGGCTGCAACTACAGCTGCTTTTCTGCTTTTCACACAAAGTGCAAGTTTCTCTGTTCCTTTGCTGTTGATCTCGTGTGCCTGCCCGCTCGGAACTTTGGGGAATGGGCACCGGTTGGTATGTTTTCTTGTCAGACTCTGGTTGTTTTCTGGACAAATAGGGAGTGTGTTTGTCTGTGTGAACGGTCTGCTTCAGTCCCCAGCTGTGAACACAGCAGTCCCTGGGTGCTTGATTTTCTCTGTATCCAACTGAGAAATGTTTCTGACTTCTAAGCTCAAGAATCAGCATTTGCCCAGTCTCAGTGGCCAGATCTCCAGCCGGGGCCGTGTGTCCCTCAGCCTAGACTGTGCAAATTCTGCCCCTGTCATTAGAGGAGCTGACAGAGTGCATTCAATTTATTGAGATTTAGACATTCTTTCCAGCATGGATCAGAAAAGATATTTTTGTCCTGAGCAACAGGTCCCAGGCAAGTGGGGAACAGCGCCTGGTTACGAGGGAGTTCGGGGAAGGGGTGCACTCAGTTTCTAAGCAATTATCCTCCAACAGAGCTAACTGCACCCCAAAGTAGATCCATTTTCTCACTGCAGAATAAAAGCGTTGGATTGTTTTTTTGTGGTAGCTATGCAATTAGTTCTTCTTGCCCATGTTCTGCCTGACACTGTGGTGGCTTCTTGAGGTGTGTGTTTGCTACAGTTCTCAGTGACAACTGATTCTCGTCTTTGATGTCAACTTTCAGAAACTGGACTCACTCACTTCATACCTGTGAAGTCAAGGGAGACTTCCATCACAAGTTCCAGGACCAGGAGAGCTGCCTGAAGGGGATGGTTACAGGACAGAGTCAAAAGGGGCCACTGTCTGTCTGCTGAGACAAACCACAGTCTCAGCTAGACGGGGCTATCTTTATGGCTCTCGTGTCAGTCCTGACTGTGTGCAGCTAGAAGCATTCCAAGCAATAAGAGGTTTATCCAGAGTCTGCAGGGGAAGCCACGTGGAAACCAAGGCTCAGAATAATTGGGAACAGGAAAATTTTAGGTAAAAATCTACTTCCCTTTGTGCGGAACAGGCAAACAGAAGGCAAGAACAAGACGAGGCTGAGCTAATTAGCACAGACTTGAACTTTTCGTTTTGTTCTTTTTTCAGTCTTCTGGTTATCGAAGCCACGTGCCTGATGACAGACAGGAAGGGTCCTTCAGTGGCCCCGTGTATACCAAATGAAAGACATTCCCCTAGCTGGGTGTGGTGGCTTATACCTGGAGTCCCACTACTTGGGAAACTGAGACAGGATAGCTGTAAATTTACGGCTAGCCTGGCCTGTAAAATGAGATCTTATTTCATAAAAGTGTGGGAGGGAAGACAGAAAGATATAGCTCTCCTAAGCCTCCAACAACAAGAAGAGTAAACACGATGACCCACTGTCCAAATCAGGTGAGAGAGAAGTTGGGCATTAGAAGTTGGGACAGTATTCTGTGACAAAGGGGCAGGCCTTTAAAAATGGCAATGACCTTGGAGTTTATGGCTCCTCTCAGTACTGCATGGTACTGTTAGGCAGAATGGGGCACGGGCAGGCTTCTGAGGGAGCTAAGGATCTGGGGGGAGATTGCCCTAGGTCTCAGGGTCCTGGTCCCTGCAGACTGTGTAGACCTCATCCTCACTGGGCTCCTTTAGCTGCAAGCAGAAAGGCCAGAGTCCTGGAACTCACTCTGTAGACCAGGCTGGTCTCAAATTCTGAGATCCACCTGCCTCTGCCTGGCTTTTTTTTTAAGGAGATGAAATTCAAAACAGCTCGAGGGGGCCAAGGAGATGTGTTAGAGACCTTTCAATTCACCGTTCATTCAACGGCAAATGCCCCCCTCCCCCTCCCCAGGCTGCAGAGAGAACATCTAAATATTTGTCCCTGACAAACATAGTTGGGGTGGATGACCTGAATGGCCCTGGTGACGATTCCAGGCTGAAGTGTTTTCCTGCTGTCGGGAACTTGCACAGAAAGGCCAGCCAGGTGCCCCTGCAGTAACCCATAGGCAGTAGAGATGTAGGGGTGACTTGTGAAAATGCCTTTTGCTCTAGTGTGTGGAAACGACATTGTTTCTTGCGTCCTTCTAGAAAAAGACAGCCACCCTTAGCTTTGCCAGTAGGAGTCCCTACAAACTCAGATCCCTGAACAGAGTGACCTCTTGGCTGTCACCTTACCCTGCTATCTCTGTAGGGAGGAATCCCTCCATCCATGGCTAAGGTGACCGGGGAGGCTGTGGTCTGAAAGTGAAAGGTGCAGCTTGGAGAGACGGAGGACAGGGCTTGAACCATGATGATGAGTAGATTTCCTGGATGTGACATTCCTTCACATACTAAGATCTAGAATGAACACCTGGGGATTACACTGGGGAGTCAGGTTCTGTGGATGAGAGGGACTCTAAGTACATCTCTCTGGGTCTTCGCTCTCCTTAGGAGGAGGCTTGATGGGATACCCCAGCCCTGAGGGCACCATCTCAAATCCACAGCCCTAGCTCCTGTTGTTTCCACACACAGAGGCTTGTCTGTGAGGTAGATGCTCTTTCATTGGCCTCCAGGCAACCAAAGCTCAGCAAGACGTGTCCCAATCACTCATTACTCATCAGATTTCTCCACTAGGAGACCCCATGAAGTCCATGGTGTTTCTCTTGCTGATTTACCTGGTACATAGCCACTGGTTATGGCCACCACCCATCTATCTTATCACAGCTGTTGTATTTTGGTGGGACCTGGCCAGGGTTAGATTGCCTTGTTTTGGAGGCAGGGTCTTGTGTCACTCTGTCTGATCTCGAACTTATTATGTAGCCAAGGATGACCTTGAATGCCTAATCCTCCTGCATCCACCTCCCAAATGCTGGGATCACAGATGTGTACCACCCTGTCTAATTTATGGGGTGCTGGGGATTGAACTCAGGTTTCGTGCATTCTAGGCAAGCACTCTATCAACAGAGCCACAACCAAGGCCTTCACCCTGCTCCTTGACTGCTCCATTCTGTATGGGCTTTCTGCGACCCACTTCCAGAGTCCTGGAGACAGTCTATCTGGAGAAATGATCAGGCTGCTGCATTGCCCAGCACTTCAGGCAACCACTTCCCTTCTACCTGCCCAGAAGGCCAGGGACATCAGGGGGGCCAGACCCTGGCTGGGAGGCTCGAGGTACTTGGGTTTAAACGACTCCTTAAATGTATGGGTCGGCCATATCTCCTATCCCATGGCTGCTGGTGACATGTATAAGCACATCTGGGAAGGCACTTGTGACCTCAGAACCCATAACCACTGTCTGTGTCATCACTATTGATCCTAGTCTGGATGCAAATATAGCCATTGATGGTCCCACAGGATGTGAGCTGAGGACATGGAGATGGGCCAAGTGTATGCAGCCTCTTTTTCCATAGGACCACTGTAGAGGTCAAATTCACTATTCTCCTGCCTCTGCCTCCTGGATACTAGATTACACCACACCTGGCAGGGGTTCTTTCTCTTTGGTTTTTGGTTTTCAAGGCAGGGTTTCTCTGTGTAGCCCTGGCTGTCTTAGAACTCACTCTGTAGACCAGGCTGGCCTCAAACTCACAGAGATCCTCCTGCCTCTGCCTCCTGAGTGCTGGGTTTAAACTCATGAGACACCACTGCCCATGAAGACACACACCTTTAATCTGGATCTTGAGGTGGGAAGACACACCTTTAGTCTGAGCCACATCTTCTGCTGAAAGCCTAGGTAAGGACAATGGAAGAGGGAAGCTTTTGTTGTCTGCCTGCCCTCGACTTGTCAGTACGTCCATTCCTTCACTGGTCTTAGAGCCTTCTTCTTAGGGATTCCTTTGTGTACAGAAGACCAGCTGAGACATCCTGCTTTATGGACTGAGCAACTACTGGACTCTTGGACTTTTCATTCACTGCTAGCCATTGTTGGACTAGCTGTAAGTAATTCCGATAAATCCCATATATATATGTATATATATGAGGGAGACCAGCTCCCTCTTTTTCCCCTGGGGCACTCTTGAGGAGGGAGAAGTGAGAAGTATGTAGATAGAAGTATAGAGGAGAGAGACAGTTAGAAACGCAGGATAGCTTGGGAGGGCCTGGGTCAAAACCCACCAGACCCTTCTGTCTCTGCTAAAGTAAGGGCTTTTAAAGGAATGCCAAGGGGTGGAGCAAAAGACCTTCCCCTAGCACAGCCAAGTGCAGACCATTCCAAGCACCTGGTGACCATGCACGTGGTCCAGCCATCCCCTAATGCATCCCTGCTGTGTAAAGCAAGCTCAGATCTCACTAGGAAGCTTTTGTGTTCTACCAAATATATATACACATATAAGATGTATGTATATACATATATATGGGATTTTATATATATGTCTATTCTATAAGTTCTGTTACTCTAGAGAACCCTGACTAATACAGCAATATAATTTTGAATCTGTTTTTGGGTGCCTGGACTTCCTCTCTTCTCTCTGAAGCGGCTTTACATCGGGAAACAACTGTTTGCACACTTGACAGAAAGCTGACTCAGGAAACACGGACCTCAGTCTGGGGGTCTGGGGGTCTCCACGTTTGTGTGAGAAACCACATGGGAAACTCCCACCCAGGGGGAGTTCCTGGCCCCTACTTGTCCTGTACGAGCACTGAGCATCCACACAAGATGAGCTGAGGATTCTCCAGGACCCCCAGCAGTGCAGCTGGCAATGGGCACCTAGGATTTCCTTTGAGGCTTGTTCCAGATGAAGCAAGAGGAAGGTGAGCTGGGGAGGGGGCAGAAGGGCTGCCAGTGAAGCCTCATGTGGGCCAGAAATCACCAAAGACACTGAAAGATGGGGTCCCAGGGTGTCCTCAACTGGGGGTGAGGATATTTTAGCCATCTTTGCCTGAATGTCCTTAGCCTGCTTCCTGTTTGTATCTCAATTTTTCCAGAGGACTGTGGACCTCCAGGTCATTTTGTATCCCAGTATCTGCCTTGTGACATTTTGATGAGATATAGAATGGGTACCATTGTACCCCTAGACAGTGCATGTGGGGGTACTGACCGATTGGAAGGTCATGGGGACCCCTGCTCCTCCACCATTATTGGACTAGCTATGTTCCTCCTAGAAGACTCACAGCAGAGGTACCTTGGATGTATGTAGGATGTTTTAAAACTCCAGGTCTGGTCTCTCGGTTTTTGTTTTCAACTTAACTTTCCAGTGACTCAAACCTATGACAGTTTTATCAGCAGAGTGGGGCTTGGCCATGAATATCAGAGGAAGTGTGCACCGGAAACGCTGGTTTAGCCCATACCTGATTCGGAGAAAGGACCCATCATCTACTGAGCAAGATATACTGGCTGAGTTTAGAGACAACACAGTTTGTATAGGGTGAGGTCACCCCTCATGAGCAGTCTCAGTGACCAGAACAGGAAGCATCTTCTTCTGCACTGGCACTAAAAGCCCACTGGATGAACCCTGGAGAGGTGGCAATTTGGGTGCAGGGGGCAATAGGTATCACATAGCCTTGCAGAGTGAGCCAAGCCAAAAGCACTCTGCCTGGATTAGCTCTTCACTGTGCCTTAGACCTAAAGCGGAGTCACAGAGTTGCCTGTCGGATCATCCCCCTGCCCACAGGGAAGTGGACCAACCCCCTGCCATCTCCTCTGAGGCCAGCTGTGGAGAGCTAGGCCTGGCCATCAGCCCGTTTTCATTGACTTCTCACTCACTTCTCTCTAAACTCCAGCAAGCAAGCTCACGGCTCGTTCAATTGGAATGAAGGTCTGTGGCTTGCAGAGAAGGCTCTTGACAACTGTGTTAAAGGTCTTGCTGCTCAAGTGTGACCCAGCAGAACTGCCAAGCCCCCACTCCCTCTTCTTTTCCCTAGACTCCCAGACTTGCAAGAAATAAAGCTCCAAGAGTGATTGTGTCTAACCCAGAACTTCCTGAAGAACACGCTGAAGGTTCTAGAAAAGACAGTGGTACTTTACAAGGGATTCCATGGTACTCTGTAGCCCAGACTGACTGTATGCATACACTTCTGGCTCTTACCAGCCAGGTGGGACCTGCTGATTGATCTTCTGCCTCAGTTTCCTAGTCTGTACCTAGGATTGTCATAGTTCCATTTCAGGCAGTAGGAATGAATGAGCTGACAGAAAACATGAGAGAAGAGCTCAGTATGTTTGTATCAGTGACTGTTGTGCCAGGCATTGTCCCCTCAGAACAAGGCTTGCAGTAACCCATACCCTCTGAAGTGGCCAGAGAATCCACCAGACACCTAGTGAGGTAACGCACCCGAGCTAACTCAGCTGTTATGGGACATTTGTCTAGAAGGCCAGTGTCTTAGAGCTTGAGTTTTCTTCTCATGACCTTTGACCATGGGGGTGACACCTCACAGCTGCAGTGTTTTGACAACCAGCAGCCACTGGCACACAAAATGTGCTGCCAGCAACATATGAAGTCCAAGAGGTGCCCCGGCTAGCCCTGTCCTTGACCCCCACCTGCCAATCAAGAAAAAGGCCTATAGTTTTGCATCAGCAACAGGCAGGGTCAAAGTTTAGTTAATCAAATGTTGTGTAAGGATTCACTATGGAGGACAGAGGGGCCTGAGGCCTCCCAACACTCATTAACAACTGTAAGTTCAATCATTATCTTCCTGGGGTTTATTGTGTTATGTCAGTTCCAAACCTTGCTGACTGTGGCTATGATCCAAAGGCCTGCCCTTTACGTCAGAGGCGAGCCTCCGGGTACAGCTGAGGGGCAGGGCTGGCTTCCTTTCTGTATAGTATTTAAAGCTAGGAAGGCTGGCTACCAGGCACAGTCGGCCTTCCCTCTGGGACACGCCCTCGGTCAACAGGGAAAATCCGGCAAGGCATCCTCCCATCTCTGATCCAGACCTTCCAAAAGAAAGAAAGGTAAGTAGAGTCATTTCGTTCACCTTTCTGAAATTATCAGCAAAGGGGAGACTCACTTTCTTTACCCTGACAACCACAGCTCCCTGGCCACGTGCAACCCACGCAAAGTCTACAGAGGAACTGGAAGGAGCCCATGGGAGTCAGTGTTCAGGAACCTCTTTTTCTGTTTTAGGTGACACCAGAATCCCTGCCTCTCTCACACAGTTGCAAATATGCCTCCTCAGATGCATAATGGGCTGGACTTCTCTGCCAAGGTCATCCAGGGCAGCCTCGACAGCCTGCCTCAGGCAGTGAGNGAGTTTGTGGAAGGCAATGCCCAGCTGTGCCAGCCTGAGCATATCCACATCTGTGACGGCTCTGAGGAGGAGTATGGACGGTTGCTGGACCACATGCAGGAGGAAGGTGTCATCCGCAAGCTGAAGAAATATGACAACTGGTAAGTCCTCTCAGCCCTCACTCTCTGGCCCATAGGGTCCCCAGTTCCACCTTCTTGGAGTCTGTAGCAAACACCTGAGAAACTGAATAGAATGCTCAGAATCCAGACACCCTGTGAGGTTAACATAGCCAGCCACTAGATTCTAGATGACCATGGAAGGCAGTCCCTTTCCCCAGGGCCAGCTCATGGTCTAGCAAATGACCACCTAGTCAAGTCCCTGTTGGCTTGACTTTCATATTTAAGGAACATGGCCAATGTCCTTGTGTCCTGCTAGACTTGGGAGAGTCTGGCATGGGTGAGAAGGGTACATCCATAAAGATGCTTTGCTGAAGGAATTCCTGTGACTTTTTAGTTGGCTGGCTCTGACTGACCCCAGGGATGTGGCCAGGATTGAAAGCAAGACAGTCATCATCACCCAAGAGCAGAGAGATACAGTGCCCATCCCCAAAACTGGCGTCAGCCAGCTGGGCCGCTGGATGTCAGAAGAGGACTTTGAGAAAGCATTCAACGCCAGGTTCCCAGGGTGCATGAAAGGTGAGTGTAACCGAAACCCCAAGCCTGAAGTGTTCTGTGAACATAGTTCATGTTCCTAATGGTGGCCTGAGCTGCATAGGGTGGACGTATGTGAAAATGTCTTGCCCAGTTCTGTTTGATGGACAATGACACAGGGATATTGAAGAGCTCTCTGCTAGTCTTGGTGGCTCAGGCCTGTCATCCCAGACACTGAGAAGCTGAGGCAGGAGCATTCAAAGTTTAAGGACAGCCTGGGCAAATTACACTTTGTCTCAAAATAAAAACTGTAAAGGGGGGGGGGCTGCTGGTGGTAGAGTGCTTGCCTAGAATACTAAGGCCTTGGGTTCAGTAAGTAATTTCAAATAGATAAAATAGAAAATAATAAATAAATAGATTTTAAAATGCTTCCCATTCCCATTCATCAGCTTCAGTGCAACCAAATGGAAGGGTTATGAAAACTTTAATCTCAGCAAACCAGAGTCTGGTGGCCAAGAGGATGTAATGTGGGAGACGCGGTCGTGGGTACCACTAAGAAGTTGATGTGGGGACACTTTGTGAGCCTCTGTACCTTCCCTCCCACCCATCTACTTCTGCAGGTCGCACCATGTATGTCATCCCGTTCAGCATGGGGCCACTGGGCTCCCCTCTGGCCAAAATTGGCATTGAGCTGACAGACTCACCTTATGTGGTGGCCAGCATGCGAATCATGACACGGATCGGGACATCCGTGTTGGAGGCCCTGGGCAACGGGGAGTTCATCAAGTGCCTCCACTCCGTGGGGTGCCCTCTTCCCTTGAAAAGTAAGTTCATTCTTTCCAAACCAAAAGTAAGTGGAGGGGACTGGGGTTCTGGTTCAGCAGGTAGAGTGCTTGCCTAGCATGCATGAAGCCTGAGTTTGATCCCAGACACCAGATAAACTGAACATGGGGAGACAGGCTAATCATCCCAGCACTCGGGAGGTGGAGTCAGGAGGATCACAAGTTCCAGGCCATTCTCTGCTCCATAGCTGGTTCAAGGCCAGCATGGAGACCTGGGCAGGGACGAGTATCACACACTCATGTGGTGCTTCTTTTCAGAGCCTTTGGTCAACAACTGGGCCTGCAACCCCGAGCTGACGCTGATCGCACACCTTCCGGACCGAAGAGAGATCATCTCCTTTGGAAGTGGATATGGTGGGAACTCCCTTCTGGGGAAGAAGTGCTTCGCGCTACGGATTGCCAGCCGGCTGGCCAAGGAGGAGGGATGGTTGGCAGAACACATGCTGGTAAGTGGTCAGGTGACCCTGGGCAGAAATTTGGAGGACCTGGGGTGGCAAAGGAGAGCTATGCCAAGATTCTCCAACCTCTAAGGCCTTGAGTGCAGAGTCAGGGAAGACCAAGTTGACTCTAAATACCTCAGCCTTCATCTCTTTGGAAGGGGCTCAGACAGTGACCTTGGGGGTTTCATTCTTCTGCAACCTATCAGTTTCTCCTGATACCTGATGGAAGGATCTGACGGTCCACCTTTGGGGAGATTCTAGGGGCATTCCCAGACCTCTGGGGCAGGAGGGACCATAGGTCTTCATTTCTTACACAGTAACAATGTTATTTCAGCCTTCCCTTCTTCTCTCCTCTCCCCCTCTCTCTTCTTTCCTCTCTTCCCATCCCTCTTGCTTTCAGTTCTCTGGTCCCCTCTCCCACCTTCCCTTAGTTTGAAAGTCAGGCCCATGTTTTTGTTGAAAATACACATCCCTTGTCTCTTTCTTTTACTATATGAATGATACAGAGTGATAGGTTTTCCTGTGACAATTTCATACCTGTGTGTCAAGGATTAGAGATTATAATGCAGATCCCTATCCCTGCAGATCCTGGGAGTAACCAACCCTGAAGGCAAGAAGAAATACCTGGCAGCAGCCTTCCCTAGCGCCTGTGGGAAGACCAACTTGGCCATGATGAACCCCACCCTCCCTGGGTGGAAAGTCGAGTGTGTGGGTGATGACATTGCCTGGATGAAGTTTGATGCCCAAGGTGAGTCTTCAGGTCTAGTTGATGACAGTTATGACCCTTGGTGAATGGCTGGCTTCAAGTATGCCACCTTCTCTTAAGTGGCTGGCACTGGGCATTGAGTGTTTGAGTTTAGAGCCAGCAAGGCCTCGGCAGTGTTATCCTGCAGGCATTTTGTGAGGACCATCTGGATAGAGGGCCCTGAGAAGCTGCTTGCTTATACACATACATCTGTTTGGAGGGTGGTACATTTTTCGCAGCTGGTGGTATGACTCTATGGATAAAGGCATTTGCCACCAAGCCTGAAGGCCTGGGTTTGATTTCCAGGACCCAAATGGTGGGAGGAGAGAACTGACTCCTGCAAGTTATCCTCCGACTTTCATAAATGTGCCCTGGAGCACTCACAACCCACCCCCATGCACGTGCAAAATAAATAATAAAATAAAAAAGAGGATGTGTTGCAGGGGCAGGAAAGGAGGGGAAAGCTGCAGGAGTCTGAGTTGACCAGAGTGTGTAAATCAAAGTGGATGGCTGTGTAGTTCAAGGAAGGGAAGAGAAAGATGTGAGGTTTTAGCATGTGAGATAGCCTGGCAAGGCATTAAGAACTCAGCTATGCTTGGCTCCAANTCACACCTCCTTTGCTGGTTTGCAACTTGCCAGGCAACTTAAGGGCTATCAACCCAGAAAATGGTTTCTTTGGAGTTGCTCCCGGCACCTCGGTGAAGACAAACCCCAATGCCATTAAGACCATCGAGAGAAATACCATCTTCACCAACGTGGCCGAGACCAGCGATGGGGGTGTTTACTGGGAAGGCATCGATGAACCGCTGGCCCCAGGTGTCACCATCACCTCTTGGAAGAACAAGGAGTGGAGCCCACAGGATGGTGAGTCCCCTCCAGAGGCCACGTGCTCCAGGCTATGGGCACCACCTGTCTGAGCCACGTGCTAAGGAATTTCTCTCTCTTGTAGGGGAACCCTGTGCCCATCCAAACTCGCGATTCTGCACCCCAGCCAGCCAGTGCCCCATCATCGACCCTGCCTGGGAGTCTCCAGAAGGTGTACCCATTGAGGGCATCATTTTTGGTGGCCGTAGACCTGCAGGTGAGGCATCTTCTGTCCAGGCTGGGAACCTGGGGTATGGCGATACAAAGAAATCCAGGGAATCTTTTTCAGAACTGGTTCCAAAGATCTCCCTCCCCCTATATTCAGATTAATTGGGCAAGTTTAAATGTAGGGCTAGCCTTCTGCTCCCCAGTGGCCTTTCTGGATCTGTGATCTGAGATAGCCTAGGCCAGTGTTCTGCTTCACTGAGAGACCTCTCTGGTGTGACTTGGCTTAGTGGCTTCCTGTTTATTGTCTCTGCAGATGTAAGATTAACTCAACAGAAAATGCTGCTTATCAGGCAGGGTGGTTTACACCTGCAATCCTAGCACTTGGATGGCTGAGGCAGGAGGATTGCCATGAGTTTAGGCCTAGCCTGGGGTACAGAGTAAGTCCCAGGCTATCCTGGGCTACAAAGTGAAATTTCCTTATCCTCAAAAGGATACTGCTCGGTTGAACAATGACATAACACCATCAGTCCTAGAGCGTTTGGATGTCTAAGTCTTTAATGACCTTTTTCTCCCTGCTCAAGGTGTCCCCCTTGTCTATGAAGCCCTCAGCTGGCAGCATGGGGTGTTTGTGGGAGCAGCCATGAGGTCAGAGGCCACAGCTGCTGCAGAGCACAAAGGTGAGTCAAAGTCTGGGCCCCAAACTCCGGGAAAGGCAACTCAAGCTCTCTTCTTGGTATCTGCCACGGAGAGAGAGGGAGAGAGAATCTGGNATGATGGGGTCAGAGGTAAATGGTGGTCTCTGTGCAACAGGCAAGGTCATCATGCACGATCCCTTTGCTATGCGGCCCTTCTTTGGCTACAACTTCGGCAAATACCTAGCCCACTGGCTGAGCATGGCCCACCGCCCGGCAGCCAAGTTACCCAAGATCTTCCATGTCAACTGGTTCCGGAAGGACAGAGATGGCAAGTTCCTCTGGCCGGGCTTTGGCGAGAACTCTCGGGTGCTGGAGTGGATGTTCAANCGGATTGAAGGGGAAGACAGTGCCAAGCTCACGCCCATTGGCTACATCCCTAAGGAAAACGCCCTGAACCTGAAAGGCCTGGGGGACGTCAACATGAAGGAGCTGTTAGGAATCTCCAAGGAGTTCTGGGAGAAGGAGGTGGAGGAGATCTACAAGTATCTGGAAGACCAAGTCAATGCTGACCTCCCCTATGAAATTGAGAGGGAACTCCAAGCGCTGAGAGNGAGAATCAGCCAGATGTAATCCTAATCGGGGTCTTTAGAGTCACCCTTCCCAGCATGTGCTGGGAACCAGGAAGAAGCCAGCTTTGAGATAGCTAACACAATGCTGAGTAGATCAGAAAGGCACCTTTTAGTAGTGGAGTACCACAGGGAACAGGCTAGGGACCAATGAGATTGGGTGGGGAAATCACAGCACGCTCTCCGAAGTTCACACCGACAATGATGCAGGTTTTGGTTCCCCCTCAAGGTCACTCAGGAATCCAGTTTTTCACTTTGGCTGTAGCGGTTAGCTAAAATGCACAGAAAACATACTTGAGCTGTATATACATGTGTGTGTGTGTGTGTGTGTGTGTGTGTGTGTGTGTGTATGTGTGTGTGTGTTTGTGTATGTGTATGTGTGTGTATGTGTGTATGTGTTTGTGTGTGTGTGTGTGCCTGTCTATGCCATTGTCTACAAAATATTTAATACCTTCGGAAAAATCTTGGGCAAGTTTAACTGCAGTTGTAACTAGAGATGAGTTGCTTTGTTGCTTGTATGTATGTTTAAGTTATTTTTATACACTACCCTTCCTTATCTTTCTTTACATAATTGAAATAGGCATCCTGACCACTTCTTGGGGAAAAAATATTACAAAATAAACTTTTATAGAAAAAGTGGATTTCATTGGCTTTGTTTTTTCTTTTTATTTGAACTAGCAAAGGGAGAGTGCTCTGATTAAATACCTTGAGGTTTAATCCTGCTCCTTTGAGAGCCTGGGGGACTCTCAGCACCGCCTTTGAAAGGAGGGAACTTATCAGGGGCTGGGTGTGTGTGGATGGGGGACCGGAAGGAGGTTGGGAGCAGGAGCCGGGAAGAAAGAAAACAGAGCACCCGATTTCCCGTGTGCTAAGTCATTGGTGCCACTAGTGGGCGCTCTTTAACAGCTCCCGTGTGCTAAGTCATCGGTGCCACTAGTGGGCGCTCTTTAACAGCTTTACAGACAGACCTGTGCCTTCGCGCAGCTGGATCCAGAGTGTTCAATGTGAGTCTAAATGAGAATTCGAGCTTAGAGCCTCAGCCTTTCCCACAAGTGCACTGCGGACAGGCGCAGGCCTTTGCCTTTAAGTCCTTTCACGAGCAACACTTTTCTCAGTTGCCATGGGCCCAGAGGGTGGGGAAGAAAACAGAAGGAAGAGCATTAATTGTACTCCACGTAGTGGCTGTGCCATAGGCTGCCTGGGAAGGGAGATTGCAGGGGTTGGCCCAAGGTCAGCCTGAGCTCTTCCTGGGTCTTCTCTGCTCCTTTCATTTATTGGTTGTTCCAGAAGAGTCTAAACAAACCATAAACTTTATATAGTGTATTATATGGTGTTTGCCCTGCAGTTATAAAAGCACTTGCTCCTTCTGAGTGTGTTTTCCTTTCAGGGAGTAGTCAGATCACTTCAGTCTCCTCCACCACACCCAGCTGCCGGCTCGTTCCCACACTCCTTAGACACCTCAGGCCACTCTTTTCCCAACTCATCTCCACAGACCCGCAACTCCCCAGGGCTCTGTTTGGAGGATGAAGCCAAGATCACCTTGATTTTCAGGTAGGGAAATTGAGACCAGGAGAGTGGTCTTCCTTTTCNCTGTAAGAGAAGCACAGCCCTGGGCCTCTCATGGGCCTGGATGACCCCTTTAATCTGTGTCCCTGCCAGGAGTCTGGGCCACATGAGGCCGGGGCTCTGTCCTATGTAGCTGGTGCAGCAATGGCTCCAGGTAGATTTGCTTGTGGGGAGGAGATGACCTCCGGCTCCTNCCTCCTTCCTAGCTGACAGCCTCAAACATTAGCTGGGCCTGTCACCAGATGACAGCCTGGCATCAGCAGGGTCCTCCTGTACCTCATCTATGTCCCCCAGGCAGTACTAGCCCTGGAAGATAGGAGGATGAGATGGGATGGCCCCGCTCAGTGTAGGCCTTGGGGGTCTGTGAGAGAGTATCCATGCAAGCTGACAAATCAAGGCTCTACCTCCTTTCTCAGTGTGTCCTTAGGTGATTGCATGGAACTCTGAGCCTCAACTTCCCCCACTGTAAAATGGGTAGATTTGTATTTTCTTGAGGAGGTTTGAAGAGATTTGATGAGCTGATTCAAGAACGGGTGTGACACAGAAAAGGACTCTATGAGGACAGTGATTTCTGNTTTACTCCGAGTCCTCCGTGTGGCTGGGTGGGAGCCATATCATGGTGGGACTTGCCTTTCCTCTCCCTCATCGACTCTGATGAACAACTGTGGCTCGGGGGTGGCACTCAGTCTTCTGTGTGGCCTCCACCCCCCATCCTCCCTCCTCATAGACATCATGGGAGAAGGAAGACACTTAGGACCATGAACAGAATTTCTCTCAGTGTCTCAGCTCCCGCAGTCACCTCTGCCCTTCACAGGACCTGAGCAAAAGGGCCTGAGCCCAAGTCCAGAAATTCTGTGTAGTTCGATTTTCCTGTGTCCCGCCCAGGCCTGCAACCGCTCAGACCCAAATAAACACACAGAGGCTTATATTATCTATAACTGTATGGTCTATGACAGGCCTCTTGTTAACTAGCTCTCATATCTTAAATTAACCCATTTCTATAAATCTANGCTTTGCCACGTGGCTTACCGATACCTTTACATCTTGCTTCTTCTGGCAGTGTCTGCTCAGCTCTGCTTTCTTCTCTCTCTCTAGTTAGAATGTNCCGCCTAACCTTATTCTGCCTCACCATTGGCCAAACAACTTTATTTATCAACCAATCAGAGCAACAGATATTCACAGCACACAGAACGACATCCCCATCAATTCTGCCTTTCCGAGGTGTATCCTTGCTAGGTTTGCTTGTAGCTCAGTATGTAGCTCTAGCAAGCAGGAGGCCCTGGGCTACATCCACGGTACCACAAAAAGAAAGAAAGGGAGAAGAGACAAAGAGAAGTAGGGAGGGAGGAAGGAATAGAAGTAAAAATTGTTTCCTAAGAAAAACTTCACANCACCCTATGACAGAGAGAGCATCCAGGTGCTGAATGAAGGCCAAGTTACCGTCCATCATGGTGGACCNGGAAAAGCCTAGTCACAGGAATTAACAAAAAAGGTTGTAGTTATTCCAGAATAGACCACTGGGTAGCCATCAGGATGGAAGANGAGGTGATTTACCTGGGCAGTGTCTGTCCCCAGACCTACCCTCACAGCTGAGAGACCTGGCCTCAGCAATGGACTCATGTCCCAGGGCAACCATTTCTACCAAAAGATGATTTGTGCATGGTTCCTCTTGCCCCTGACCCCACAACCCACTATCTCACAAAAGCCCCAAGAACTTTGCTGCAAACCAAAATCTAGATCAGTGCAGGAGGCCCCCTCAACTGCTAAAACACTGAGTCTGACCCCTTCGAGAGATGTAAAGTGCCCTTTTCAAGGACAAATGGCAACCTGAGGTGAGGCACCTGTTGATTTGGGTAAATTGGAACCAGTGGCCTTGTCTACCCTGAAGTTTGGCCTGAAGTTTTCCTGCCTGGATCTTACAGGAAGCTCAACAGAGTGAGGGGCCCCCAGGAGAGGCTCAGAACTCAAGCTAAGCCCACTTCAGCAGGCCTGTACCCATGACAGGAGGGCAGCTGGCCATGATCAATGAGGAGTTGATTATTACAGAACTGTGTCCCTGAGTCATGTTCTTTTAGCCATCTGGGTCCCCTCAGCATCAGGACGAAAGCTCAGAGGTCTCTGAAATGCGTAGAGTGGGGATTTAGGGGCCGCCACAGCAGAGCAGCGGACGTCATTGAGTCCATAGCAGCCTCAGAGTGGGGCCAAGAACACGTTTACGTGGCTGACACTTCTCCCTGAGAGCCCTGCCCACGCAGCCCAGGTCCTGTGGCCCAGCCAGGCTGTGAGGCCCTTGGTAATGGGATATGCAAATAAGCCAGTGTTTGCCAGCCTGAGTGGCAGGCCTACTCTCCAGGCGAAGCAATTTACAGCAAAATACGCTGTAAATATTTGTTCAGCTCAGGAAAATGACTTTAATTGCATAATTAAACTTGTAGGCTCTACTTCCAGATGAAAGCATGGGGAGAGGCAGGAGCCTGCAGCTGTCCCTCAGAACTTGTTGACAGTGGGGACTGGTCACTCATTCTGCACTTTGTTCACACCCTTCTTCCCACAGTGCAAGCCTGGTGAGCAACCGGGGAGGGCGAAGGCAGGAGTGAGGGGAGACAGTAGCGATGGGAATTGTAAGGAGCAGAGCAGACCCCAAATCAGAGCAGCTCTGGTAAGGGGTCTCAGGCAGGCCCCATCGCCAAGGTTCAAACATCTCCAGCATGTTCCACCACCCATGGGCGATGGTGGCTTGAGCCAAAGATCAATTCTCTCAAATGGAAAAGTACCCATAGAAGCTGGGGTGGTAGCAATAGGGCCTGTCATNCTGCTGCTTGGGAGGCTGAGGCAGATCACAAATTCAAGGCCTGTCTGGGCTCCAGAGTGAGTTCAAGGTCAGCCTAGTCAACTTAGTGAGACCTTGTCTCAAAATCAAAACTAAGAACAATGTCTAGGACTCAATGATAGAGTGCTTACTCAACCTGCATCAGGTCTTGGGCTCAATTCCCAATAATACAAAACAAAAGAAAGAACCAAACCCTAAGCCACGGGAGATGGGAAGAGGAAGAAGCAGTGTGTTGCAACTCTGCACCAAACCCGGCATTCCTTTCAAAATCTACAAATTTTCCTTTCTTTTCTGTCCTCCTCCTCTTCTTCCTTCTCTCCTATCTTAGATAAGCTCTATACAGTCCAGTCTGGCCTTTAAACTTTCTGTGCAGTGGAGGTTGATCTTGAACTCCTGATCTTCCTGGCCCAGCACTGGGATCACAGGCATGTACCAGCAGACCCGGTGTATGTGGTACTGAGGATTGAACCAGGCCTTCATGTGTGCTAGACAAGCACTCTACCAACTGAGCTACAGTCCCAGTCCAACAGCCACATTCTTTTTTAATAACTGGAGAAGTTGGTCAGCAAAGACACACACACTGGGTTGGCTCCACTTCTATGAGAACCAGAGCTGGCTGGTCTGAGAGACAGAGGATGGTTGGTGATGACCAGGGGTCCAGGGAGCGGGAGGCTGAGGAGTGCTCAGAGGGTACAAAGTTCCTTTGGGAAACATTCCAAGGCAGATTGTTGGAGAAGTTTGTACAGCCCTGTGAATATATTAAAATCCATTAAATCGTGCATTTTAATGGGTGGCTTTTATGGTATCTGAATTATGGCTTCATAAAGTTTGTTTAAAAAAGAAAAAATACAACATAAACAAATATTCAGTTAATTCATATCAGAAACCAGCTGCCTTATGAAGAGAGGGCTAGAGGTAGGCGTTTGTCACCTACTAAGAGGTAGCCATGCCTCACAGGGATTCTTTCTAGAAGAAATAACAAAGTTTCAAAGGAGGCGGGACAGCCACAGGCTTACTCCAGGTTCAAGGTCATTTAATTTCAGATCTGTGAGCGTCCTGGNAATTCATCTCATTAATGACTGGATAACCCGGGTGTGGTGGCGCATATCCCAGCACTTGGGAGGCAGAGGCAAGTGGATCTCTGTGAGTTTGAGGCCAGCCTGGTCTACAGAGTGAGTTCCAGGGCAGCCAGGACTGGAAACTGGAAACTCGGTCTCAAAAACAAAAAGAAAAAGAGAGGAAGAAAGAAAGAAAAAGAAAGGAAGGAAGGAAGAAAGAAAGAAAGAA
>LZPO01113206.1:468627-494054 GCA_001675575.1 Neotoma lepida | reverse complement strand
TTTTATTTGTGCACCCCAATAAAGCTTACCTGGGGATCAAAGGAAAAATCCAGCCACTGTATTAAACATAGAGGTCAGGCAGTGGTAGCACANGCCTTTAATTCTAGCATTCAGGAGNCAGAGATTCATCTGGATCTCTGTGAGTTCAAGGCCACACTGGGAACAGANCCAGACGGGGTGGCACATGCCTTTAATCCCAGTGCTAGTTAACCATAGAGGTCTGGAGGTCTGGACAGACAGACAGGAANTGATAGAGCTGGGCAGAAAGAGGAAGTGGTGTAGCTGGGAGGAGAAAGGAAGTGAGANGGCACAGAAAGGAAATAGGCGTGGGTATNCAGGAAGTAGCTGNCTCTNCTTGGCTGAGGATTTCATAATGGTAAGAACATGGCTGGTGTCTTTCTGCTTCTCTGATTTCTCAGTTTTCACCCCAATATCTGGCTCTGGGTTTTTTATTAATAAGACCATTTAGCAATTCAAGTCACATCTGGCGTCCAATGTTTGTGGCATGAATTCATAAAAAANCTGCCNTGCAGGCCCCATCTTAAGNGTGAGCTTCACATGGCTGGAGTCTCCACCCCACATGGGCCAGAGTCCTAAACCAGCTGGATCCAGATGGCTGGATCTGTCACTTCATCTCTCCTGGTGGGTTGTGGGCTCTCTCTGGATCCCCATCTCGGGCTGATACCACACTAAATAGCTGTCTTGAAACCTGCTTAAGCTTCTATTGTTCTGTGCAGAGGAGTCAGCCTCACATCTGAATCATCATTGTCGGCAAATTTGGTGAGTCAAANTTTCTTAAAGAGAGAAATTAGTTAAAAGAGAATTTTTTAACATTTTTACATGGAGGAAATTTGGTCTCTGTTTGATAACACATTAGGCAGTCTGAAAATGGAACAATTAAATGAGAGGATAATTAATGTTAATGGGATTTACATAANATCAATTATGAATATTATTTGTTTGGTCATTTTGTTTTATTATTAAAAAGGTTCATTAATTTGAGTACTAAGATAAAAGTTTTAGAAAAACTTGTTAAAACAAATCATAGAGAAATTCAGACCCAGACAGAAGAATTTAAAGGTGAATCTATCTCAACATTGCATTATATGGTTACAGAGAAACAGCCTAAGGTTTTCAAACAGCCGACCTTAATCTATCCAGTAACCTTACAAGAATTGCCAAATGCTCAAAGCTGTGTAAGAGCTGATTGGACNCCTGTGCAAATNCTAGATTTGAGGAGATCCAAGGAAGCTATAGTATCNTATGNTTTGCATTCTCCATTTATAAAGCAGATGTTAAACTCAAGGTCAACTTGTAATAGAATTATCCCTGAAGACTGTAAAGATTTGGTTACAGCTCTTTTAGAGGCTAGAACCAAGTTACAATGGAGAACCTGGTGGAAAGAGGAGGCTAAGANTATAGACCAATGATGTAGGGCTAGAGGTATGGAAATTTCCCAAGATCAACTTCTTGGAGAAGGCAATTATGCTGATATACAAAGACAATCATTATACGATGACCACACCCTAATTTTATGCCAAATGGCAGNCTTGAATGCTTAGGANAGAATTGAAGAAGTAGGGAAGAAAACTGAGTCATTTACAAAAGTTATACAGGGCCCAAAGGAAACCNTCACAGATTTCTTACAAAGGCTGTNTTCAGCAGTAAATAGAATAATACTAAACTCAGAAGCTAGACAGATAATAACTGAATTTCTGCCTTTTGAAAATACTAATACACAATGCAAAAGGGTAATTAGGGTGTTAAAGGCAAGATCAGCACCCTTGGAGGAATGGATCCNAGATACAATTAATATTGAATCACATGACCATGATGATACTTGGATAGGAGAAGTGAATTCCAGAGGTTTGAGGAAAAATAATAATGTCAGANGCTTTAATTGTGGTAAATAAGATCACCTAAAAAGGAACTGAAACAGGGCATTCCTAGAAACTATGTCTCTTCAAGGAACAATAGTAACAGAGTGCCCCTCCCTTCTGGATTATGTAGAAGGTGTGGTAAAGGCAAACATTGGACTAACAAATGTAGATAAACAAGGGACAGACAAGGTAATCCTTTGCCTTTGCCATCAGGAAACTCCCTGAGGAGCCTCTCTCAGGCCCCCATGGCAAATTCACTTGAGTCCTTTCCTGCCATCGTAGAAGAAACCCCTTCCCAGAGCAATTAAATAACCAAATGCCTATTGTAAAAAAACATACTGCTTGGGGTGATAGAACAGCTATAGCAGNGAGAACAAAAAATTCAGGAGAAACCATAAAGNNATTTTTTNGGAAAACTTCTATAAATGAACAAATACCAAAATTAAAAATANGAATAAATGACATTCTCATTGAAGGTCTTGTAGACACAGNTGCGGACATAANAATAATCACATCAGAATCTTGGTATCCAAATTGTCCTCTTCAGGAGGTAAATGTTCAGCTTTTAGGAANTGGAACATTATCTCAAGTGAAAGAGAGTGCAAGATGGGTCNAATGTATAGGGCCAGAAAGACAGAGAGGAAAATTAAAGCTATATGTGGCTAATATAGCTATGAATTTAAGGGACTGTGATTTATTACAACAATGGAATACCCAGATTAACATTCATCTAATCTCAGAAACAAACCATAAACAAACCACATATTTCTGAGAAAAATATTAGAAGGTATTATTATAAAGAACAGTCACTGATGATCCAGATTGTACAAGAACAGGGTACAACAGCTGCTGATCTTTCAAAGACACCAACAGCTCTACCTTTACAATGGTTAACAGACAAGCCTGTATGGGTTCAGCAATGGCCTTTAATAATAGAGGAACTACAGGCCTTAGAACAGATAGTAAAAGAGCAGTTAAATGCTCAGCATATTGAAGAATCAGCTATCCCTTGGAATTCTCCTGTATTTGTTATTAAAAAGAAATCTGATAAGTGGAGAATGGTAATAGACCTAAGAGCAATTAACAAGGTAATTCAGCCAGTGGGCTCTCTACAATCTGGAATTCCTTTGCCTACTCTGTTACCTAAAGGNTGGCCTCTTATAGTTATNNCTTTAAAAGACTNTTTCTTTTCAATACCTTTACAAGAAAAAGACAGAGAAAGATTTGCCTTCACAGTGTCTACTTATAATAATTCTCAGNCGGTTAAGAGATATCAATGGAGNGTTCTCCCACAGGGAATGTTAAATAGCCCAANCCTGTATGTATGACAGCCATTGGAAGTAGTACNTAAATATTTTCTTAAATCTATATTTTATCATTACATGAATGATNTTTTACTAGNTGATTCAAATGCAGATACTTTAGAAAGAATGTTTGAAGNNGTAAAGAAAATTTTGTCTTTTTGAGGATTACAATTTGCTCCTGAAAAGATACAAAGAGGAGATTTTATTAATTATTTAGGATATAAAATAGGTCTACAAAAAATTAGAGCCCAAAAAGGTGCAAATTAGGAGAGATTGATTACGGACTCTTAATGACTTTCAAAGATTATTCGGAGACATTTCCTATCTATGGACTGCTGTTGGGGTAAAAAATGACGAACTGAGTAATTTGTTCAAAACCTTAGAGGGTGACAAGGACTTAAATAGACCAAGAGAATTATCAGCTGAAGCTGAGAGAGAATTGGCTTTGGTGGAAAAGAAAATACAGGGTGCACATGTGGATCGTGTGGATCCAAAGCTTGATTACATTTTGGTTATTTTACCCTCTAAGCATTCTCCTACAAGAATTTTAATGCAGAGGGAAGATATTATATTGGAATGGATATTTCTACCAAACAAACAGTAAAAAATTAAAAACTTATGTGGAAAAGGTCTCTGAGTTGATTTTAAAAGGAAAATTGAGANTTTGTNAATTAGCAGGAATAGAACTGGCAGAAACTGTAGTACCTGTAACTAATGATGAAATTGACACATTATGGGCAGAAAGTGAACCTTGGCAAAGAGCTTGCAGAAATTTTTTGGGAGAGATTAACAGCAAATATCCCAAAAGTGATAAAATTAAACTTATAAAGAGAGATAACTGGATCCTGTCTCACATTGTATGGGAAACACCAATATCTGGAGCCCTTACATTTTATACAGATGCAAACCAACAAAGAAAGGCAGGTTACAAATCAGAAAATTTAAGTAAANTGATTCAAAGTCCTTATAATTCTGGCCAAAAATCGGAATTATATGCCATTTTAATGGTATTGATGGATTTTTTGGAAGCTTTCAACATAGTTACTGACTCTCAGTATGCCAAAAGAGTGATCTTACACATTGAAATTGCTGAATTTATCCCTAATGAGTCAGAATTAATTTCNTTATTTATTCAGTTACAAGATATAATCAGGAATAGGNATNACCCCTTATATATAACTCACATCCAATCCCATACAGGTCTGCCAGGACCTCTAGCACAAGGTAATGATGAGATTGATAAACTATTGATANGAAATGTGCTGGAGGCCTCAGAAATTCATGAAAAAATCACGTCAATAGTAAGGGTTTAAAAAAGGATTTTTCCATAACCTGGCAACAAGCCACAGAAATTATAAGGAAATGTCCTACTTGTTCTTTTCATAATCAAACTCTACTACCAGCAGGATGTAACCCAAAGGGTACTCAGAGGAATGAAATTTGGCAGATAGATGTGTTTCATTTTGCAGAATTTGGAAAATGGAAATATGTACACCATACCATTGATACGTATTCGGGATTTCAATGGGCAACTGCTCTGAGTTCCGAAAAGGCCGATTCTGTAATCACACATTTGCTAGAAGTTATGGCCGTCATGGGTATACCTGTACAAATTAAAACTGACAATGCTCCAGCATATGTCTCTGGTAAAATGAAACAGTTTTTTGCTTTTTACAATATAAAGCATATTACAGGTATACCACATAATCCTACAGGCCAAGCAGTCACAGAAAGATCAAATTGAACTCTGAAGGATATGCTAAATAAACAGAAAGGGGTAACTANGTTGAAAGCTTCCAAAAAATCCATCAATACCATCAAAATGGCATATAATTCCAATTTTTGGCCAGAATTATAATCTCCAAAAANAGATTACATAATGCTCTATTAATTTTGAATTTTCTCAATGCTAATGAGAAAGGAGCAACAGCTGTGGCGAGACACTGGCTAATAGAAAAAACTACAGAATNAAATCAGCCTATATACTTTAAAGATGCACTGACCTCAGAATGGAAACCGAGATATGTATTACGTTGGGGACCAGNTTTTGCTTTTGTTTCTACAGAAGAAACCTCAAGTGACTGTCCGAGCAGCCAGTTGTTTCTGTCATAACTCACATTTTTTGGAAGTCACTTGTTTGCACGTCCTGTTTAACTGGGTAATATTATTTCCTTCTCAGGACTCTGAGGGAATTGAAGATTAGATAGTTGTAGTTATAGTTTTCCTTGTTAACAAATTCAGAAAAGAAATGCATAAAGAGGTATAAAGTGTATAAGTTTGAAAGACATTGAAAGATAATTTTGATAATGCAAATTAGGATAGAAGGTAAATTAGATACAATCCTTTGGATTCACAAAGATAGGATAGATAATGGAATATTTTCACTGAATTTGTCAAATGCAAATGGACTTGACATTGTTCATGTATTTATTGCCTGTATATATTGTATGTAGTTATAGTACTTATGGTATATAGTTTTTCTTATATTAGTTATAACTCTTTTTTTATTTCAGACAAAAAAGGGGAGATATGGTGATATTTTATTTGTGCACCCCAATAAAGCTTACCTGGGGATCAGAAGAAAAGCCAGCCACTATATTAAACATAGAGGTCAGGCAGAGGTAGCACANGCCTTTAATCCTAGCATTNGGGAGGCAGAGATACATCTGCTCTAAATCACCTTTATTATGTTGAGGTATGTAATTTTCTTTCTTTGTTGGGTCTTTATGTGGTTTAAGTATCAGGGTAATTATGGTCTCTTAAAACAAATTAGGCAGTGTCCCTTCTGTTTTTATTATATTTTGAAGAGTATTGGGATTAAATCTTCCTTGAAGGTCTGATAGAATTCTGTGCTGAATCTATCTGGCCCTGGGCTTTTTTTTGTTTTGTTTTTGGTTGGTTGGTTGGCAGATTTTTGATTACTGCTTCTATTTCACTAGGGGTTATGGGTCTGTTTAAGTCACTTATCTAATCTTGATTTAACTTTGGTGGGTAGTTTATATCAAGAAAATTATCCATTTCTTTTAGGTTTTGTGGAGGACAATTTGGTGGAAGACAGGTTTTTAAAGTATGTCCTGTGATTCTCTGGATTTCCCCAATGTCTGTTGTTATGTCTCCCTTTTCATCTCTAGTTTTATTAATTTGGATCGTCTCTCTCTCTCTACCTTTTAGTTAATTTGGCCAAGAGTTTATCAGTCATATTGATTTTCTCAAACAACCAGTTCTGCTTCATTGATTCTTTGTATTTTTGTTGTTGTTTCTATTTTATTGATTCCAACCCTGCATTTGATTATTTCTTGCTATCCACTCCTTTTAGGTGTTATTTCTGCTTTTTATTCTAGATCTTTCAGGTGTGTTGTCGGGTTGCTAGTATGATCTCTCTCTCTCTCTCTATGAACTTGCCTCTTATGCCTTCGTTATGCCTCACACGTTTTGGTGTGT
The DNA here is from genome assembly GCA_001675575.1 of Neotoma lepida. Classification (NCBI taxonomy): domain Eukaryota; kingdom Metazoa; phylum Chordata; class Mammalia; order Rodentia; family Cricetidae; genus Neotoma; species Neotoma lepida. Next base: position 487,429 of record LZPO01113206.1, on the reverse strand, counting down.
TGTGTTTTCGTTTTCATTCAACTCTACAATTTTTTCCTTTTTAATTTTTATCTTGACTCATTTTTCATTTAGTANTGAGTTGTTTGGTTTCCATGAGTTTCTATGTTTCTGTTATTGTTGATATCCAGCTTTAATTCATGGAGGTCAGATAGGATGCAGGGTGCTATTTCAATTTTCTTGTATCTCTTGGTACTTTCTTTGTGTCTAAGCATGTTGTTAATTTTCAAGAAAGTTTCATGAGGTGCAGAGAANAAGGTATATTATTTTTTGTTTGAGTGAAATGTTCTGTAAATATCTGCTAGACCCATTTGGTTTATAATGTCATTTAGCTCCAGCATTCTCTGTTTAGTTTTCATCTGGATGACCTGTCCACTGGTGAGAGCTGGGTAATGAAGTCTCCCACTNTTACTGTGTGAGGGTCAATATGTGATTTTAGCTGTAGTAGTGTTTCTTTCTTGTGTTCATTACGTAAGTGTTAGAATTGTGAAATCTTCTTTGTGGATTTTCTCTTTGCTGAGGATGCCATGTCCTTCCCCAGCTCTTCTGCCTGTCTCTGACTTGAAGTCTGTTTTGTCAGATATTAAAATAGCTACCACCTGCTTGCTTCTTGGGTCTACCTGCTTGGAATATCTTCTTCCATCCTTTTTATCTTGAGGTGATGTCTGTCATTTCTGGTAAGGTGTGTTTCTTGGATGAAGAAGAAAGATGGATCCTGTTTTCTGATCCAATCTGTTAGTTTGTGTCTTTTTATTGGGGGAATTGAGACCATTAATATTGAGAGTGTTTTCTGATCCAATCTGTTAGTTTGTGTCTTTTTATTGGGGGAATTGAGACCATTAATATTGAGAGTTATCAATGAGTAGTATTTATTAATTCCTGTTATTTTGTTGTTTATGGTGGGTGCCTCCCTCCTTTGATATGCTGGTCTAGGGTTATTTATTCTTTGTGTTTTCTTGGGTGTGGTTAACCTGTTCAAATTGANGTTTTTCTTCTAGTGCTTTCTGCAGAGCTGGATTGGTAGACAGATACTGCTTANATTTGGTTTCATCATGGAATGCTTTTCTTTCTCTGTCTATTGTGATTGATAGTTTTGCTGGGTATANTANTCTGAGCTGGNATCTGTGATCTNTTAGAGTTTGTAGAACATCTGTCCAGGCCCTTTGGGCTTTTAGAGTCTCCATTGAGAATTTGGGTGTTATTCTAATGGACCTGCCTTTATGTATTATTTGGTCTTTTTCCCTTACAGCTTTTAATGTTCTTTGTTCTATATGTTCAGTGTTTTATTATGTGCCATAGGANATTTCTTTTCTGGTTCAGTCTATTTGGTGTTCCATATGCTTCTTGTACCTTGATAGCTTCCCCCTTCTTTAAGTTAGGGAATTTTTCTTCTATGATTTTCTTAAAACTATTTTTTTTGTTTCTTTAACCTGAATTTCATCCCTTTCCTCTATTCCTTTTATCCATAGATTTAGTCTTTTCATAGTNTTCCAGATTTCATGCATGTTTTGTGTCTGATTTTCTCTTTTTTTTAAGATTGAACATTTTCTTTGTCTGAGGTATCCATTTATTCCACCTTGTCTTCCACACNNGAGANTNTNTCTCCCATATCTTGTACTCTATTGGGGAGGCTTACCTCTGAAGGTTTTGTTTGACTTTATAAATTTTTCATCTCTAGTTTTACCTTGGTTTGAGTTTTCTTTGGTTGAGTTTCCATTTCTACTTTCATNTGTTGAATTGTTTTCATAATTTCATTCCACTCCTTGTTTGGTTTTCACANACTTCATTAAGGAATTTATTCATGTCCTCTTTAAGGTCCTTGATCATTTCATAATAGCTGTTTTGAAGACCTTGCGTTGGGTTTCAGTTAGATTGCATTTCTCAGGACCTACTGTAGTAGGGTTATTGTGCTCTAATGGAGACATAGCGTCCTGGCTGTTACTGATTAATTGTGTTTTTATGCTAGTTGAAAGGTGTCTAGGCATCTGGGGTTGGAATGATTGAGGTCATTTTAGGTGTTGACATCTGGTCTTGTGTNTGTTGAGTGGTTGTTCCATTCCTTGGTTTCTGTTGCATTCTCTGGATCTCAGGACAGTGTGAAGGTGGTGGGTTGCCTGGTAGGGGGCGTTCTGCAGGCTGATGAATAGCAGAGAGGAATAGAAGGGGGTAGATGATAGGACTGAGAGGGGCTCCAGGAAGAGCTAAGGGGATCCTGCACACACCTAGAAGCAGGATCCCCAGAGAGCTGGGGATGTGGTGGGAAGAGGGGATCCTGCCAGTATGTTGTAGTAAGGCAGTGAATAGTTTGGAGAGACAGGAATGGAAGGGCTAGGGGACCCTGGGTCTGAACCAAGAGTTGCAGTCTCCAGGGAATGGAGTTGAGGTGGGGGAGGGGCTCCTGTTATCAAGCTGTTCCTGGGCTGAGGGCGGGGATGGAGAAACGTAATGGAGGACAGGAAGGACAGTGTGAGTCTCTGACCTGAGTCCCTGCCAGATGTGGTCGCTGAGGATCCCAGGCAGAAAGTGTTTCTAGGTATTGGTGGCTGACACGAAGTATTGGGGCGAGGAGCTGGGTCCTCCGAGCCAGGTTTGGANGAGTCTCCAGGGAATGGCAGTGTGGAGGGTGGAGAGNCCCCTGCAGCAGGCTGCGACAGGGGTTGNGGNGAGACTGAGCCAAGTAAAGTGTCGGAAGGGAGGAGAGTGGAATCACTTTGCTAACTGCAGGGCAGAATGTTTAGGTGGAAGTCCNACCTCGGCCTCACCTCTTTCTGTTCCCAGGCCCTGCCCCTGAGAAAGCCCGCCAAGCAGCGGCTCCACCCCTGGAGGGCATTTAAGGTCCGGCCCATAGANTTCCTCCTGTGGTTCCTCCTCTTCCCCTGGGACCATCCAGGAATGCTCTGCTCAGATTAAACCTGGATTTACTAATTTGGCCTGATCTGATTTATTACATAGGCGGAGTTACTCTCTACCAGGGGATTTTTACTTATCACAGAACTCTATGGTTAGACGTCCCCATGTAGCACCTGAGAAAGCTGTTACACTAAGAGACAAGCCCCCTCCCCTGACAAAAAACCAACAATCAAACAAACAAAAACACTGGCAAAAAGCTCTTCTTTGTATCTTAATTCCAAAGTTCCACCCACTGGGTAGCACTCTAATTTGTTTTGTGTTGCTTTTTGGTTTTTCGAGACAGGGTTTCTCTATAGCCCTGGCTGTCCTGGAACTCACTCTGTAGACCAGGCTGGCCTCAAACTCACAGAGATCCNCCTGCCTNTGCCTCCTGAGTGNTGGGGTTAAAGGTGTGTGCCACCACCGCCCGGCTCTAACTTGTTTTTTAACAAGTGCCTGGGTGTAGTTCTAAAATTCTTGATTGGGGTGGGCAAGATGACTTCACAAGTAAAGGAGCTTGCCACCAAGCTTGACAACCTGAGTTTGATCCCTGGGACCCATAAATTGTCCTCTGACCTGCACAAGTGTGCTCCCCAGAACAAAATACCTAAAATGTGATTTTAAACTCTACCACTCCTGCCAGGGAAGCAGGTCGGGAGACTGCAGATCTTCACCCTCCCCNCTCTGANCCCTGACCCAATGCCAGCTCTGCAACAGAACACCTGTGCCAGCCTTCCCTGCCCTCCTGCCCCATTTCCTGTGGATCCCACAGATCTTCCCCTTCTAACCTCCATCCCCCCATTCATAGATTTATCCCAGCCCCCAATCCCAGCAGGCACCCCCTGCTAACTCACAGGCCACTCCTGCCAGGGAAGCAGGTAGGCTGACTGCAGATCCTCTCTTCTCCTGCTCCTTCAGACACTATCCCCCAGTGTCATCCCCAGCTCTGTAGCAGAACATCGGCTGTGGTCTCCCTTTCCTATCTGACCCCATCCCCTGTGGATCACAAATATCTTCTCCTTCAACCTTCCTTCCCCCAATTCGTCCCATTACCCAGCCTCCAACATCAGCAGGCAGTATCTGGGAACACACCAACTGAATAGGCCAAGGAAACAGGTCCATAGGACATTTCCTACCAGGAAACACACAGATATCACACTCTCCTACAATCCAGACAGGAAACAGAAACCAAGGAACACAACACCCACTTGTTAGTTTTCTGACCCACTCCTTGGCGCTGTCCTGCATCCCGGTGTAAAAGCCTCATTTTAAGGAAAAACTCTTCCCCTTCCTCTCTTCTGCCTTTCCTCCCACGAGGTGTGCACCTTCAACCCCTCTCTCCTCTCTCTTCCTCTCTCTTCTCTCCCTCTTTCCTATCTTTCTCTTTGTCTCTCTATTATAATAAACCATTTCCACACAGATGCAGCATCTGAGTTGTGGACGACAGTCCGCTGCTGCCCCACCACCATGCCTGCATGGCGTGGGTCACCCGCCAGCCCACCACTGCATCTGCCCAGCATGCCAGCATGTTTCCCTGCACATGCAGGAGACCCTGGCCAGCTGGGGTCCCCCATGTGCATATATTGTAAAACCACCCTACAAAGACAAAACCAGATATCAGTACTGTGGTAGTGTGGTGGTATTTTATGTAAGTCCCCCAATAAAATTTATCTGAAGATCAGAGGAACAAGGTCAGGTGCTAGCCTTGCAAAATTAGCACATGCCCTTAATCCTGTCCCTTAGCAAGCAGGGTCTGTCTGGATCCCTGTGAGTTCTAGGTCACACTAGGAATATGGAGACACACGCCTTTAATCCCAGCATCAACCATAGAATTCTGGAGGTCTATACAGACAGGCAGGAAGTGACAGAAGTGGGCCATAGGAGGAAGTGATGTAGCTAGGCTGAAAGAGCCAATGGGAGAACAGAACAGAAAGGGATATAAAAGTGGACGTAGAAGGAAGTGAAGGTCTCTCTCCATTTTGGAAGCAGCAGCGGCAGTCTAAGGTGAGTCTGGTAGCTGTTCCTAATTCCTCTGATCTCTGTCAGACTTTCACCCCATCTCTGCCTCTGTGTTTTATTTAACAAGACTATTTAGAAAGTCTTACATTTGGCACACAACGTGGCAAGAATTCATTAAAAAGTCGTTGATAGCCGGAGCTTCAAGCGGCCGAACCTGGGCCAAGGCTAACCGTGACCTGATCCAGGTTGCAAGCGGCTGCAGCTGCTAACGGCCAGATTTAGAACCACGTGGCAGGAGTCTCGTTGGCTTTCTTTAGCTCCTGGTGGGTGGTGTGGGCTCTCTCTCTCACCCCTCTCTGTGGATTTCCATCTCGGAACTGCCACCACATTAGGTAGCTGCTTTGAAATTCCCTCGGACTTCTACTGTTCTACGCAGTCGACAGATTTGGTAAGTCAATTAAGATATCTTAAAATTGGGCCCTATAAGCTCAAGGGAGTGGCACTACTGGGAGGTGTGGCCTTGTTGAAGGAGGTGTGTCACTGTGGGGGCAGGATTTGAGGACTCTTTTGCTTTACCAGCACCATGTCTGCCTGCATGTTGACATGCTTCCCGCCATGATAATGGACTGAACCTCTGAACTGAAAACAAGCCACTCCAATGAAATGTTTTCCTTTATAAGAACTGCTATGGTCATGGTGTCTCTACAGCAATAGAAATCCTAAGACAAGTACCTAGACCTAAAATCATCCCAATCACAGATGCATAGATGCCAATGTAAAAACACAATCAATAACAGGCAAGACAATATGTCTCCACTAGAGCCTAGCAACCCAGCAGGCTCTGAGTATTCCAACATAACTGAATACAAGAAAAAGACCTTAAAACAGCCTGTATGAAAGATGATAGGAGTCTTTAAAGAGCAAATGAATAGATCCCTTAAAGAAAGCCAGGAAAACAAAATGAACAGTTAAAGGAAATGAATAAAACTGTTAAAGTCCTGAAAAACCGAAATAGAATCAATAAAGAAAACCCAAGCTGAAAGAAATCTAGAAATGAAAAATTTAGGAATTCGAACAGTGTAGTGGGCAGCAGTTCCAGCTATGACCTGGAAGCTGTCTCTTATACACATCTAGATGTGTATAAGAGACAGCTCCTGGACCCTGTGACCAACCCCTTTACTTACTGTAAGTTGCCCTAAATCCCTAAATAAACCTTTTGTTAACTACATGGAGTTGCCTTAATAATTTCCCCCATTAGAACAAGACCTACAGAGGCAAGTTTGACCAATAGAATACAAGAGATAGAAGAGAGAATCTCAGATGTTGAAGATACAACAGAAGAAATGGACACACTATTCAAAGAAAATGTTAAATCTAAAAAACTCATGACACAAAACATCTAGGAAATCTTGAACACTATGAAAAGACCAAATCTAAGAATAATAGCAATAGAGGAAGGAGAAGAAACCCAGCTCAAAGGCCCAGGAAATATTTTCAACAGAATTATAGAAGAAAATTTCCCTAAACTTAAGAAGGAGGCACCTATCAAGGTAAAAGAAGCATACAGAATACCAAACAGACTGAGCCAGAAAAAGAAAGGCCCCTCAGCAGATAATAATCAATACACTGAAAACATACAGAGCAAAGAAAGAATATTAAAAGCTGCAATGGAAAAAGACCAAGTAACATAGAAGGGTAGGCCTATCAGAATTACCTGACTTCTCAATGGAGACTCCAAAAGTCATAAGAGCCCAGACAGATGTGCTGTAGACCCTAAGAGACAACAGGTGCCAGCCCAGACTACTATATCCAGCAAAACTTTCAATCACCAAACAGGATATTCCATGATAAATCCAAATTTAAGCAATATTTATCTACAAATTGAGCCCTACAGAAGGTGCTAGAAGGAAAACTCCAACTTAAGGAGGTTAGCTACAACCATGAAAACACAGGGAATAAGTAATCCCAGACCAGCAAAATCAAAAGAAGGAAAGCATGCACACACACACACACACACACACACACACACACACACACACACAAACACTCCTCACCACTACCACCACCAACAGTAACAACAAAATAATAGGAATCAACAATCATTGATCATTGATCTCTCTCAACATCAATGGTCTTAATTCTCCAATAAAAAGACACAGAATGTTTCGTCTAACCTAACAGAATGGATATGAAAACAGGATCCATCCTTCTGCTGCACACAAGAAGCAAGACTCAACATCACGGATAGACATTACCTCAGAGTAAAGGGTTGGAAAAAGATATTCGAAGCAAGCTGGTGCAGCCATTTTAGTATCTAACAAAATAGACTTCAAACAAAAAACCAAAAGAGATGGAAAGGACAACCACATACTCATCAAAGGAAAAATACACCAAGATGACATTTCAATTCTTAACATCTATGCCCCAAACACAAGGGCGCCCAAGTTTGTAAATGAAACATTACTGCAGCTTAAACCACATATTGACCCTCACACACTGATAGTGGGAGATTTCAAATAGCCAATAGATTCTCACCAGTAAACAGGTCATCCAGATTAAAAACTAAACAAATATTGTCATCAACGAAATGGAGCTAACAGATATTTACAAAACATTTCACCCAAAGAATATACATTCTTCTCTGTACCTCATGGAAATTTCTCCAAAATTGACCACATACTTGAACATAAGGCAAGTCTCAAGAGATACAAGAAAATTGAAATAAATCCTTGCATCCTATCAGACCATCAAGGATTAAAGCTGATATCAACAGCAACAGAAATCTTACAAACTCATAGAAACCAAACAACTCTCTACTGAATGAAAAATTGGTCAAGACAGAAATAAGAAAGAAATGAAAGACTTTCCAGAATTCAATGCAAATGAAAACACAGTATACCCAGACTTACGGCACACAATGTTCTCAGATGCACGTTCATAGCACTAAGTGTTTACATAAAAAACTGGAGAGATCTTATATTAGTAAGTTAGCAGCACACCTGAAAAATCCAGAACAAAAAGAAAAAAGAATCACACCCAAGAAAAGTAGGTGGCAAGAATAATCAACCACAGAGCTGAAATCAGTAGAATAGAAACACAGCAATACAAAGAATCAATGACACAAAGAGTTGCTTCTTTCAGAAAATCAATAAGTTAGACAAATCCTTACCCAAATTAACTAAAAGACAGGGAAAGAATATCCAAATTAACAAAATCAGAAATGAAAAAGGGGACATAACAGCAGATACTGAGGAAATCCAGAGAATCATAAGGATATACTTTAAAAAAACTTGTACTCCACAAAATTGGAAAATCTAAAAGAAATGGATCATTTTCTCCATAGGTACAACCTACCAAAGTTAAATCAAGCTCAGATAAAAATTTTAAACAAACCTATAATCCCTAGCAAAATAGAAGCAGTCATTAAAATCTCACAACCAAAAAAGTCCCAGGGCCAGATGGTTTTCTGTTTTGTTTTGTTTTTGTGCAAAATTCTACCAGACTTTCAAAGAGAGTTAATGCCAATACTCTTCAAATTATTCCACAAAATAGAAACAGAAGAAACATTGTCCAACTCATTTTATGAAGCCCCAGTTACTCTGAAACCCAAACCACATAAAAACCCAACAAAGAAACAGAATTACAGACCAATTTTCCTTATGAATATAGATACAAAAATACTCAATAAAATACTTGCAAACAGAATCCAAGAACACATCAAAAAGATCATCTACTATGATCAAGTAGGCTTCATCCCAGAGATGCAGGGATGGTTCAGTATGCAAAAGTCAATAAATGTGATCCACCATATAAATAAACTGAAAAAAAAACTCCACATGATCATCTCATTAGATGTAGAAAAGGCCTTTGACAAAATCTACACCCTTTCATGACAAAAGTCCTGGAGAGACTAGGGATATAAAAGACATGCCTCAACATAATAAAGGCAATTTACACTAAATCCATAGCCAACATAAAATTAAATGGAGAAAAACTCAAAGCAATTCCACTAAAATCAGGAACAAGACAAGATTATCTACTCTTCATATCTATTCTATATAGTACTTGAAGTCTTAACTAGAGCAACAAGACAACTGAAGGAGATCAAGGGGGTACAAATTAGAAAGGAAGAAGTCAAAGTCTATTTATTTGCAAATGATATGATGGTATATATAGTGTCCCTATAATTTCCACCAGGGAACTCCTAAGATGATAAATACCTTCAGCAAAGTAGCCGGATACAAACTAACTCACAAAAACCAGTAGCCCTCTTACATACAAATGACAAATGGACTGAGAAAGAAATCAGGGAAACCACACCTTTCACAACGGCCTCAAATAATATAAAATATCTTGGGATAACTCTAACCAAACAAGTGAAAAACTTGTATGACAAGAACTTCAAGTCTTTGAAGAAAGAAATTGAAGAAGACATCAGAAGTTGGAGAGATCTGCATGCTCATGGATCAGTAGGGTTAACATGGTAAAATGTCCATCATACTAGAAGCAATCTATAGATTTGATGCAATCTCCACCAAAATTCCAACACATTTCTTCACAGATCTTGAAAGAACAATTCTCAGCTTCATATAGAAAAACAAAANNNAAAAATTACCCAGGATACTTAAAACAATCCTGAATAATAAAAGAACTGATGAAGGTCTCACCATTCCCAATTTCAAATTGTACTACAGAGTTATAGTAATAAAAACAGCATGGTATTGTCATAAAAACAGACACATTGATCAATGGAATTGAACTGAAGACCCAGACATAAATCCACACACCCATGGACACCTGATCTTTGATAAAGAAGCCAGAAATACACACTGGAAAAAAGAAAACATCTTCAATAAATGGTGCTGGTCAAACTGGTTGTTTGCATATAGAGGAATTCAAATAGATCCGTACTTATCATTCTGCACAACTCAACTCCAAAGGATCAAAGACCTCACAAAACCAGATACTGAACCTGATAGAAGGGTGTCTTATTAAGGTTTTATTGCTGTGAAGAGACACTATGACCACAGCAACTCTTAAGAAGGAAAACATTTAATTGGGGCTGGTTTATAGTTCAGAGGTTTAGTCCATTGTTATCATGGCAGGAAGCATGGTGGCTCTCACAGGCAGACATGGTGCTGGAGAGGAGCTGAGAGTATTACATTTGGATCCACAGGCAGCAGGAAGAGACAATGACACACTGGCCATGATTGAGCATCTGAGACTTCAAAGCCTGCCCCCAGTGACACACTGCTTCCAACAACACTACACCTACTCTAGCAAGGTCAAATCTCCTAATAGTGCCACTCCCTGTGACCCTATGGGGCCATTTTCTTTCAAACCACCTCAAAGAGAAAGTGGGGAAAAACCTTGAACTCACTGGCACAGGAAAGACTTTCTGAACAGGACACTGATATCTCAGGCACTAAGATCAACAATTAATAAATGGGATCACATGAAACTGAAAAGCTTCTGTAAGGCAAAGGACACCACCATTCAGACAAAGCAGCAGCCTACTGAAGCACGATCATAATTAGTCTTATCAATAAAAACCCAGAGTGAGTAAAGATTGTTATCAATTTCACATCTGATAGAGGACTAATATCTAAAATATATATATATATATATTTGGTTTTTCGAGACAGGGTTTCTCTGTGTAGCTTTGCGCCTTTCCTGGAACTCACTCGGTAGCCCAGGCTGGCCTCGAACTCACAGAGATCCGCCTGCCTCTGCCTCCCGAGTGCTGGGATTAAAGGCGTGCGCCACCACTGCCCGGCTAAAATATATTTTTAAAAAAACCCTCAAGAAATTAGATATCAAAAAAACAAATAATCCAATTAAAAATGGGATACAGATCTAAAAAGAGAATTCTCAACAGAGGAAACTTAAATGGCTGAGAAACACTTAAAGAAATGTTCAACATCTGTAGCCATCAGGGAAATGCAGATCAAAATGACTTTGAGATTCCATCTTACATCTTTCAGAATGGTTAAGATCAAATACACAAATGACAGCTCATGCTGATGGTGATGTGGGGTAAGGTGTACACTCTTCTGTTGCTGATGGGAGTGTAAACTTTTACAGCCACTATGGAAATCAGTATGGATGTTTCTCAGAAAGATGGGAATCGATCTACCTCAAGATCCAGTTATACCACTCTTGGGCATATACCCAAAAGATGCTTTATACCACAAGGTCACTTGCTCAACCATTTTCATTGCTGCTCTATTCATAATAGCCAGAAATGGAAACAACCGAGATGCCCTCAATAGAAGAATGGATAAAGAAAGTGTGGTACATTTACACTATGGAGTACTACTCAGCTGTTGAAAAAAATGACCTCATGAAATTTGCAGCCAAATTGATGGAACTAAAAAAAAATCATCCTGAGTGAGGTATTCACTTATAAGTAGATATTAGCCATTACAAAAATGATAACCAAGCTACAATCTATAGACCCAGAGAGGTTAGTCATAGAGGAAGGGACTATGGGGGGCACATGGATATCCCTGGAAGGAAGAAATAGAATAGATTTTAGGGGTGGACTGCTGTGGGATGGTCTTTCTGTATGCTGTGAATATGTGTTGCTACCATTGGTTAATAAAGAAGCTGCTCTGGCTTATGGCAAGACAGGTTATAGCCAGGCGGGAAATCCAAAGAAAGATACAAAGGGAAGAAGGGTGGAATCAGGGCAGATGCCAGCCCACCGCCCAAGGAACAACATGCCAGCAGACCAGTAACACCATGGCCATGTGGCAATACATAGATGAATAGAAATGGATTAATTCAAGATGAAAGACATAGCTAGCAAGAAGCCTGAACCATAGACCAAACAGTTTGTAAATAATATTAAGCCTCTGACTCGTTATTCAGGCACTGGTGGGTGGGAAAGATTTATCCAGCTACAGTGGACTGGGGGTGGAGTAAGAAGGGGAGGATCAGGTGGGGAGGTGGAGGAGAAATGGGGTTCGGGGAGGGGATTTGGGGAGCGACAGCTAGAGTGGAGGGTCATTTGAGGGGTGGTATGGAAACCTAATGCAGTGGAAACTTTCTATAATATATGAAGGGAATCCAGATGAAGTCTCCAGATAAAGAGGGAGACAGTCCCAACTGGCCATCTCTTGTCACCAAATGAAGCTTCCAGTACTGTGATAGGGTAACATCCAATTGGGTTGTTGGCTATAGGAATCCCATGAAAATCCCAAACAGCCCAGGCTATTGCCAATATAATAGTTTGCTCTTCACAAATGACAGCAAGGCCCCATTGCTGAAGACAACATCCACACAACTCATTGAACATGGAGAGGTTGAGCTGGGGCCTACAAAGAACCCTCACCCCCATGTTCTAGTGTCTTTGGTATGGGGACGTGACTCTGCAGCTACCAAAAGAGAGGCATAAACACCAACCTAGGCATAAAACCTTTGACTTACAATCTGACCTACCTGAAAATTGTGCTAGGGCAATGGTGGCACAATGTTTGTGGGGGTAACCAACCAATATCTGATTTTACTTAAGGCCCATTCTACAAGATGGAACCCAAGCCTGACACTCCTTGGATGACCAAGAATCAGAGACTAGATATCTCAGAGACCTAGGGTAAAGCCAAATACTACTGGTCTAAAAAAAAAGGTAACAATAAAATGACTGCTAATGACATTCTGCTATACTCACAGATCAGTGCCTTATTCAGGCATCATCAGAAAAGTTTCCTCCTGCAGCAAATGGGAACAAATACAGATACCCACAGCCAGAGATTACACAGTGAGAGAGACCTGGAACACACAGCTTTAAATGGGATATATGCATCAAATCCTTCCCCTCAGAGCTCAGAGAACCACTCAGAAGAGGAGGCAGAAAGAGTGTAAGAGCCAGAGGGGATGGAGGACACCAGGAGAACAAGGCCCTCTACATCAACTGAGCAAAGCTCATAGGAACTTACAGAGACTGAAGCAGCAACCATAGGGCCTGCATGGGTCTATACCAGGTCCTCTGCATATATATTATGGTTTTCAATTTAGTATTTATAGGAGAAAGTTTTGTCTGGGTCCCACCACGCCCCACAGTCCCACAGCCACTTATAAAATATTACTCAGAGGCTTATATTAATTATAACTGCTTGGCCATTAGCTCATGCTTATTACTGACTAGCTCTTACACTTAAACTCAGCCCATTTCTATTAATCTATATTTTGCCACATGTTCTGTGGCTTTACTGGTCTGCTAGCATGTTGTTCCTTCGGGCGGCTGGCGTTTCCTCCCCTGCCTTCCTCTTCCCAGGATTCTCCTTATCTGCTTATCCCACCTATACTTNCTGCCTGGCTACTGGCCAATCAGCATGTTATTTATCAACCAATCAGAGCAACACATATTCACAGCTTACAGAAAGGCATCCCATCAAGTATTTTTATGGGACTCCTGAGTGTGTGAATGAGTGGGTCTCTGATTCTTGTGCTTGTAGTAGAATATTATTTTAAGGTGTGTTACTTTTGTTTATGTTGCATTTGTTCAACTCTGTGAAGCTATGTTACTTGGCCTGTCTAAAACTGCTGATGTTCTAATAAAGCACTGAATGGCCAATAGGAAGGCAGGAGAAAGGATAGGTGGGGCTGGCAGGAAGAGAGAATATATAGAGGAAATCTGGGAGAGGAGATCCAGGAGCCAGGGAAGGAGGAGGACTCCAGGGCCAGCCACCCAGCTACACAGCAAGACATGGAGTAAGAGTAAGATTTACAGAAGTAAGAGAACGGGAAAAGTCCAAAGGCAAAAGGAAGATGGAATAATTCAAGTTAAGCAAAGCTGGCAAGAAACAAGCCAAGCTAAGGCTGGGCATTCATAAATAAGAATAAGCCTCCCTATGTGTGATTTATTTGGGAACTGTGTGGTGGGCCCCACAAAAGAGCCAAAAAAAACCCAAACAACTACATGTGCTTCTCTGGGGGCTCCTTTCCTTCTGTTGGTTTGTCTTGTGCAACTTCAGTGTGATGTTTTTTGTTTTATCTTATTATATTTTATTTTGTTAATAAACACATACACATACAAAAAATTAATTCTTGGTTTCCATTTTGCTGCTTGAAAAATGGAGAAAGCTTCTGCCTTAGTTTGCTTTCTGTTGCTGTGATAAAGACCATGACATAAAACCATCTAAGGAGGAACTGGTTATTTCAGTTCACAGGTTACAGTCTATCACCCAGGGACGTTGGGACAGGAACTTAAGGCGGGACCCTGGAGGCAGGAGCTGAAGCAGAGGCCGTGGAGGGTGCTGGCTGTTCCCATGGCTTGCTCAGCCTGCTTTCTTGCATACCCCAGGCCCACTTGTCCAGGCTAGATCCTCTCATATAAATCATCACTAAGAGAATGACCCACGGGCTCTCCTACAGGCCAGTCTGGTGGAGGCAGTTCTGGGTCTCTCTTCCCAGGTGACTCTCATTTATGTCAAGTTGACAAAAAATGACCAGCACACCTTCCATCACACATTCACCCCATCCAACTGCTTTTCTGTTTTCCCACATGGCACCTTCCTTCTGTTCCAGGTTCTTCCTGGGACAGGAGCACAGAAGGACAGTCCTCAGAAGGCACCAGGACCCACTTCTACCCTAGTAGTGGCTCTGCAGGGAGACAGAGAAGGGAAGTGTGTGACACCATGTGTCTGTGGAGCCATCCTGTACCATTTGAATTCCAGAGCATTCCTGTACGTGACCATTTTCGCCTCTCTAAAGTTTTTTTTTAAGTAATGATTTACTTTTTTTATGCATATGGGTGGTTTGCCTGCATGTATGTCTGTGGTGATATATTGTATACCCTAATAAAATTTGCCTGAAGATCAAAGGACAGAACAAGCCACTAGACTAGATTAAACATAGAAGCCAGGCAGTGGTGGCAAACACCTTTAATCCTAGAACTCAGGAAGCAGAGATCTGTCTGGATCTCTGTGAGCCACCCTCGACTACATGAGATTGACTCAGTCTAGGAGAGAAACAGAGCCAGGCAGTGGTGGCACACACCTTTAATCCCAGTACTTGGGAAGCACACTCGCCTTTAATAGCTGGGCAGAGAAAGGTATATAAGGTGCGAGGAGACAGGAACTAAAGGCTTTTTCAGGCTGAGGAGTCCTAGAGGTAAGACGTGGCAGAGGCTTGTTCCTTTGTCTATCTGATCTTTCAGCATTTACCCCAGTATCTGGCTCTGGGTTGTTTTTTTTTTAATTGAAAAGACCTATTAGAAGTTGTGCAACATATATCTGTGCATTATGTGCATGCCTGGTGCCTGCAGAGATCAGAAGTCACAGGATCTTCTGGAACTGGTGTGACCATGGTTCTTAGACATCATGTGGGGGCTGGGTACTAGACCCCAGTTCTTTACAAACGCACCAGTGTGCTTAATCACCAAACCATCTCTCCAGCCCCTGACTCTTCCTTATCTCTGGTTTTGGGGTTCCCCCAACTAGTGGCCACCAGCTCAGGAGAGAGAGACTTCTCTAAGTTAAATACTGTTGGAAACCGGTCAAGTATGAGTCACACACATCTTTGAACCAATCAGAGGGTAGAGATTTTCCCTTTAGAAATTCATAGTTTCCTGTTTGGGGGAAATAAAACAACTTTTAAAATATAATTCCCACTTCCTACTTTTGTGCTTGAGCTCCTAGAAATCCAAGCCCCTAGAGACTTCACGCTCCCGCTCATGCTACCTGCCGCCACCCTCACCCATTGTTATCCACCTAAGAAGTAAAGCTTTACCAGCTGTCTCAGTTCCATTTCTGTTACTATGACAAAATACCCTGAAGACAATTTAGGAGGAAAGGGGATTTATTCAGTTTACAATTTCAGATTGCAGTCCATCATTGTGGGGAAGTCAAGGCAGACACCAGAAACAGCTAGTGTTAGCGCATCCACAGTCAAGAGCAGAGAGAAACGAAGGCATGCACGTTTGCTTGGCTGCCTGTGCTCTTACACAGTTCAACATGCCACGCTTAGGGAGTGGTGCCGCCCACAGTGGGCTGGGTTTTCTCTCATCAGTTAACTTAATCAAGACAGTCCGCTACAGACATGCTCCCAAGCCAACCTGACCTAACTTCTCATTGAGACAAACCCTTTGTAAACCATCTCTTCCAGTCCTTATGTCACACTAAAAATGTTTCCTCTTCTGCACTGTGACACACAGGCTCCCTTCCTTGTCTCCTAGGCATCCTGTGCCAGGCTGACAGCCTGTTCCAAGGTGGTACCCTCCCCCAAGAGTCCTGACACAACAGCTCAGAAGTCCCTTTGTCCACTGCATTCCCTCTCTCTGCCATTCCTCTTTCTGATATCTTGACTTTGCTTCTGCCCTTCACATTTCGAGTTTTTCTGAAAATGCCTTTTTAAAGAAATACTCCAAGTGGAGTAGGGTTCTCTGCAAATTTTTGGGCACTTGCCCTGAACTCTCCACTGTGTACACTGCCCAAGGTAAAACTGCAGTTGACTACCAGAGCATGTGACTAGCGCACACAGGCGCCAGCGTGGAAAGTAAACCCTCCCCCAAATGCCAGTCAGTCATCACAAACCCCTGGAGTTCTGCAGAGGATACAGAGGAGGAAGTTCAGTTGTGGGACAAGGGTCAGAGTCTGAGGGAGGTTCTCTGAGCTACTGTGTCCCCCGCACCTGCTGTCTCCGTGTAAGGCCTCTGAACCTCCAGCGCAGCTAGCATCCAGCCCTGAGCGCTGGGTCCACGGGGATGCCTCAGGTGAGCCTGAATCTTTGCCACTCCCTAGAGTCCTCCACTTTTCCACTGCTTTCAAGTGGAGATGTTTTCCCTTTCCTTTAGGAAAGTCTTGCTGTATTCTGAGGGTTTCTAGAAACATCCACAGTTGTGGCTGGAATGGGCCCTGGTTGCTGCCAGCCTAAAATTGCTTCCCTCTTCCTGGGGCACACTTCATAGGAAACTTCACCTCATACATCACCAGGGAGTGAATTTGGCTCCACCAAAACCTTTCATTGTTCTGAACTCTGATTGGGTCAAGGATAAGCATGTGACCTGTTCCCAACCAATCTGAATCCTCTGCGGGACGTGTTCTTGGTATTTTTCTACTTGAAGTCTCTGCTAACTGGTGGGGCTCTGCTGTAGGTAGAAAGTGAGATGTTGAGGACAAAAGCTGTACATATGGCTCGAGTGCCTGGATACAGCCATTCCTAAAGCCCGGTATGCTATGATCTCTGGGGTACTTGATTATATATTCTCCTTTTTGTTAACACCTGAGTAAATGAACGTGATCCTGGTCCCCTTTCCTACTCTCAGCTTCCAGTGTTAGCTGCTGGTCTGCTGAAAACATGGGTGAAGGGCCCCTTGAGTAACTAGAATGCGAAGCCATTTCAGGGTGAGTGGCTCACACATCCCCCATCCTCCATCCAAAGGCCAAGTTCACTCCTCACCCTGAGGTGGGGAGAGGTGGGCCGGAGAGCTGAGGGCGGAGGACCCGCTGACTCAATCACTTCTTGCTTTTAATGGAGCCTCGTTAATTTCCTCCCCTGAGAGATGGCTTCGGCCTTCACCTCCAGCCTCCATTAGCCGCGCAGCGCTTTGTCAGCGCATTTATGACAAATTAATTGCAGAGGGGAGACTGCGCCGGGCAGCAAGGACTCTGCTTGGACAGGCTCAGGAGCTGCAGTTTCTTCCCCATCAACATCGGGCCTGCTTAACTATGGACCTCAGGCCGGCTCTGAGATCCGCCTTCGGCTTTCAGCGTGGTGCAGAAAGAAGATGCCTGGGAGAGCCAGCCACCCCTGCCCTTAGCTTGCATTGACAGTGGGATGTCCCAGGGCAACATGCTCTGGAGACTGCAGGACCCCGCTGTGACCAAGAAGACTGTGCCACGGTACAGGATCCCGGTTGACATCAAACCCCACTGCCCAGCTGCCAGGGAACATATTTGCCAGTCAGCTAAGACTTGTGCAAACAACCTGTCCAGACTCCTTCTCCCACCAATATCCCATCTCCACTTCCTTTGTTCTGGGTTTCCTTTCATCCCAAAGTGCCGCCCCCCCCCCATCTCTGTTGCCTTACACTGAGCTTCATGCTCTGGTTAGGCTGTGTCCCCACAAAGCATAGTTCACATCCTAGACTTCCTCCTTCACCTGACCTCAGAGACCAGAATCTTGAGTCCTCAGCGGCCAAGCATGGCTCTGGGACCCAGGCACTTCTGGCCTGTGTTCTACACTCCCATTACCCATTGCAGCTATCCTTGCTGAGGCGTACCATTGACATCCTCCTAGCCCTTGCCATGCTTCCCTCGCTGTACCCCAGGGCCCAGTGCAGGCTTTAGACCAGCATGCAAAGGCCCCAGAAGATTGAGAGTGAGGAAACCAGGCCATGAACCACAGGTATCCCCACTCAGGTGACTACTGAGGCTCTTGCCTGCCCAACCACTTGTTCCTGAATGCTTCAGAGATCTGCCCTTTGCCCTTTGCCCATTCCTGCCCTCCACCCTCCCACAGCCTCAGCTTCTGTTACTGTAGTGGTTCTCTGGCTCCATGGGTAATCTTCTAACACTAGTGGCCAATCAGGAAATCATCCTGGCCCATGACTGGTTAGGGGGTGGCACATTACTCTGTCATTAGCTGTCATATGTGCCTTTCATTATTGGGAAGGTCTCCCTGCACTGGCAGCCATACTGGGGCATGGGGATTAGAGGCCCAGGAACCCTCTTTACCAGTACAGAGAGAAGCAGAATGAAGAGAGAGGGGGGAGGTTCAGCTCTCATCACCCAGAGCACCTGGATGCACCTATTCCTGAAGCAGAATCTAAGCCTGGAACACTCCACAGAAGCAACGGCTCGTCCCTTGTTGAGCAGACGTCACAGCTTTCTCTCATCAACAAACAAGCCAGTCTGGTTGTCTACAGAGGTGAGCGGCAAACCTAGCTGGACGAGAGTGGACAGAATTGAGATGAGAGATAGAGGAGAGTGTGTAGGATGGATGGAGGCTGGGG
>LZPO01113206.1:455276-467747 GCA_001675575.1 Neotoma lepida | reverse complement strand
AGGCTGGGGAGAACATGCAGGGTGAGTGGAAGCAAAATAGTGTGCGGGGTAGGTGGAGGTGCCCCGGAGGCTTCAAAGGCCCTGAATGTGTCTGGGCTTAGAAGCTTCTGGCGAGCAGTTGAGGTCCTGGGTGTGTGGGAGAGACGAGAGGACACGCTGCACTGGATGTCCCAGCGTCAGCACTAAGCACATTGGATTTTCTAACAGACAAGTGCAGTATTCGTCTCTGCTACAGGAATGGCCGGAACCAGGAACAGACACCACATCCCAGCATTCCCTGCAGAGACAGGCCATCCCATCTGAGTGTTGTATGGATGCAGATCTGCCTAAGACCCTCCTGGCTGGGCTGGGAAGGACACCAAGATTCCCTCTGAGACCCTGGGCTGAGCTGCGCCCCTCCACCAAGATAGATGAGGCCCAGGAACATGGCTTCTAAGTATGGTGTCCTCCACCTTAAAGGGGAGGCAGAGCAAAGTGTGAGAATGAGTGTGGCACCCGGAGGCTACACATGACATGTGCACATGAAGAGGCACTTGGTTCCACTCTGGAGCTGCCTTCCTGGCTGGCTCACTCTTCCTCTTCAGCTTCCATCTTCAGAGCTTCACTGCCCCTCCTCAAGCACTCAGAAGCCCAAGGTGCTGGACATGTGTCACAGGGACCATGCCCTACCCCACTCCCAGCATCTGATGAATCACTTCACCACAGCCATGTCTGGCACAGTATAAGTAATCTCTGCCTGCTGACTGGCCAAGGCCAATTGCCTGACACATGGGCCAGCTAATCACTCCCACAAGGGCCAAGGATAAAGGAGCAGGACCTATTTGTTCTCTGGAAGTTCAGCTAAGGAATCCTGTGAGATCAAAAGACAGGAGGGAAGATTCTGGAAAGGTCGGGTGGACTTGGTAGACCTTGAGCGAGAAGAGGGTGTGACAACAGCCCTGCCACTCGGGCTGCTGTGACCAAACATGGGCTGGGTGGTTTATAATGGCAAGACGGTTGTTCCCAGTGTGTGAATCCTGGAGGGCTAAGGTCACACTGGCAGGGTCAGGGTCTAGTGAGGCGCACGCCTCAAAAATGATGCTTCATAGCCACATCCATAGTGGAAGGAGAGAGGGGACTAGCAAGCCCCTCAGCTTTGCGTAGGGCTGTGGTTCTCAACATGTGGGTTGTGACCCTTTTGGGAGTCCTGTATCAGATACCCTACATAGCATATATTTACATTACGATTCGCAACAGTAGCAACATTACAGTTATGAGATAGCAATGTAGTAATTTTATGGTTGGGGGTCACCACAACATGAGGAACTGTATCAAATGGTCGTCGCAGCATTAAGAAGGTTGAGAACCATGGTGTAGAGCATTAACCTGGTGCTGGGTCCTAGCATCTCAGTGGGCTTGCCCTCGGGACTCAGTTTCAGCAGAGGCTCTGGAGGAACACAAATGTTTGGATCACAGCAAACAGCCATGGTGGAAAACATCACAGCCCAGGAGCCAATGAAGAGAGCTGCTGGGCTACAGGCTGCTTGGGCACACCCCAGCTGCCCATATCCTGGAGGCACAAAACAGGGGCTGGAACCATTCTTTGCCCATCTCTCTTGGCCAGGCTGGCCTCAAAGACGGGTGATGCTGGCCACATCAGCAGATGTGTTATTCAGCTGAGTGGATGGGACGAATACCCAAGAAATATCATATTAAAAGAAAGAAGACAGCCTGCGGGTAGTCAAGCTGGCAGAGTGCTGGCCTGGCATGCATGAAACCCAGAACTGTATACACTGAACATGGTAAACATGCCTGTAATCCCACTGCTGGAAGGTGGAGGCAGGAGCATTAGAAGCTCAAAGGCATGCTTGGCTACATAGGGAGTTCAAGGCCAGCATGGGATATATAAGACCCTGTCCCAAACCAACCAACAAATAGTATGTTCCCTTTAGGTCTGGCTTAATCCAAATAAATGTTTAAAAACTTTTAAGGGAAAGGTTTATTTTCTTTTTCCTTCTCCTTCTCTTTTTTTTTTTGAGATTAAAGGTGTGTATTATGTCCTGGTATACATACATACATACATACATACATACATACATACATACATACACACACACATACATACATACATACATACATGAGACATGTATTTTACTTATTGTTTATGTCTTTCTCTGTGTATACGCACATACATCTAGGTGCCTGTGGAGGACAGAAGAGTGCATTGGATCCCCTGGAGCTGGAGTTATGAGCCATTGTGAGTCATCTCTTGTGTGTGCTGGAAACCAAACGCAGGTCTTCTGTAAGAGCAGCAAGTGCTCTTAACCACTGAACCATCCCCCCCTAATTTAAAGAAGAGTTTTAAATTTTTATTTGTTTTTGTTGGAGTGGGGAGTTGTGGGGCACTGTGCTCCAGGCGCACTTCTGGAGGTCAGCGGACAGCATGCATACCCATGCTTTCTCCTTTCACCGTGTGGTTCTTGGAATTCCAACCTGGGTCATGAGGCTTGGATGCAAGCCTCTCTTGTACTGAGCCATCTCACCTGCCCCTGGTTTAACTCTTAAACTCATTTTTCTGAATGACTTAGATGTTCTCTGGTCAAATGAAACACTAGCTGTGGGAGGTGCTGATTTTATGTTTTCTTTTTATCTGGGGCGTTTATGCACTGTATGTGGTGTTGGGTTTTGGAGGTATACTTTTGTATATACATACAGTCCCCCCCGCCCCCGTTTTCTCTGTCCTTCTGTCTGTCCCTTTCATCCCCTGCTGGCTTTATTTCTACTTTGATGTCACATCCATGTGTGTGATTCTACAAATCTATGCAAAATCTGGGAGCCGTAAATGAGAGAAAACATGATATGTATTTTTTTTTCCTGAGATGGCTTCATTCACTTAGCATGGTGTTCTCTGGTTGCACCCACTTTCCAGCATATGACACAACCTCATTATTTTATGTGGCTGTGTGCACACTCTGAATTTCCTCTACCCATCCTCTGTTGACAGGCAGGCAGCAAGGTTGGTTCCATTTCTCAGCTGCTGTGAACAGTGTGCAGTCAACAGGGATCTGCAGGTATCTGTGTGCTGTGTTGACTTGTCCCTTGTGAACACTCAAGAGTGGTAGAGCTGGCTCACAGGATATTGATTGATTGATTGATTAATCTTGAGGTAGGAAAGGTTGGTTTGGTTCATGGCGGCAATGGTGTCAGCCCACGGTCCCATGGCTCCATTGTTTTCTGGTCTGTAGCAAGACAGAAGGCATGGCTGAGTAGGGGCACTCACCTCAGGGCAGGCAGAAAGAAGAGATGGATAGAGAGACCGGAAGGGGCATGGTTCAGGCTGGGGCTGCGGCTGCGCGGGTAGAGCACTTGTGTACCATGCTTAGCATCTCATGGATGTCGTGGTACCACACCCGTTATCCCAGCACTCAGNAAGTAGAGGTGAGCAGATCAGAAGTTCAAAGGTCACCCTTGGCTACATAGTGACTCAAAGCCAGTCTGGACTACATAAGACCCTGATGTCTTTAATGAAGCCTTTCCTGCATCCTCCCAAAGTCTCTACTCCTTCCCAATAATGTCATCAGACAACAAATCCTTTATAGACTGGTGTGTGGATGATCTCAGAGCCCTCAGGCTCCTGTCACTTCATAATGATCAGTCTCAGCCCGGGAGGGCATCACTCCAAGTCACAAAAACGTCTAGTCTGAGCCCTGTGTGCAGCCACAAGAAGCTCCCCACAAAGGCTGCTCGCCTGTGCCTTCTCCACCTCTCTCCTCTCACCTCACTCCTGAGTCTGGCAGCTCCCTGTATCGGAGACTCCGTCCTCCCTAAGCACAGTTCCTGTGGCCTCAAGGCTGCTCTCTCCCAGAGTCATAGTTCTCAGCTCAGAGATGAGCAGCGTGGAGTTGCTGGGGGTGTGGGAGCAGCTTCCGCATGGCATGGCTTTAGAGCTTGAGTCTGCAGGGAGGAGAAAGACAGACAGTGAAGGAGCAAGTGAGGTCTCAGGTCACTGTGCTATTTAGTTCACTGGGGGCTGCAGGCATCTGCAGACTCCTCCGCAGTGTATGCCCCCTAACCACGTGGTGGGTTTCTGCCTCCTCTTGTGCAAACAGTCCTCAGGGAGACTTAAGCTCCCTTCACATTTATTTATTTATTTTGTGTATGTGGTGGGGGGCATCAGATGACCATGGGTGAGAATTGGTTCTCTTCTTCAATCATGTGGGTCCTGGGCATCAAACTCAGGTCTTCAGACTTGGCAGACTTTACCCACTGAGCCATCTTGCTGGCCCAGGGAAGCTTAAATACTACATCGCACGCCTCTGTTCACACTCCCCAGGACTCCCCAGTTCATTTCAGATAAGATGGAGACATTTTGCACATGCCTTCAGGCTCTGAAAGACCGGGCAGGCGCCCACCAAGGCTTTGGGCTCCTGGATGTCAGTCCCTCTTGCTTCTCAAACTACTGTCCCTTGTATGCCCCCGCTTTCCACCTCAGGGCCTTGGCACCTGCCAAGTCTACACTTGCAAATCCCTCCCTGGGAATGTGTTTGTTGGCAAGTCCCTGTTGGCTCCCTATTTCAGTTCCCTCACAAAGCCTCCTTGACTGCAGGACTCACGCCTCTCTTCTCTGGGAGCAGCCATGACTTATCCATCCTAAAGGGCTCCTTGCCTGGGCCTGGTGACTGTGACCCACAGCTATGGCCTGTTCTCGCTGTGTGAACCGTACAGCGCTCCACCACCAGGATGGGGAGGACGGTCCACTTGACATCCAGACATCCTGGTCCCTTCGTGCTGATTCTAACTATCCACTTGTGGGANTGCTCATGTATTGCTTACTCTAAATCCCAGAAGTCTCTGCTTCTGTCCTGCCCAGAGCCCTTCTGTGGCTCCTCATTACCTTGATGTAAATATCTACATCTTCCCCGCAGCCTGGAGCTGCATGCTGGCTTTTGGTCTGCTCGCTGAGTCCCAGACCAGTGTGTCCTTGTCCAGACCATTGCCTGATGGTTGACCGCAGCATGACTGTATGAGGTGGACCCTTCTGTGCCCAGGCTCACCTGTGTCTTCTTTCGGCTCTTCGCTGTCTCCGGACTCTGTGACTCCACCCTCTGACAGAGTGTGGATGGTCATCTTGTTGCTGTTGCCGATGGTGGCATCCTCCAGCAGGCAAGATTTGATGTGGACCCTCTGGGCTATGTTCCCCTCAGGGTGAGGGCCTGGCTCAGGTGTTTGCATGGTGAATGAAGTTCCTGGGTCAGCAGTGGTGGCTGAGACTGTGAGTAAACCAAAAAGAAAAGGAGGGAGAAGCCAGCAGTTGCACAGGGACCTGGCCTTGGCATCAAACCTGTCTGTCCCACCCTCAAGGCTGACTCTCGCCAGTGACCTTGCAGACCTGCCCATAGCCTTTGCCCAGCCACCTCACCTCCACATCCTGGCACATGTCCTCACTGGCCTGCAACACCATCTCGCTCTGCCCCTGAGCTCACCAAAACCACTCTGGCCTCAGCATCTGGCCTCAGCATCTTCTTCTGGGCCTCCGGAGCCCTCCTTCTTGTCTGTGGCCAGTTCCCAAGGACATGGTATCCTACTGTGGTTCATTCCTTCCCTCTCCCAGTCTCACCTCTGCATCCACCGGACCCTGGTGTCTCCTCTCCCCTTTCACACTCAAAAGTCAGGAAATGCCCATGCTCAGCTTTCCCATCCCCTACCCGTAGGCTCCCTTCATTCCCAGAAACTGTCACAGAAGGCCACCACAGAGCCCTGTTTGCTGATCCCATTGCCGCACCCTGCCTCACTGACCAGTTCTCTGTGCTCCTCTCTGGCTCTGTCGGTCCCCCTGAGACCTCTCATCATCTAAGAATCTACAGGTCCTGGCAGGCCTCTGGCCAGGTCCTCGAGTCACTGTGCCATTCACTCATGGTCTCCTTCTCCATTTCCTCAGGCCACTACCCGGGCTTCATCCTGCCCCTGTGACCTTGCTTCCGCCTGCTCATCCTCCACTCTGCAGGTGATGACTGAGATTTGCTGCATCTGGGTGCTAGGAGACTGGGGACCCTGAGTGCCAGATCTAAAAGCTCAACATGCTATTCAGTGGTACCCCTCTCATGGGTCAGGGTGGAATGAATTTCCCATCATGCTTCTTTTCTCACAAAGAGTCTGGCTTCAGGTCCTTTCTGGATATGTTGGGTGGTAGAGGCCATGATACCTGGGGTGCTGCCAGTAAAGCTATAAGCACAGTGTTCCACTGGATCCCTTGGGAGGTTCATCTCATTGCCATGGCCCAGCTGCACACGTCGGAGCATGGACTTCTCCATGTGAATGTGCTGATCTCCCCAGGCACCAGGCAGGGGGGCCTGAGAAGAGGGATCCTCTGGTACAGGTAGCAGGAGAGGATGGTGGGGCCTGGGACCTGGGAAGGGCAGAGCATTAAGGATTTGCTAGAGATGACTCCAGATTGTTCTGTTGATGGGGATGTCTTTCTGTACACTGTGAATATGTGTTGCTCTGATTGGTTGATAAATAAAATGCTGATTGGCCAGTAGCCAGGCAGGAAGTATAGGCGGAATAAACAGACAAAGAGAATTCTGGGAAGAGGAAGGCTGGGGCAGGATGCCAGCCACCCGAAGGAACAACAGACCAGTAAAGCCACAGAACACATGGCAAAACATAGATTAATAGAAATGGGCTGAGTTTAAGTGTAAGAGCCAGTCAGTAATAAGCATGAGCTAATGGCCAAGCAGTTATAATTAATATAAGCCTCTGAATAATTATTTTATAAGCGGCTGTGGGATTGTGGGGCCTGGTGGGACCCGGACAAAACTTCCTCCTATATTCTGTCCCAAGGCTGGGGGACCCAGAGGCAGCTGGAGTTGGTCAGTCTGCAACATTCTCGGCTGGGCTTAGGGTACTGTTGGGGTACCTGCAAATCTAGGGAGCACATGCCACCTGCCTCCTGGCTCTCCTCAACCTTTGACTCTCATCAAAAGAAAGTCCTTTTCGTGGGAACGAGTCCTCCATGCCTCTTGACAAGACAGTTCGGGTCTTTGCCCTGGCTTTATTTCCTGGGTGTTCGTTTTTAGACTCACTTTTTATGATTTTCAAATTAAAGGAATACAAAAGCTTTCAAACATATTTGAGTCTGAAAAAACGGTGAAGCCACTTAACGTCCGTAAGAGTAAACTAGCCAGACAGAGTGGCTGTCAGAACCAGGAGCGTCGTGGTTGGGGAAACGGAGGCCTGGGGTAGAACAGATTTCTCCCAAGGGCATGGGGAGAATCTGGGTTTGGCGTGATGCTCTTGTGCATGGGTGACAGGGCTGGAGTGTGAGGTGGCCCCACACCCTCAGAGAAAACACTCGCTGGACAGCACCAACCTTTGTCAAAACCAGGTTGCTAAGGCTGGGGCATGGCTGGGAAAGGGTAAGAGCATTGCTGTGCACGCATGGAGACTTGAGTTTGGATCCAAGCACCCACATGAAAAGTCAGGCATGGCCATATGCACCCGTACCTCTAGTGCTGAGTCACACTGGGACAGGAGGATTGCTGGGACTTACTGGCTGCAAGGCTTGCTCTAGGCAGTGTGACACTTTGGGGGGAATAAGGTGGAAATGAAAGAACAGGACACCTGGCGTCCTCCTCTGGTTCTGAATGGACTTCAGTAAACACATACACACACACACACACACACACACACAGAGAGAGAGAGAGAGAGAGAGAGAGAGAGAGAGAAAGGGAGAGAAAGCTATTGAGTGCGTGATGATCCCAATTTTTCATGGCAACAATTTGAGAGAGAGAAATGTGTTCAGAGCAGAGAATGGCCGTTGCCTGCTCACCATGTCCTGCTGAGAGAGGGAGCTGAATTGTCCTCACACAGACAGATTGGATCTCATTGAGAAGGAGCAAAATAAAGGGGGTGTAGGTGAGGTGTGATCCAGGCTTCTCATTCTGAGAAAAGCCATGCCTAAAGCCGTGCAGGTGAGGAGGCTGCTCTTCCTCCTTGAAAGTACAAGTCCTCCCCCACTTTCTTCCCCCACTCAGGCACAGCAGGTGTCCTAGCCAGGCCCCTCCTCTTACCCCTTTGATCAGAGTCTGTCTGTCTTAGCATGGAATTCCCATGCCCGATCTGGATGGCTTCTGAATTGGTGATGGAGATGTGGTTGCTGGCTCCTTGTTGGCAGATCATGTTGATTGGATTCTGCTGGTAAATAATCGCAGTGGACTCTTGTCTCACTCCAGAAAGAACTACAGAATAATATTCCATTGAGTTTCTTGGTTTCAAAGACACAGGGGCTCTTGTATGAACAGCACTAAACTTCCCCGGGAACTTGCCACAACATGAGTCCAGACCCCATCCCGGGAGCCCAAGAAAGCAGGTGCAAGGTAAAACTCAGGAGCTACCTGGAGCTGGCCACAGCCTTCCTTCCCTGTGTTTGATTGATTCCATGGTACCTCAGAGCCTCTCCTGAAATCCCTGTAGCAGGTGCCTTACCTGTGTGTCCTAGCCACAGTGGCTCACTGGGAGGATGATGGATACCCCCACTCTCTCCCTATCCTGCCCCTGCTGCCAGAGCCTTCCAGAGCCCTCAGTGCTGAGCCCCAGGCTCCTGTCACTTCAGCAATGGCCAGAAGATGCCTCATATGTTTTGTTGGGCTCTATTGACATTATTAAAGACTTAGATATGTCCGCATGTTTAAAATCTGGCTGCCATCCACACTGTCACTCCTCTTCCAATAGCTGAGAACATATGAGAGAGAGAGAGAGAGAGAGAGAGAGAGAGAGAGAGAGAGAGAGAGAGAGAGAGAGGCAGGCCCACAGCAGCCAAGCCCAGGCACTTGCTCGGGGTGCTCCACATGCCTGCTCAGGTTGGAGGATTGTGAGCCTCTGTGAATTCCTTTCTCCATAAATGAAAGTAGCCAAGCGTGGTGACAGACACCTGTAACCCCAGCACTTGGGAGAGAGGTGGAAACAGGAAGATCAGGAGTTCAAGGTCATCTCAACTACACGAAATTGTCTCATAAAAGAAAGAAAAAAATTAAACCATATTTTCTACCCATGTTTGTGTAAAGACAATCATACTTGGGCTGGGGCATTTTAGACATGCATTCTTAAAATGTAAATTTCTTTATCTGGCTTTAAAAGACATTTTGCCAGGTGTAGTGTGCATGCCTCTAATCCCAGGATTTGGGAGACAGATCTCTGTGAATCTGAGTCCAGCTTAGTCTACATGGTGAGTTCCGGGGTAGCCAGGGCTACATAGTAAGACTATCTCTCAAGAAAAAAAAAAAAGAGAGAAGACATTTAAAAAGAACATTCTGGAGATCCCTGAGAGCACTAGGGCTCAGACTTGTTACCACGAAACCTATGGATGAGTAGCCTGGGGTCTCCAGGCTTCTACTATGCAAGCCCAGCCCAACACTCTCTTTAAAACAACTTTATTCACTTAGTTACCAATTTGGGTTGGTATGGTTCTTTGTTTATTTGTTTGTTTGTTTGTTTTTGTAGTTAAAGTTAAGGCTAGCCTTGAACTTGTAACTCTCATCCCTCTGCCTCCTGAGTGCTGGGCTAAGTGCTCGGCATCATCATACCTGGACAAAGTGCTCACAGAGAGTCATTACCAAATTCAGGCTGACTCCTGTGTCCAGGCTAAGCAATTCCAGTGTGTCCATCCCTCCAGACGTCTGCACCTGCAACCTTCAGAGCCCAGCAGAGCCCTCTCCACTGAGCCCCAGGCTCCTGTTCCCTCAGCAGTGACCAGAAGAAGCCTCATATATTTTGTTGGGTCCCACTGACTTTATTAACGATTTGGATGTGTCCCTGGGTTTAAAATCTGGCTGCCATCCTCATTGTCACGATTCCTCCAATAGCCGGAAACCCTATGGCACCATGAGTGAGGCAGGCAGGCCTACACCAGCCAAGGCCAGGAGCTGGGTGGCCCTTCCTCCCTAAGCCTGCCAGCATCCCTCCCTGCTGGAACCCCTCCCAAAAGAGGATCAGTAAAATCTGACCCTAAGGCTGGAGAGGTTGCTAAGTGCTTAGAGCATTGGCTGCTCTGCCAGAGGACATAGCACTCAGCACCCCCATGGCAACTCACAGCCATCTGTCACTCCAATTCCAGCCAGGAGATCCAATTCCTTCTTCTGGCCTCTGAAGGCACTGCATGCATGTGGTGCATATACATACAGACAGAAACACTAATAACACATAAAATAAAATACATAAATCACAAAACAAAGCAAAAAAAATTTGATTCTGGACCATCCAATCCTTATCCTTGACTTTTTCAACCTGATCCTAGATGACCCAATTCTGATCCTTGACCTTCCTGACCTGAACTTTTAATTTCCTAACCTGACCCTAGACCATCCGCCCCTGAATCCCAACCTCCCCAAACTGACTTTGACCTCTCATACCTAGTTCTTGACCTTTCTGACTTGGGCTATAGATCATCCATGTCTGGCCATCATAGCTCAGAAGGTGCTTATTCCTCATCTTGTACAGGTGTGGGTTCACCTCTTTGGCTGTCTTCATTCCCAGAGCCTTGGAGATATGCAAAGCCTTTTGAGGCCCATTGGCCTCGAGAAATCTGAAGATTCTTTCATCTGCAAGAGGGAGCGGCAGGCACTTAGTAGGAAGAGGGCCCTGGGCTTGCATCTGTCTACCACCCACTGGCTGTAGCCTGGAACACTTATGGAGCCCAGGGGCATGGTCCTGTTTTGTCAGAGGCACATGGTCATATTGGGTACAGTGGTCATCTAGAGACCAGATATGTGAATGAGGCTCTCACCCTAGAGGCTGGCTCAGGCTGGCACAGGTATGTCAGTACCTAGAAGATAAACCATTTCTTGACCATTTAGAGCCTTTGGCTTCTAACAGTGAGTCTGGCCTCTGAGACTCTTGTGGAGCCTCAGTGGTGAACATGATCCCAAACACCCATTCCCCTTGTGCCCCTGAGAATGGTTTGGGGAGGCCTATGGTGTGCACTGAACTGAAAGCCAGGACTCTTTGCAGCTGTGCCTCTATCTTGTTAGAGTCTTGGGGCTGGAGGAAAAGATGTGTCAGTTGGAGATAGGAGACACTCTGCTCCAATGAGCACAGAGAACACTTCCACAGGAGAGCCAGGGGACAGGACATTAGGGCGGGGTCCCTGGGTTTCCCATCTGCTTGGGTCACAGCTGCTGGCTGCCAAAGGGTGGGCTATGACAGTCACCTGAAGGCTCTGAGTGAATCCTCACCATCAGCACTCACTGTCATTGTGACTATTGCCTAGATTGTGTCTTTACTATTGCTAGTGTCTATTACACACCTACTATGCACAAGCCCTAGGCTCTACATTAGCTCCATTGGCAAGAAGAAATCAAGAGACCAAGAGAGGATGGCAGAGCTAAGATTTGAAGCCAAGCCTGAACCTGGACTTGCCCATTGCCAGGATGGCTCTTGAAAGGAGTCTGCTGTGCCCCTAAATGACAGATTACCAAGGCTAGGCTGTGNAGTGGGTTCCTCAGGGATTGCAGGAACCTCATCTGCAGGAGCACCCTTGCCTAAGCACCACGTTGCAGGGGCTTCTGAGGATATTTTGCCCTCTTTCTTCAGCTGGTAAAGGACTTTGTTGAGTGTCTTCTTGGGCACTTGGCACTTCTTTACCAGCTGGGCAATCTTCACAGGGCTGCTGGCTTCACTCAGCACCTGTAGGATCTTTTGCTTCAGATTGTCTGGGGGATGGGAGGACAGAGAAAAAAGCTGAGTCAAGCCCAGTCCCCATGGGAGGCTAGCATCCAAGCTCCAGAGGCAAGAAAGACCTGAGAGTCCAGAGCAGAGGAGGCACCCATGACCTGGGCCAGGCAGACAGCATTGAGGACAGCGCTCAGAGGCAAGAATGTCAGTTAGAGCGGACCCTGGCCCCACAGCTGGATGGTTGGATGGTCATATGGCAGAGGAGTGTGCAGGCTGTCCTGTGTAGGGGTGTGGAACCCTAGACAGGTAGGAACCCTCAGCTCTCAGATGATGGAGTGAGAGAGACAGCATGGAGCCAAGCCTGGCCCGGAAGCCCCTCCATGGTGCCTGATGCCTCTCCCAGCCTGCCTAGGGAGTTCCTTTCTCTCCAGCTCAGCACCCACATGGATGGCATGGGTATTCCCAGATCAGGAGCCCAATGGACGTGGGAAACGGGTCTCCCTTCCCATGCCTGGTGGATCAGCAGCGTGAAAACCCAACTTAGACATCTCCCACTTCTTTTCCTCCCCTACACCAGACTCAATGCCACCTTCCTGGTGACACTACTCGTCTCCCAGGTGACCACCAACTCCAGAAGGGTTCCCTCCAGCACCCTCTACCTAGAGGTCAGATGGACCTCTGTTATCTACCCAGCCTGACCCTGAGAGTCACCCAAGTTCCACCTCGTGCTCTTTTTGGCTCCTGTCAGCCTGCTCATCCATGTGCCTGCTTTTACTTCTCTTCTTTTCCTGTTGAGACAAGGTCTCACCATGTATCTCAGGCTGG
>LZPO01113206.1:432136-451943 GCA_001675575.1 Neotoma lepida | reverse complement strand
GAACTCACAGAGATCTACCTGCCTCTGCCTCCTGACTGCTGAGATTAAAGGCATGGATTAAAGGTATGTGCAGCTGTCGCCTGGCAGAATTCTTACTTCTAAAGGTTTGGGTTATCTCATATTCTTCGTCTTTGTTTAAGAAAAATTTCCAGTTAATTTTTAGCACCTGGAATAGCCTTAGCTTCCACAGCAGCAGACTAGGCAGATGTACCTTTCTTTCTTGTGCATGCAACAGGTGGCAGGTACCTCAGGTTTGGTGCAGTCACCCAGCTTTTTTTTAAACTGTTGCTCTGCCATTTGGAGCTTCTGTGCTTGGGTTTGCCTTAAGTTTTAGAAGGGCTGCTGGAGTTCTACCTATTTCATGTGCACTCCTTCTCACAGGAAGGAGTAAAGGACAGATGTCCTAGGCAGCTTCAGCTGTCAACTGAATACAGAGTTATCTGAGGGAGTGTCAGTTGGGGGACTGCCCAGATCTGATTGGCTGTGGACATGTCTGTAAGAAAACATCATGACTGATGATTGATGGGAGAGGACCCAGACCACTTGGGTGGCATCATTCCTAGGCTGGTTGTCCTGGGCTGTATATAAAAAGCTGCTTGAGCATGAGCCAGGAAGCAGCGTCCTCTCTGGTCTCTGCTCCAGGTTCTAACATCGCTTCTCTCTGGGATGGGCTACGAAGTATAAGCTGAAATAAACTTTTTCCTCTCTAGCTGCTTTTTGTTTGTTTTGTTTTTGTCAGAATGTTTACCACAGTAGCAGAACTAAACAAATACAGCAGACATCCCCTTTTAAAGAACACATCTTGAAGGCCCCACATACTTTCCACTTAGATCCTAACAGACAGCACTTAGTCATATGGTCCTGACATCCACAGAATGCTGGGAAAGGTAGTCTGTATTCTGGATCACTGTGTGCCCAGATAAAATTGAGGTCATATTACTTCAGATCAACAATGTCTATCACAACAGATATTGGCAGAGGTCTAGGTGTCCTTGCTAATTCAAGGCTCTTCCTCAAAGTCAGGGCAAGGACATGACCCTTTTTGTCTGCATTGGGGCCATCCTCCGCCTCACTGGGCAGTTTCCAGCCTCTTTCTCTAGCAGATGCTACACTGAGTCTGATGAAGATGCTTCTGTAGCTCTGTATTCTCAGAGTCTCTGATGGGTTTCAAGGCCAATGGGGAAGGAAGGAAGGAAGGAGGGAAGGAGGGAGGGAGGGAGGGAGGGAGGGAGGGAAGGAAGGAAGGAAGGAAGGAGGGAAGGAAGGAAGGCAGGCAGGCAGGAAGGTGCTTCCTCCTCCAGGCTAGGAAGGACCCAGAGATACAAGATGACAAGCCAAGCTGGTCTCTTTTCATCCTGGAGAGCACACTCCTTCCAAATGGCTCATGTTTTTCTAGAAACTATTAGAACTCTCCGCCCAAAGCAGGGGATAATTACATGTTACTGATCTCAAGTCTTCAGGTTTTGTGATCTCTCTTTTAAAAGAGATATATTTTTACCACATATTGTGTTGGCAAAACCTATCTCCTTCCCTCCCCATAACCAGACTCTGGGAAAGAAGGAAGGCTGCAAGCTAGGTTTGGTCAGAGACCAGACGTGGCTGGTGACAGCAAGGGGATTACCAGACGTCTCTGGTCCTTGCCTAGAGTGAAGAAAAAAGATCTTTTATGGCAGGTGTGTTGGGGTGACAAGTCCCCTCTTCAAGTCCCTGGGGGTGTGGGTCCTATAAGACAGAGTCATCAGTGGGCCTCAGTGTCCCCCTCTATCCACTGGAGTTGGGCAGGCTTGGGCATCTCCACTTCTTGGCCGTAGGCCTTGAACAAAACCGTACTCTTTATGGGTCTGTTTCCCTTTGACAGTGGGATCCCACAGCTCTTAACCTGGGATTGGCTGCCTCAGAGGTCCCTTCTGAGAGCTAAGGATGTGGTGCAGGCTGCTGGCCTTTTTGTCCCTGTTCCCAGCCGTCTCTCTGTGTGACAAAGCCATATCTGTCTGGTTATTCACCAGTTTAGACCATAAACTGGTCATTGACCAGTTTAGACAGCTGGTTTGTGTCAGGGGTGTGACACCCTGGGTGGGAAGGCCAGGCCCCCACCCAGGCTCTCAGAGAAACAATTTCCCAGGGAGTCATATAAGGGCCAGAAAAGGCCTCTTCTTCGTGAGCTGGGAATTGGGAAAGGTGGCTTATCTTGACGGTAGGGACAGCCCATCTGAAGGACGTGGGCCAGAGGACAGGGAAGGCGGCCATGGGTCAGCTGTAGTGTCTAGGGGAGGTTTTATCCCCTTCCTCCCCTCTGATCAATATGTTTAGAATCCCCTTTCCATGCTTCCCACACCCAGACGCCTGGGCTCGATTCACACCTGGCTTTGAATTTTATCGTCACAACATTGTGTTTTATTTTTTTTTGTTTTGAGACCAGGTCTCTCTCTTCTCCGGCTGGCCTCAGATTTGCAGCAAATCTTCTGTCACTGTCACCAGAGCACTGGGATTACAGGCATACACAGCTGGACTTCATTGTGTGGTGTGTGTGTGTGTGCACACCGAGTGTCAGGTGTCCTCCTCTAGAATTCTCCACCTTAGTTTTGAGACATGGTCTGTCACCAACTGCGGAGCTCACTGATTGGGTCAAACTGGCCAGCAAGCTCCAGGATCTCCAGATTCTGCCCGCCCTAGCTGGAGCTGCAGATATGAGTTGTCACACATGGCTTTTTTGTGGGTTCTGGGATTTGAACTCAGGTCCTTAGGCTTGTATGGCAGGCACTTTACTACTGAGCCATCTCCCCAGACCCCAGATACACTTAAAAAAAAAAAAAAAAGAATCATTTTATTTTCCAGATTATATTCCCACAAGAAATTCATTTAGTCCAAGCTGGCCACAGTCTCCTCACCAAGTATCATGCTTGGGAATGCTTACTAGGTAAGAATATTTCACTATAAATTCTCTTCAACTTTAGTGAAGTATCATGAAATTTTCATGACAACTAAATGGAACGATTAATGAATTTGACATGATGCTCAGGTTTCCAGACAGTTAATTAAACATTGACTATGGTATTTTTTTATTTCCTCTCCATAGTTTGAGGCCCAAACTCTTCTCTCTCTTTCACACTATCAGACTCTCACCTGTGGGTGCTGCGGGCACTCCAACCTAAGTTACTAACTTTGGCACTTAGTAGGCACCCAGCCAGCACTGGCTGCCCTTGGCTACGTCCTGGCTCTGCCTTAGTGTTTGTGGCCCTCTCTGTGAATGATGCAGAGACTCAAGGGGCACCTTGAGTTACGAGGTGCCGATGAGGGTGGCTGATGTGGGGGGGCATGGGGGGTGCCATCAGGGGTAGGGGAGCAAGCTCTTCAGGTTCCTTCTAGGTTCTGTAGAATGCTCGGGTGCCTCTGCCAGGAAGCTTGCATTGAAGGTGCCCCTGGTCCAGCAGACGGCCACGGCAGTTCCCAAAGACCTGAAATGTTCACACAAGCTTAGGTAACCCTGAGCTGAGCCATACAGCAGCCACCCCTGCGGCTTCCACCTCCATATTAATGATGGTTTTAAAAATCCTGGCCCTTAATGTTTCTGTACCAGGTACTGTTGTGTGTGTGTGGTGTGTGTGTGTGTGTGTGTGGTGTGATGTGTGTGTGTGTGTGTGTGATAAAACCAGCTTGGAGCTCTTTTAGGGGCTCTGTGTGCCCCACCCCCAGCGTCCAATAGCCTTGTGTTGAGCCTAGCACCCAGAGGTGGGGCACCCATGTGCTGCTGCTAGGACCCTTCTCTGTTCCACATTTGGGCACTGAGGGCCAGGAGGGCTTGGTGCCTAGCACTCCTGGGTGTAGCTTACCCTCCAGGCCACACTGATATCAGCCTGAGGTTGGGCTTCACCTACAAACAGCTTGCTATTCCCCTCCGTTGAGGTCAGGGGCGACATCAGACCTCTTGCACACAGCCTCCGTCTCAGAATTCACAGACCTTACCTGAGCTTTCCTCAGGTAATGATGGATCGTTTCCCAATAAGACAGAAACATTGTTAATATTTGAGGCAACTCTTTTAACCCCACCAGTCCTCCCCCTTTTATCGGAGCTTCCTGTGGGAATAAGGGTATTCCTCTGACATGCCCCCCTCCCCAAGCACCACCTCATCTGAAACAGAAGTTGAACAAACTGTTTCAGGGTCCCCAGCAGCTATTGTAGCCTCTGTCTTCACTCCATGTGTCCTGGGATTTGCGGAGCATGGAAGTGGGCAGGGAGAGCTACACAGAGCCCCCGCCCCCCAAAAAAGGGAGAAAATCCACTCTCCAAAGAACTGTAAAATTTATTTTC
Source organism: Neotoma lepida (assembly GCA_001675575.1). NCBI lineage: Eukaryota > Metazoa > Chordata > Mammalia > Rodentia > Cricetidae > Neotoma > Neotoma lepida. Next base: position 447,634 of record LZPO01113206.1, on the reverse strand, counting down.
TATTGTGGCTTTTCAGAACGCCATCATTGGCACCAGAGATTATAGATACACAAAGAACAGCTTCTTCAGGCCTGGGTACAGTCTCCTGCAGTGGCGAGCTCCAGGCATGGAGGAGAAATCCCAGGTGTTGACCAGGAATTGGTGTGTGTGTGTGGGATGGCTGCAAAGGAGGGCATCCCAAAGCCAAGCAGCAGTGCAGCAGGACAATGTGCTGGGGGAGGGGTGTCACGTGACACAGGTGGTGTGGCCCACTAGACTCTGCAGTGCAGTAGCATTTCCGGCTCTGAGGTCCAGAGCACAGATCAGCACATTTCTCTCACAGTTGCAATATTCTATGGTTCTAGAAACTGAGGGGCACATGGAAGAGTGTCACGCAGGTCATGGGAATGACCAAGAACAGAGAAGGGGTCTGGTTTTTGCCCAGCCCTGATTCCTGTTACATGTTGGGTATGGGGTCATGTCTTAATTTTTTGCTGAAACAACACTTCTGAAAAGGCAGCAGGCAAAGTCATGCAGATCCCAGCTCTGCAATGCTGTCCCACAGCCCTGGGCTCTGCAGGGGAAATGACTTCTCTGGAGTAAGCACTTGAAACAGGAATGTGGGGCAGAGTCAAGGGCTTCTGTCACTTTCTCAGAACCTCATAGAGCAGCAGACCCTTCTCCCAAGCCAACTAGGTCAGTCCCTCTCTAACCAGTCACTTCCGGGGAACTGCCTAACTTCCCATGGGAAGACTAGCATCTATGGAGCGCACCCAGAGCCCAGGGTACCACAGCCAGCAGCCTGCATGTTTGCCCAAGACACAGGGTGTCCTGACTTTGACAAGACTCTCCCTCTTCAAGCTCCTATAACCCACATCCAAGGAACCCCACTTTTCATTCCGGGGTTGTTATCAGAGGAAGTGGGACTGCCCCTAAGCCAGATGGGCCCAGCAAGCTCCCACAACAACCTATATAAAGAAGCAAGGACGGTCAGTTTTGCTCTAGAGGACAGTGGGCCCATTTCAGCCTGGCGTTCAGCTGAAGCCATACATGCAAATGAGGTTCACTTGTCTAGATTTCCCACCAGGACGAAACCACATGCAGTATTCCATAAGAAGGCTACAGGGACAGTAGGGGCCTCACCAAGCAGGGCACATCCACGGTGTGGAAGGGAGGAGAATGATGAGGACAGTTAGTAGCCCTTGAAGGCCCTGTGAATGAGACACTGTACAGGAGTGGCCTCCACCCTGAGCCCAGAGGGACATTGCTTCCTCAGTAAGGCATCAGACATTATGCACACAGGGAAACATGGGAACAACTTGGTGACAACAGAATCTGATATCTCTATGTGACATTTCAAAGAATCCTCTTCAAGAGAGGAGCCAATTTTAGGTCAACCCCTCCTGGAGAAGCTGGTCTCAACACTGACAGGTATGGGGNTTTTCTGCCAGGCAAGCCTGCAGAGCTCCGGGCTCAGTGTTCAGCGAGGCATTGTGGGGGTACCCTATACTTCAAAGAAAAAAATGTGTATAAACAGGTGTGGTAGCCTGAACTCCAAAGGATTTTCAAGTAATAAAAAGTGTGGTATATAAATTATTACCTCTCGCCGGGCGGTGGTGGTGCACGCCTTTAATCCCAGCACTTGGGAGGCAGAGGCAGGTGGATCTCTGTGAGTTTGAGGCCAGCCTGGGCTACAGAGTGAGTTCCAGGAAAGGCGCAAAGCTACACAGAGAAACCCTGTCTGGAAAAACCAACCCCCCCCCCAAAAAAAAATTATTGCCTCTCATCTCTTGTTTACACCTCTGTGGATGGGAAAGGGTGGTGGGGTCACCCCCTGAACTCCTGCAGAGCCTCCTGAGGAGAGATTGTGCTGCTCCTGCTCAACCCTAGGGGACCTTGCTACACACATATCCTTTTTCTCTTGTACTCACATTGGACAGAACAGCAATCTTCCTAGGGTTCCCATCACACCCCACATACTAATTAAACTACTGGAAATGAGATCCCAACCTCCGCAAAGAAATGACGAAAACATACAAACGTTCACATCAAAAACAACCATTTCAGGGTAGAAGGGAATGGTACCAGTGAGAGAAGGCAAGTTGTTCTAGAGCCTGAGGTATGGGCTGATGTTGGTGACAATCTTTTCTATCCCTTTTGGGCTTCCTGGGGACACTTGGGCGACTGTCACTTTCCATCTTGGGTTGACTATTAATTGGCTTCTTGAAGTGAAAATCAATATAGAGTGGAAATAGATTGTCTGAGGTCAAGCAGCTAACATCTTGGGCCTTTCCTACATGCCGTAGACTTGCATATACCCCAACCTTGGAACACTGGTGCCCAAGCCCCTTCCGTGGGAAGCGAGCTGCTGGATCTCCCCGGCATCAAATGCAGGGAGTAGCTTTGGCTTTGAGGTCACGCCTTGCCCCTTCCACTGAACTTTCATAGTTTTTGTGTGTTAAAGAGGAAGAAAAAAACTAAGATTCCTTCGGTAACAGTTTATTTTCGTATTGGGAAAGGCATCTGGAATCAGGTGCCTCTGTGGGGGCAGTCCTGACTCAGCTGTAACCCAGAGGGACAACGTGGGTCCCCTTCGGCAGGGAATGTGTAACCGTTCACAGCCTATCTGGACAGAAGCATCTGTTGGCTTGCAGGCACATGGCCCTGGGGAGCCTGCCATTCTTACACAAGGGGGGGCCTCTGAGACCCAGAGGGACATCCCCACTGCTCTGTTCAGACTGAACTCAACATTTCTCCTTCAAGTCTCAACATACTCTCTAGAAGTTTCCATCAAACAAGCACTGATATATTATATTAAAAAATAGTGCAAAATCTCAACATTTATATAAATAGCTCTAAACCCCTGCTTTGTAGGTTTTTTTTTCTTTACAAGGTAATACACACTTTCGGAGTTGGCACTCAAAAAAATTGCCATTTTTTTTTTCTCTTCTAGTTCAGAAAACAACTTTTTTTTTTTAATAGGCCTCTTCTAGTACAAAAATACTCCTGCTCTCCCACATACAGTGTCTCTTATTTTATATATATTTATATATATAATATTGCAGATCTTAAACAAAGGTTTTGTGCAAATATGTCTTTAAAGTTAAATGAAACCATCATAAACAAAAGAAATTAAGCATTCACACATGGAGCTCAGCTTAGAACAAAGAAAAGGAGACTTGTGGAGAATTTTCTCTTTTGCCTTCAAGACACGGCTCAACAAAGAAACGTGGGATTTTTTTTTTTTTTTTTTTGCAAGCTTTCTGAGCTTCTGCATTCAGACCACACAGAACATGTAAATATTTATACACTGAGGAGAGCTGGCACACGCCACATGGCCTGTGTGTCCCCTGCCTTCCTCTCTCTTCTCTCTTAAGTGCGGAGTGTTTTTGCCGTTTTGCCTACAGGTGCCCCGGCCCCCACTCTTAGAGGGGGTGACCTTTCTGTTTCTCCTTCTCCTTGTTCTCCAGGGGAGCAATGTGAGGGTGATGGAGCCGGGTCCCCTCTAGCAGGGAGGGCGGCCCGTTACTCTGCTGGTGCTGGAAGGAGGACCCTGGGTAGTGACCGATGACCTCACTGTAGGTGGGGGGTGGCCCCTCCATGCGCCCACCACTGCTGTAGCAGGTAGCGCTGATGCCCGAGTTACTGCTGGGAGGGCAGGGGCCTCCCAGCATGGTGCTGTCCATAAGGTCGCTGTCGAAGATGGTCCGGTTGGGGGGTGCACGCACAGACTCTCGGTTCAGCTCCAGCTGTTGCTCAGGGTCCCGTAGCTGGAGGGTACAGGGACCCTGGTAGGGTGGGGGCTCCTCCCCATCAGACAGTGAGATGGTAGGCGGCAGGGCAATCTCCTGCTGCAGGTAGGGGTAGGTGGGCTGGAAACGGCTCCGCTGGACGAAGGGGGGCACAGCCAGGCGGTCAGTGGGCCGAGGAGGGGCATAGACCTGTGGCTGGAGGGGGTAGAGTAGGGTCAGGGAAGGAGGCAGACTCAGGTTGGGTCCCCAGATCTAGAGACTAAGCTATGGCCTCAGGAGGGGCTGCCCCAGGTTAATCCCTGAAAACCCCTAGAAACAGAGCCAGCTGCACAGGCCGCTGGGGGCGCCCCCTGGAATCAGGGAGTGTGTGATCCTGGACAAGGGCCCAGGCTCTGAGAGCAAGGGTACTACAGGAGGGAAGGTGAGGGCTTATTCTTACCTCTGGCATTCCGGCCGACACCGTACTCTCTGAGGGCCAGAGGCATCCTTCCTGTAGAGTGCAAAGGGACACAGGGTCAACAGTGGACAGATCTGTTGACACAAGGTTCCACCCATCCTAGACACAAACATCTCACCCTGAAGTCTTGGGCCCATCCACTTCTCACCTTCCACCCTCCCCACATCTGTGTAGTCAAGGACAAGACCACATCGGCCTTCTTGGCTTCTCCCACAGCTCCTGTTGCTGTCCTGTCAGGCTTTCCAAAGCACACATCTCATCTGTGAGACACCCTCTCTCAAAGCCTACAGGCAGTTCCCCTGGGCATTAGAGCAAATCTGTAACTGGCTTATGAGGAATCTCAATATGGCCTCCCTGCCTGCCTTTTCCTCCAGAACTGCTTGCTCCCTACGTGATCTTGCCCAAAATGTTTACCTTTGACTTGGCAGGTTCAGCATCTGAACATGTGGATACATACATTTGGCTGGAGATGTTAGTGAATTTAATGTTGAACATCACAATCACCTGACCCTCAGGTACATCAGAAAGTGACAGGTGCCACTGCTCCCCCCACCCCCCGATTGATAGAAACCAGGTATGACATGTCTCAGCATGCTAAGCATGTGCCACAGGGCCTTTAGACTGGCCACTCCAACGTGGGGCCAGTTTCCTGTTGATGTTCCCAAGTCTATAGAACAGTGCTTCTCAACCTGTGGGTCACAACCCTCTTTGGGGTCGCATATCATATCAGATACCCTGCACATTAGAGATTAAGATTAAGATTCATAACAGTATCAAAATTACAGTTATGAAGTAGCAATAAAAATAATTTTATGGTGGGGGGGGTCACCACAACATGAGGAACTGTATTAAAGGGTTGCAGCATTAGGAATGTTGAGAACCACTGCTCTAGAGTCTCAAATACTTTTATTAATAAACAGACATAGAGCCATTTGTGTGATGACTGTCACTCACGAAGCTCATGTCCTCTGCTGTGGCATCTCAGGAGGGACCTGAGCTGCCCTGAGTGGCTCTAGGTATAACTCCCAGCCCAGGGAAAGGGTGCCTTAATCTCTGCTTCCTTGAGATGTACCTACAGAAGTAATGCACTCGAACATTCAAAGCTTCCAATCTGGTCAAATACTGACAATCACATCACTGTAATCCAGATGAACACACCCTTCCATTACTCTAAAACTCATCTGGGCTGCTACTTCCGTGAGTTTGGGGAAGGAAGTCCCTCCCCAAGCTGCAGAGGCTCGCAGTTCACCCAGTGGCCACTAGGCGGTTCTGGGGCTGCAGCTGCAGGTGGAGATTATGTCTCTCCCATACAGTGAATAACCCGGCTGCCTTTAAATTGTACAAGCCAGACGCACAGGTGTCTCCTGCCAGCTCCCCCTGAGGTCCTCACCCCCCCACTGGAGCCTCCTCCCTCAGCTCTCCTCCCCCCACACAGCCACCCAGTCCACTTGCCTGGGCACCTCTGCCTGCTGGATGGTGAAGGCCTGTGGAGGCCTCTTAGGCCTGCCTTGCATATTAAATCAGGCACACATTTAGGGAGATGGGAGCTCTTCTCCAGGGGAGACAGCAGGGTTTGCACGGAGGTTCCCACAGGCCTCCTATGCTGCACCCCCAGGGTCCTGCCTCTGCTCTGCCCCTGCCCCCTCCCACTGGGCCCCCTCCTTCCTACCCACACCCTCTACCAGATCTGCGGAGATTCTTTTGCATTTCCTTCAGCCTGCAGGATGAGCAGCTAGGCCCACCCACCCACTGCCACGCCAGCAAACCTCACAGCCCTCACACGTGTTTCCTTGCCTATAAGCATGTAAGCTGTACACCTCCCTACCTCTGATCCCAGCTGGCCTGGCTAATTTCTATTGTCAGTTTGACATGACCTAGAGTCACCTACTGAAAAATGGCCTGAATCAGATTGGCCTATTGCCAGCTGGTGAGATACTGTCTTTATTGATGATTGATGAGGAGGGCCCAGCCCACCGTGGGTGACACTATCCTTGGGCAGGCTGGCCTGAGCTAGCTGAGCATTTGCTGGAGAGTGAGACCACAAGCAATGCTTGTTCTGACTTCCCTCAATGATGGACTGTGACCTGGAAGTCTAAGCTGAAGTAACTCATCTAAGTTGCCCTTGGTCACAATATTTTATCACAGCAACAGCAAAGCAAACCCTTTTCTCTTCCTACACACAACCTCATCTTCTCTGCCCATAACGACCTGTCTACATGCCTCACTCTCTCTGCAAAGCTGCAGTTGTGCCAGGAGGGGCTACCAAATCCCTCACGCCTAGTATCTAGCATGGTTCACAGCACATGCTCAAGTTACAACCATCAGCCACTTAACCATCACTTAGTGTTCCCTAACCCTGGGGCTTCAGGCAGCCACTGTGGGGAGGTGGAAGACAGCTCCAGCCAACAGTGAGGACAGCCCCTCCCTTCTTTCTTCTAGTACTGTGTGTTCCTTGGCCTATTATGGCTCTGAGGCTCCTTCTTGCTCCTGACACTGGCTGGGGTGCTGGCTCCTGTTCTGTGATCACTTCTCATTTGGGTTGTCCAAGTTCACCACGCCTCTCCCTGGATTTCTCCAAAGCAGGAGTCTGTCAGCCATTTCCACAAAGGGTCAGAATAACATTTCTGTAAACATGAACTCTCAAAGAATAACTAAAAACATTATACCAGAAAAAATAAAGCGGCAAACAGTTTCTGCTTTGTTAAACCTAATAGTTCACGGACACTAACAGGCATGGCTGTGTGTCAATAAAACTTTATTGACACAATAAAACAAACCCAGGCATACAGCCTTTGGGCCAGGCCATTTTGTTGAGGCCTGATGATGCCTACCTGACTCCAACTCCAGATAGAGAGCTACTACCTGCCTGGAAAGTCCCTTCAGGCTGCTTCTAGGCAGGGATCTGATTGTCCCCTCAGCTCCACAGTGACAATAGTTTCTCCCTGTGGGCAAACAGTCACCATCAAATTCTGCAAAGGAAACCTCTGGCATGTGGAAAGCTGGGACCCTCCCTGACACAGGCTGAGAAAGGCCTGAATCTCTTTGAAGCTGGGTATGGATGTAGGCCTTAGCTCCTACTCTGGCTAACCCCTGTATCTGGCTTTACTATAGTTTTGCCTTTGGCCCCAGAACACGAACTCTTGGCAGGCTGGGCTCCATGGGAAGCAGGAGACCCAGGCCAAGAGCTGATGACAAGATAAAGCATGGCTACATCCCAGGCCCTAGCTGAGCTCCTGGTCTGAGGTGACCTCGCTGACAAACCACACTCCACAGGGGAACCACTGAAGTGGTGCACACAGCCAAGTCCAATGGGAGCAGGCACGGCCTGTGAGGGGTGGACAGGAACCAATGGTCTCAATGAAGGACAGCCGGTGGATGCTTAGGAGTGGGCATGTGCTCTCATCACATGGAAAAAGCATCCCAGGGAGTGACTTGGCCAGTGTGACACAGGAAGGGGAAGATGAAGATGAGGCCTTCAGCCAGGCAGTTTCTCACCTGCTGTTCTGGGTCTAGGGAGAAGTGACCTGCACATAAGGCAGGTGTACTGAGATGAAACTGTGGCCTACTCACACCAGTAGGAGGGGACTCCCAACTCCAAGGTCTCCTTGAAAAGTAGCCATTGCCAGAGAGATCCAAACGGCAAGGCCTGGATGGGCAGGTGAGCCTAGTGTGCCACACTGAGCCTAGGCAGACAACTGTATCTAGGTCTCTCTAGGGAAGTCACAAGGCAGACACCTCAGACGCACTATTTCGGAAAGAGAGGGAGTCCCAGGGGAACTGTCACCTTCTGCTACAGGCCTCCCCTGGGCTCCCTGTTTACCCAGCCAGGTGGCACTGGGGAGACAGTGAAGTAGACGCTCTCTTTGAGGCCCAGTGTCTGGGGAGGAGGGCCGTGGTCTTGTCTGTCTCAGCGGCTGAGTTCAGGTGTCTATGCTGAACAAGCTCCTCCCCCTCCGCCATCTGCACCCAAAGCCTCTCTGTTTTTGCATTCCACACTCTTGGCTAACCGCACCCCACAATGGGCTGAGGGATCTTCACATAATCCTGCCATGAAAGCTGTTTGGCCTTAGGCAAGTGGTCCACCTCTCTGAGCCCTAGTCTAGCTCATGGCTGGTGCTGTGTGAACATTTGCCAGGCAGATGGCAGTGCCTGTTGCTAGGTAACAGAGATAACAAATGAACCAGGTGAGCCAGGGCATGGCAGGCAGGATTCCTATACAGCAGGTGCCGGCTTTGCCCTCAGGATGTGTATGTATCTTGGGCCTCAGTCAGGAGTGCTTGTGTCTGTCACAGTTCTTGCCACTGGTGACGCACTGAAACTGACGCCTGACGCAGGCGGAGATGCCCAAACCTTCCAGGGACAGCCTTGCTGTCTCAGGCAATGGCCAGTTCTGTCTTGGCTTAGTCCTTAGACTCTAGGTGCCTCTGCCAGGCTGGGACATCCCCCAAAACTGGGGCACTCTGCCCAGCAGGGCCCATCTCATGCCATCCTCCCAGCACCTGCTCAGCAATCCTGGACTGCCCCCTGGGGCTGCACACATGCTAGCTCCCTCCTGCCACTGCCTGCCTGCCCAGAGAGCAACTTCCTATCCTGCACTGTGAGCCACAAAGAGACGAGGGCTCCCTTCACCCCACTGTCACTGATGGTGAACACCTGAGGGCAAGACAGAGGATCCCAAAGGGGCCCCATGTCACAGTCAAGAGGGCAAGTTCCACCCACAGGGAGTGACTCTGGAGTCCAGTGGGGACACTGTTGAGTCCCAGGAAGTCCTTGATGCTCACGGTGCCAATGCATCAAAACACAAGCTTATGTCAGCCAGGGTCCCCTCAGGTTCAGTATGACTGTTTCTCAGTACTACAGAGAGCAGTTTTAGGATCCCCAGAGGTAACAAGATCAGCTTTGCTCAAGCCCTTTGTGTGTGTGTGTGTGTGTGTGTGTGTGTGTGTGTATACTTGCTTGCTTGCATAGAGACCAAGCGGCCCCTCTGGGTACGTTAAGTTACTCTAAGTGACTGCCCCTGGTAGGATGTAAATAAATGACCTGTGACTAGTTACACAGTGTCACTCAGGCTAACAAGGGGCACAGCACACATGGGAATGCTTGCTTCCTGGGCTTTGAGAATGGCTGAGCCCCAAGACCCTGAACTCTTATCCCAAGGCTAGCCGGACTCTTAGGAGCGCCATGTCTCCAGCTACAAGGCTGGACCTCAGGGCTGCTCACCTGCAGCTCTCACCACAGCTTCCCCAAAGCCGGAAGCTCCTTATGTGAAGCCCCTGCCTCTTTATGATTTTTCTGCCACCCACAGTCCTGGGATGGTCCTGGCTGTCTCCTGTGCCAGGGGAGCTTGGCCACACAGGGAGCCCTCAGCAGAGAGCTGCGGGTGAGACATCATGTGGATGAGGTAGCCTTCTAGCCCGAGATGGCTAGCTTGCTATGTCAAGCCTGAATTACCCAGGAGGTGCCTCTGCTGGCTCATCACACCTGAGGAGCCAGATGAGATTCAGGCCTAGGGAGAGGCTCTCGGGTGTCCAGTTGCTTCCATGGCCTCCCAAAGCACTTGGACTACATGGCCCGAGTGCTGGTGGCATGTTGGCGAGAGGGTAGGACTGCCACCTCCTTCTATCTAGGTCACAGCCACAGGACTGGGGGCATCTTTCCCACACCTCTGTCCTGGTGGGCACCCAGTCAAGTACCAGCTGCTGTCTCTCTGCTCTGTGTCATCTAGCTTCTAAATGGCCTTGGGAGGCCTGACCTGCCACCATATACCCTAGGTGTGTTCCCTTAACTGTCTCCCTGCTCCCCCCAACCCTGTTCCCATTCAGTCTATAACAACGGAGGTTAGGATGAATCCCAGCCCTGCCTTGCACAGTGGGACTCCTCTGAGAGGCTCTGGGAGCCCACAAAATCATACCTGACACCTCCTGCTCCCTCTGGGAAGACACCAGAAGCCTCTCTGCTGTAGCTGTCCCCAGGGTAGTGCTGGGTACTCAGGCTCAGGCACATCTCCACTTCTGCCCTGAGGGTGCACATTCCTCCAGCCCAAACCTCAGGCACCCCTGGGTCTCCTGAACCTCAGAGCAATGCAGAGCCATATCCACCTGGCAGTTCCTGCTCCGCTGACTGGAGGAAGCCAGAGGTTTCTGGGCCCATATCCAGTTCCTGAGGCACCCAAGTAGGGTAATGTGGTTGTTTGGTCAGAGTGTTCCATGCAGCTGGAAACCCAGGCAGCAGCCCCAACAGTCACTTACTGAGGACAGTCCGTCGTCTCTCCTCCTGGCCTGGCTGTGCCGGCTGATGAAGGAGCGGGCTGATAGCTTGTAGTGGCTCAGCAGGCATGTGATCATCACCACCATCACCATCATCACTACCACGATGACCACTATCTGCACGAACTCCAACTCCGCTGTGGGGCAGAGAGATACATGAGACTTTAGGGCTAGCCTCCAAAGGCTCCCATCTACATAAGGCTGAGGACTCAGGCACAGGGGAGAAGACAACTCAGACAGCCTGTCCAGAACATGGCCCCAACCACGGACATGCATGAAGACACAGTCTCTGTCCTCAGAGACCCTAGGCATGGCCTGGAGAACAATGTGGCGAAGAGGGGGCTCATGAGGGCTGAGGGAATGCTGGAGTAGGATGTGAACAGAAGCAGAGGCAATACATGGGCATGAATGTACACAAGACCAGCCCAGTGCAGGCTCTCCAATATACTAACACATATACCCCAGCCAGCAATGTTTCCACCTTCCCACCCACAAAACAACAGCCCAAAGCTCTTACACACCCCAGCCCTCTCCGCCACCAACATTCCAAACCGCCTGTGTATCCCAAAATAACATCCCAATACTCCTACACACCCCAACTCCCCACCAACTTCCCAACCCTCCTACACCCCCAAACAGCCCAATAGTCCAACACTCCAACACTTCTTCATTCCCCAAGCAACAGCACAGCATTTCTATGTCAACACTCTGACATATACCCAAACCTTCCTAAACACCCCCAAATAACAGTTCTATACCCCTATGTTCTTCTTCATCTCAACTTTCCAACCCTCCTACACTCCCCAAAACAACAGCCTAAAGTATGTAACACCCTATACACCCCAATACTCACACGATGGGGTGTCATCTCAAACACCCCAACCCTTCTACACCCCTCAAAACAGTTCACCACTCCACACCTCAACACTCCCACATGCATCCTCCAAACCACACCTTAATAGTCTGACACTCCAGCAAATACCTCAGTAAGCAACGGGCCAACCCTGCTTCACACCTCAAAGACACCCCAGGAAACACAAGACAACTCACACACACAACACACAGCCACACAGATAACCTGTAAGCACACACACCACACAGCCACAGATAACCCGTAATCACACCCACCACACAGCCACACAAACTTACACTCACCACACAGGGTCATGGTTAGAGGCTCCTCCTAGTGAAGGCCTCAGACACATCCCAGGTACTGTACATATAGAGATCCTCATTTTTTTTTTCTCTTCCTGTTTTTGGTTTTGGTTTATTTCTCCTCTAGAAAGAGGAAAAGCCCTCCAGTGCTGGGAAAGGAAGAAGCTTTTTTGACACTGTTTAAGCAGTGGTTCTGCTGAGTCCAGTGGGCTGAGGCTCAGCAGCTGGCCGCAGCTGGTGCCAGCAGAGCCCNCAGCAACAGGCAGGATGCCAGGAGCCTTGCAGGGCACTGGATTCGGCAGACAGTGGTCAACCCCAAAGGCCCTGTTGGAGGTGGAGGCCCAGTGATGAGCCTCCTTGCCTTGGAGGGAAGACCTCCGGGGAGCACTCCCTAATGCAAAAGAGAGAAGGGACCTCAAGGCAACAAATTCAGTTGCAAGAGTAACTCAGCTCTGTGCTAACCAGGGACAGGAACTGAGGAGGAGGGGCTGAAAGTCACCATCGGCCCAAACCTCAAACCCTGGCAGGATTAACTCTCTTCCATGGTTTCCTCATTGCCTTGAGCAGGGCAACAGCACACTCAAGGTAGGCACTTTACTATAAATGGGTAGAAGCTTACAGGNCCTCTCACTCTCCCACTGTCCCAGGTTATCCCCTCAGGCCCAGCCAGTCTCCAGAATACTGGCTTCCCTTTCTGTTGCCGACACCCCCACGGCTGATCAGCAGACCACAGGTCCGTCACACCACATGTGTTATGAAAACCATCTAGGCAGGACCCACCATGCTAGTGAAAATCTGTGAAGCTGAGATTGGCCTTCCCCTGACATAAGGGCGTTCTCAGGCTCCATCGAAGGGTGGGACCTCAAGCTGAAACACAGAACCATGAAGGAGAGGCTCACAAATTCCAAGCGCCCACAGCTGGGACTCCAACCCAAGCCTGGGCTGCAGCTGGAGCTCCTGAACTAGAGCCAGTCTCACCTCAACCTGGAGGAGCCAGGCGGTCTGGCAGAGAGGGTCAACTACAAGGGTTCCGTTGGGATTCACCCATGCCTCAAATAGGGACCTCTTCTAGTGGGGTACAGAGCCTGAGTAAGGCCATGATGAGGGAGACCAGGTCACTGCAGCCATGCTCCTGTCTCCCCAGGAGAGGTGGAGTCAAGGCCAGGCAGCTTGGCTTGAATGTGCTGGGCACTTAGGTCTGGCTGTCGGAACCCAGGATAAAGTGGAGCATTCAAGGGACACAGGGCCTGCTTTGTGCAACAACACACTCCCCCAAAGGGCCCTCAACCCCTCCCCCTCAACTCTGTGCACTCCTTACCCTGTCCTGAGACACCCCCTCTGGCTGCCTCTGGGGCTTCTGCCCACATCAGGCCTAGCGGGAGGTGTGGACAGCCTTTGTTCCTGGCCTCTGGCAGCCTAGGGACTGATAGGTGGCTACACTCCTCTTGGGGTGGTCTGGGGCCCTTGGGAAGACTGGGGAGACAGGCTGCAGGGTTGGCAGAAGCTGACAGGATGTGGGGACAATGGACGAGGCCCCTGCAGGGCCAGTTGGAATTGACAAGTCTGGGTTCCTGTGTCTAGAAAGTGGGAGAATTGCTCCCCAAAGTGAGGGGAGGACTCTGTACATACAAAAGTGACTGCCTGGTTCTAGGACTACCAACTTTAAGCAAGACATAGAACCAGAAAATTCATAAGCCAGGAGGAGGAAACACGGATCCAAAACAAGAAACCAAGTCTATGGAGATGTCTAGCAAAGGCTTGTGTTGAATGTGGCTGGCCATTGAGCATAGGAAATGCCCGCAGCAGGCTCTCACGACTCCGCAGGGTGCCCAACACCCACCTAAGCAATGGAGGGTGTTGGCTTAGGAAGAGAATACAAGAGTCCTGGTACTTCCAAGGCAGGTACAGATAGACACACCTGGTGTAAGGACAGCCTCCTCAGCAATTCACGGAGGCCAGGTCCAGCTGGATAGACACATGCCATGCCACAATGTCCGGGCCACACTGCCCGGGGCAGAGCTGAGTACACACTCTCCCGATTAAGGCTTTAAAAGCGAAGTAAAGTCAGGCATAGTAGCTCATGTCTGTCATCCCAGTACTTGGGAGGGTGAGGCAGGAGGGTTGATGCCAGGTCAAGAGCAGCCTGATCTACACAATGAGCTCCAGGCCAGCCTGGTCCACAGGGTGAGACCTTGTCAATAAATAATAAAAAGGAAGCCAATGATATCCTAGCACAGTTATCAAACTTTTAGGCAGGCGTGGGAAGGGAGCCATTCTGTGTGGTAAGAAGGGAGACCTCCACACACAGCACTGGTGCTGACAAGGCTAGCCTTGGCTACATGAGAACCTGTCTCAAAACCAAACAAACTGGGCTTAGTGGCGCACACCTTAATGGAAGTATGGGCCAGAGTTTGCATTTGTCCCAGGGAAGCGGCACTTCAGTTCCGGCTTGTTAAGGTAAACGTGGCAATCTTTCTGTCAACATCTTTGATGCCTACTCTAGATGGATGGCAGAGCTACACTACACAGAGAAGGAACTGGGTTTGAATCTTAGCCTACAGCTCCTTCCCAATGCAAATTGGGGGCGGGGAGCAAATGGGTCCAACCACCTGGTATCCGGTAGATGTGCTTCCAGTTAAGAGTGGATTGCAGCGGGCTGGAGAGCCGGGTAAATCCACCTGGCTCCCGCTACCCTTAGTAGGTTTTCCTAGACCAGATGCTCTCCGAAAGCCTGCCCCTGGGTCTACCTCAGGGGAGGGTAGCAGCCTCCTTCCTAGTTAACAAGCAGCCTGCACCCGGCCCTGTCTGGCCTCCTGGCCGCACACAGAGGAATTAGGAATTGGCACCGTCTGAAATTTATGAAAATCTAATCTCGTTAGGCCCGCCTGGTGGAGACCCGGCGGGCGGCCTCATTGTCATTCCGAGGAGCCCCAGTCGCTGGGGTTCCGGCCACTCCATCAACATCCCTCCCCCACTGCCTGATGTATTTGAATATGAACTGGTTCCCCCATGCCCTTGAATTCAAGTAAAATTAGACCAGACGTCAAAGGAATAGCTTTGCCATCTCTCGGGTGCTGTTTCAAACACCCCCGAAGGCGCATTTATTTCTTAGTGTAAGAACTTTCATGATTTTTTTTAATTGCTTTTCCTCTGAAGGATTGGGGAGCAGGCAGCAGGTTGTGCTGCATTTTCTGATTTTCAGGACAGATTTCCAGGCTCTGCTAGGTACCTAGCTCTGGCCAGGTGACCTTGAATGGCGAGGTGACACCCCCACCCCAATCCCCTGCAACTTCAGTGACTGCTACCTCGAGGGTTAGGAAAGGAAGGGCCTTCCATTCTTGGTAGCCTTTTTTTGGCGGGGGGGGATCGTTGTTTTGTTTTTCCCCTTCTAAGACAGGGTCTCACTTTGTAGCTCAGGCTGTCCTGGAACTTACTATGTAGACCAGGCTGTCCTCAAAACTCAGAGATCCACCTTCCTCTGCTTCCCAAGTGCTGGGGTCAAGGGCCTGCACCACTACACCTGGCTTGTTTTGAAACAGGTTCTTATGTAGCCAAAGCTAGCCTCGAACTCCATATACAGCCAAGGATATTTTTGACCTTCTGATCCCTGCCTCTACCTCTCACTGAGATTACAGACACCAAGCCAGACATAGGGAATGAGGTCTACACTCCAAGAGCCTGGGTTCCAATCCTAGCTCTCTCGCTTACTACGTGGGGGAGGGACAGGGGTTAGCAATCCTGATGGACAATGTTCAAACTCATTTTCTGCTATCCACTTCTCATGTCCATTTCTCCTGATACCCCACTCTGGGACTCTCTCCTCTGACACCGGTTTTCTGTTGCTAGGCAGCAGCCACCATGCCCCATCAGGACCCTTGCTGCTTTTAGG
>LZPO01113206.1:394016-430681 GCA_001675575.1 Neotoma lepida | reverse complement strand
ATATATATATACATACATATGAAAGATATATATATACACACACACACATATATATATACATACATATGAAAGATATATATATACACACACACACACCTACCCCCACCCACCAACCCATCTATTATCCGCCCATCCTCATCCACCTACTCACCCATTCATCCATGTTTACATCTGTCTGTCCATCATCCAACCATCCATCTATCCAGGCTCTCATTCACTCTCTATCTTCTTTTCCATGCTAGAATCAAGACTGGCATTTTGGGCCCTAAGAAGCTCTACTCTCAGACCATGATACCTACACATCCCTGTACCTCCTTTCCAGGCTCTGTCCATTCCTCAAACTCCTGGAGTGACTGGGGAGCACTGGGCTACCCCTCCTCTGGGCAGGAATCTTAAAATGGCCAGGCACACCTCAACTCCACAATCCCTTCAGCCAGAGCCCAGCAGAGACTAGACAGCAAAGGCTCCAAAGGGGTCTGCCCACGGAGGAGGCAACACCAACAGGCACTTATGAGCCACGGTGTTGGTCAGCTCTACAATATCAGCCTGGTCTTTGCCCCAACACCAGCACCCCAGGGAGGTGTCCCCAGGGCACACTATCTACAACAGTCCTTTGCACGCACCCACACCTGAGGACCCCATCCCTTCGGTTTATTTTTCTCTGTATTTTTCTCTGCTTGCTTCTCTCCTGGCTTGCAAAAGACTGTCAGGTAGAGGTGGACTGCCTGCTCCCTCAGTGGCAGAGTGTGCAGCCCAGGTTCCCCACTTACTGCAGACCCAAACACAGATCTCCATGCTAAGCTGCTGAGGCATGCAGGAGGCGGCCACACGGGAGGCCAGCATTGAGCGCCGAGACCTTATGTGCATGCAAGGAACGGGGTCTGTGAAATAAGGAGTCCCAGGAAGGTGACAGGCCTGTCTAATCACTTGAGAGCCTTGTGATTAAATGCTGCTTCAATACGGGAAGGCAAAGCCGCGCCTTTTATCTTTCTTGCTATTACCCAAATGGAAAGAACTAATGGGCTTTTTTTTCTCTATTGTCACCGGCATCGAACATCCTTAAACACCCGCTGTCAGCACGGCGTCAATCCTGTTCATGAGTTATTGGCAGGGCAGAGAGAATTCACAGCGAGAGTGTGCCTCCATCCACGTGACTGGGGCTGTACCCAAAAGACAGTCAAAATAAGTCAGATGGACCCAGTTCATTGAGCAAAGGTGGTGGGAGGGCCCAGGACAGGAGCCTGTCTGAGTGTGGCAGTGTGGATGGCCACAGCTTTGGAAGGACACTTTGGCACTGACTGTTAAAATCAAGCATGCTTATAACCTTCCAACCCTGCAATTCTAACTTCCAAAGTGGCATCTGACAGAATTAACAGAAGAGTCTTCTGCTGATAGCATATGTGGATGTGTGTGTGTTGGGGGGGTCACACAGCATGGAGTATTTCTGAAGTGGAGAGCTAGATATCATCCCAATGTCACCCAACAAACCTGGCACACACCATTATGACACTAGTCAAAAGATGGTATCTGTCTGAGGGCCACTCAGTCTCAGTGTGAGATGTCTGGGGCTCGACAGTCCCCACTCTGGGGGCTGTTTTGTATATTTAGGGGTGCTGAGCAGTGTTCCTGGACTTTGTCCACCCACTAGATGCGATAGGCCCATCACCTCCCTGGTGATATCTACATGTGGTTCTAGATGCTTCCAGATGTGCCCTGGGCACAAGTCACTTCAGATGAGAGCTGCTGGCTCACAGGGCTGCCAAGGGAAGGAGGCAGTTACGGTCAGACAGGAAGAAAGGGACACATGAAAGAGACCCATTTCACAGGAGAAAAAAAAGGTAAAAAATCGAATTAAGAATGGTTCTTTCTGAAAGAGCAGACAGTGTTTTTATCTTTTGTATTTCTCCATTTTCTGCATTAGTGCATGTGTGTGTGTGTGTGCACATGAGTGCAGGTAACCTTGGAATCTAGAGGCATGGGGTGCCCCTGGAGCTGGACTTATAGGCAGTGGTGAGCCACCTGACTGACACAGGTACTAGGAATCAATTGAGTCCTTTGAAAGACCACAAAACCATCTTCAAGCTTTTTTATGTCTGACTTTTTTATGTGGGCTTCAGGGACTGAACTCAGCTTCTCATACTTGCCTTCTGAGTCACCTCTTAAGACTCACTGTTTGCCTTTTAAAGAGAAGCATCCATAATTATTTATTTTCTCTTTTGAGACAGAGTCTCCCTATATAGATCAGGCTGGCATCAAACTTAAAGAGATCCACCTGCCTCCCAAGTGCTGGAATTGAAGGCCCATGCACCAAGCCCGTCTACAGTCATCATTTTAAGAAATCTTAATGACATACTCAAAAGATCCCTTGTATGTAGCCCATGTCTGTTTGTGGATATGAGTTTCTGAGTGTTGGCCCACAACAGGGCGCATGATGCCCTCGCCCCAGGAGACGCCTGCGTTCCCTGGAAACCAACATGTATTTTCCTCAATTACTGATCTTCAAGGGCCTGGTATTTCCCGACATAAGTCGGGACTTGAGCATCCAGGAGGAGGGAAGTGAACTGGAGCTCTGTTTCCAAGGCTTTGGGACAAAGGCTCAGCTCTGAAGCCGGGGCACAATGCAGTGAGCATTGAGCCTCTTCTCAATAGCTCCTCATTCAGCCTCAGGGGCCTCATTGACGACGCCGCGTGCAGAGGCGCCAAGGGTCAGCTGGGAGGAGTCTCAGCACTCACCCGGGGGTGGCCCTGCCTTTCAGGATCGGGGAGGGGCAGCTATCCTTGGTCCTGCCTGGGACAGAGTGAGGAGGTGAACTGACCAAAGTTAGACACTAACTTTGAGGAGGCTAGAGGGGGTGGTGAGGGCCTGCCTCTGTCCCAACTCTAGATCTCTGTGTGATATTGTAATTTACAGGCTCCTTCTCTGTGACAAGATTCCCCAAGCGCCTTCTCCGTAAGGCTGCAGTGATGGCGGAGCCAGCAACTGTATTAAAGTGCAATGCTGCCGTCCTTGCAGGGGACCCAGGTTCAGTTCCCAGCACCCACTTGGGACGGCCCGCAACTATCTGTAACTCCAGCTCCAGGGGGACTGGATACCCTCTTTTGACCTCCTATGGTACCCACACACATATGCATAGACAGAGACACACATACACAGAGGGACAGATAAACTTCTTTAAGTGTAAGGAATGGAGCTCTTCATGTCACTATAGGTGATAGGATCAGCTGCTCAATGAGGGACACCAGGAAGGCAGGCCTAACACACCTGCCCAGTGTCTGCCCAATGAAGGCAAGCCCTTGAGGTCCACCACTTAATCACTTGTGGCCTCCTGAGGGCTTCGCACCTCTCCTGCAGCGCGGGCCACCCTCTCCCTGCTGACTGGCTCACCCTGTACTGACAGCCACTTCTTTGTTGTTTGTTTCTGTTTCCCCTGGCAACTTTAAACTCTTCCATGAAGGGCTTAATTTTGTGACCACCACCTGTTCCATCTGCTTGAACTTCTAAGAAAATGGTTTAAGCCAGGAGTGACAGCCTCTTGGCCTGTCTGGTGGCCTCTGTTAGTGGTGCCAGTCTGTCAGCACGTAACCTGGTCCAGCAGGCACCCACAACTGGCATGAACCTGGCGAGCCTGAAACATGCTAATTAACAGAACTTCTCATCACCCCTCAAGGCCCAGCAGCAGCTGCCCAAGAGCCACTTCCTATAACCACTACAGTGCTAAACCAGACCACTGCAAAGACACTCTCAGAGTCCTCTTTGCCAGTCTCTCCTCAGTGTTGGGGGCTATAGTGGTGCTCAGATGGCAAGGAGAACAGCAGCAGCCTATCCACACACGGTCAGTCAAGCAGCAAAGACCGGCCACTTCTGAGCACCACAGGGACTCATGGACTACACCTGTGGCCTATCTTGATGCTGCTGTTCACTCTGTGTGATCCTGAGGACCTCACCTTCAAGGGCTTGTTTTTCCCAGTATAAATACTTTCCACCCTTGACCCCTTTGTAAGAGAGAATTTTATCACATTTATTTTATTTAGTGGGGGTGGCACGGTGCACATGGGGAGGTCGGAGGACAACTTGCAGGAGCTAGTTCTTTTCCTCCACCTTGTCAGTCCCAGGGACTGAATTCAGTTAGCAGCAGGCTCGGTAGCAAGTGCCTTGACCTACTGAACCATCTCCCTAACCCTGGAAAGTTCCTTTGTACCATAGAGAATATTATGTAACTCTGGGCATATAGGTATATAAAACAAGTGTATAGGTCAAGCATTTATTGATAATAAATCACAATGAAATTTATTTAAAATAATTCTTTGGCATATGTACAATTTTGCTATCAAGTATGAAAGCAAACTGCCTATTAATGGCTATGCTTATTTATATATACATAAAGAATTAAATCCTGGATGAATATCTGGTCCTGGAGAATGGAACATCTTAAATGCTTTCCGGAGTTGACTGATATTTTGATTTTGTAATAGTGAACACTGAGAAGGCAGATTTGCATGGATACGTACTATAAAATAGTAGGTACATATTTGGGGCCATTTCTGAAACTATTGGAAATCCTATCCTAATCTTGAACCAGAATTTATTTAATGATCCTTTTTTTTCTTTTTAGAGAAACTTGGGGGCTGGAAAGTGGGCTCCATGGTTAAGAGCACTGCTGCTCTTTCGAAGGACTGGGGTTTGGTTCCCAGCACTTGTAACAGGTCACTCAAAACTGTCTGTAACTCCAATTCCAGAGGATGTGACATTCTCTTCTGGTCTCCACACACACTGCACACAAATAGAACACATACATACACACAGATGAAACACTCATATACATAAAATAAAAACAAATATTTTAAATCTTAATACAAATCCAAAGATATACTAATTTGATATATGCTGAGGAATGATGGCAGGGAAATATTGAAAATCTTTGTTTTCCATAATTACGCTGTCATGTTTCAATCAGAGCAGAAAACAGTATGTTCAGTAAAACACTGCAGATCTGAACCGAGGCGACGCATGGCACGAGGGTATACTCAGTGCAAAGTGGGTCAAGGACCAAGACAGTGAGACCAAGCGAGGCAACACGGGCAAGCACTGNGAGTGACACCTGAGATTCATTACCCTCTGAGTTAATTTTTGGTTTTTGTGCATTCAGAAACCCGTTCCTATTGCCAGATTTCTCACAACCCCCAAATCCAGTTATGCAGCCCCCTATGGGGTGATGACCCACAGTTTACGAAGCTGTGGCTTCCCCACCTCCAGACCCCATGACCAAATGGTGCTCCCCTCATTCAGTAGGCATGAGAATCCCACAGGAAAATGGATTGCATGCTGCCAGCCTCACAAGAAAGTTTAAACAGCTTACTGTTGGAAAAGGAGACCACATATCATCGTGCGACCCCGACTCCCCAACATTTGTACACTGGGGTCCAACTCCACCCTGTGGTGTACTTGGAGGTGGGGCTACAATGTTCCTAAGGGTGGGGCCCTGATCCAACAGGCTTAGTGCCTTCTTAGAGATCCCATGGGACTCAGGTCTCCTCTCCCTACCTCTCTTCACCTGTGCACACCACAGAAATGACAGCCAGAAATCAGTCCTTGCTGGCACCCAAAAGTGCCAGTGCCCCAGTTGTAAGCGCCTCTGTTCTCAATACCTCAAGAAGATTTTTGTCTGTTATCTGAGTCACACAGTCCCCCGTGTATTGGTCTAGTGGCTTGAGGTGACCAGTGCACTGTGCAGACAGAAAGATGGCCATGGACTGGGCTGTGGATGTAGGAGCCTCTGCACCGAAAGGCCGAGTGACACAAGCCAGGGGTACCTCTTGAGGACAGGGCACGTCAACAACCCGCTTCAGTCTGCATGCATGGATGCAGAGAACTATCTTACATGAAAGACTTCTTCGGGTTGACAGGTCTGTCCTCGGGGTCCTGGCCATGCCACCCATTCACCTGAGTCGCACTGACCTGCTGCCAGGCGTAGGCCCCAGAGCACAGTGACTCAAAGTGTTGCCCCTCAGCATCCCAGCTGGGCTCACTTCTGGTTAGATTCATTTGGACATAACAGTCAGTGGTCTACAATCTTCTACAGCTATTGACAACATTAAGAGTGTAACAGGAGGTGGAGGGTCACCCTCATTTCACGTAATTGTCCCTTCAGGTCTTCAGGATATGCCTTTGTCTTCTTGTTACTTCATTTTAGGGATAAGGAGTCCGAGACTTAGAGAGGCTTGTCCTGGGTCACACGGCTTAAAGGGGACACGGGGGGCCTGGTGGTGCAGTCACATGCTCTTTAAGTGAGCATGGGTGAGACAAGGCATATTGCCGACTGCCCCACAGTGATCACTTCCAAGCCAGCCTCGTCCCCAGTTTCCCACCTCCAGTCTCCAGAAGCAGCAGCAGTGGCCCCAGTCTCCAGATAATTACTGCACTGAAAGGCCAGGTCATGGTGACACATGTCCCCAGGATAACCTGCTGACCCAGGCTGCACCTGGCTCATCTGCTTATATAGGACTCGGAATCTGAGGAAGCGCCTGGGGCAAAGGTTAGCCCTTTCTGTCTGTTTGACAGGTTTGTTGAGGCGAGGGGGGGCGGTCCCTGAAAACAGTGCAGGCTATACTCTGGCTAGCCATCAAGGGGGACTGGTGCCTACAGGAAGAGGTGTGGCTAGGCTGGTGGGCTCACCATCAAAAGACTCAAGAGATGCCAGCCACTGAGCACATGGGAGGGTTTCCGGAGTCTGTGGGTTCCTCCCTCCCAGAACTGCTCTGTCTGTCTGCTTAGGTCTGTCTGGGATATAAACCTGTGGAGCCCTCCCCCACACCTCCAACGGTCTGTGTCCCTTCCTGTTCCTTTCCATGAAACTTACAGAGCCAACCCCAAGAAGGAAGCTGGTTTCCCAGCTGCCCAAACTCAGGGCCTCTCACAGCCTGCCGGCTCTTAGAGCCCCAGCTGCAGCTTCCTTTCCACAGAACTCCATAAGCAGGAAGTCCCCATCTCAGGAAAGACTCTGCCTAGTGTCTCCAAGGAAAGTGGGAAGCTGCGGAGATTCCTTGCTCTGCGATGGGGTGGAGGCGGTGAGCAGTGCAGGCAGGTGGCACAGNTCTGGGTTCAAATGCAGACAGAGGTATCACCCACCCCAGGGACTGTGAGCAGCCACTCTGCCCCACCGCCTTAGGACATTCACATAAAGCTACTGTATCAACCTCATGAATGGCTTGTGGAGTACCCAAGCTAGGATGCATGTCCCAGCCATCCCAACCCCAGCTGATACACAGTAGGTGCATAATAAATGCATTAGGTCACAAAGCCAGCAGCTTGACTGACTGGGAGGGGACATGAGTGACAAGGATGTCAGCTACATCCTTGTGGATATACCTGTGGTGGCTGGCACAGGACAGGCAAATTCAGTTTACAGGATAATGGTTGGTATGGACAGAGAGGGAAAAACTGACAGAAACCAAGAACTAAAACATTTGTCCATCTCAGGACAAACCCACTTGGGCTCAGCAATGGTGGAGGTGACCTTTCCTGATCTCAGGACTCAGAGCTGTGGGTCCAACCACAAGCAGATTCCATTCTACATCCCCTCGTGGCTTAAGGGAGGGTCCGGGCTGTGGAGACCTTGTGGATCACCCCTCAAGAGCAAACGCTCTATAAGTCTTTGTCATCCTACTTTCTCTGTTGACCCCCCCACACCCCCCCTGCTCCCTCCCCCAACTATTCTGACGCCAGCAACTACAGGGATTTTGATAACCATGGGTGGGATTCTTGATGACTCCTCATAGCACCTTAAAGCCTTGGAAGATGTCCTCTCCCAACCCATCACTGCATTTTTTCTCAGTTCCTTTACTGCTCACACCTCTCAGCCCTGCTGGCCTGGCTGTCGCCCCACCCCAAGACCTTTGTGTGTGGTTTTGCCTGCTAAGAGCATCCTCTTTGGGTCTCTCATCCGAGCTATACTCTTAACCCTCACCCCTCTGAGTCAACGGGAGGTCTGTTTTGATTAGGAGGGACTCCACGATGTCTGTTCTGGAGTTTCTCCATATCTGACTGTCCTGCTTCCTGGTCAAAATGCTGAATCTCTTGGCTGGCTGGAGGACTGCTAAATAGCCAGAGCGTAGCCAGCACCTAGGAAGCTTCATAGGTAACAGCTCATGTGACAGCCAGAACTATCTTTACCTCTGCCTGCCTGGTTACTGGTGTTTGTGCCTCGCCAGGCAGGAGACGCTCCTAGAGGACCCCTGTCTGTCTCACATGCACTGTACCACAGAGCTGAGCACCAGAGGCTTCACAGAAGGACTTTGACATTAAGGGCTCCATCCACCTCCAAAGTCCCTGCACCAGGAGCCCAGAAGGGTACAGTGGGGGAGTAGGGTGTTATCGAGAAGCTAAAGGGCTTTCAAAAGCAAAAGCTGAAGCTCACACTCCTGGGCACTGATCCCCAAAACAGAGGCTTCTATTCACCCCAAACCCCACAGACGCTTTATCCACAGCCAACAGCCGGACACAGGCTAGCTACCCTTCAACAGTGAAGGGTCAGCTAAGCACCCTACAGTCAGACCCTGGAATACTACTGAGCAATTAAAAGGAGCCAGCTGTGGCTTTCCCTGGCAACCTGGGTGAACCTTCAGGGAATTACACGGAGTGAGAAAAGCAATCTCCGAGAGTTATACACCGTATGATCCCATTTATGTAACATCCTTGAAATGACAAAATTATAGAGATGGGGAGCAGATTAGACGTTGTCAGGAGAGGAGGAGGCGTGTGTGGCTATAAAGGGAAGGACGCCGTCTCCGGGATGGGACTGTCGTGGGGCTCAACTGTGGCGGTTACACAAATCCACATGAGATTAAAGGACACAGAAGAAACACACACACCTTAGAGGACAGCTGCTCAGTGTAGAGCTGGAAGGGTGGACCCCTGGTCTTGGTGTTTTAGCCACAGAAGGTGCTGGAAGCTGGGTGATATGGCCACTGCCATCTCAAATTAAGATTTTGGGGTTTTCCCCCCGCTAAGTGGATGGTCTGGGAAGGCACCATCCCTTTATGTCACTAGGACCACCCTGCAGAGGGTATCCCCAGCAACTACCCCTGGGGCACAACCCAGCCAAGCCCAGGATGGCAGTGTGCTATACAATGTGTGTTACACAAGAACAAACGCTAAACAGAATCCCCTTCCCCTCTTCGTCCCATCCTCCCCACCTCCATTTCAGTCTCTCCCCCTTCCCACCCCAGCCTCCCCCTGCTCCCCTCCCAGCACCTGCCATCTGGCTACTGCAGGCAACCACATGGAAACAGCCCTCTGCTGTCATCCTTCAACGTGAAGTCTGGCTCCCAGGTTTGAAGATTTAATTCTAAACACACCATTTAAAATTTAGAAATGAAGAGAGAAAATTCTAAGTCACCTGGAGGTGGTGACTCCTGTTGTCTCTCCAATGAGAAAAGACCCTTCAACCTCATTCCTAAAGGTGAACAAGAGACTGAGGGCCTCCCTCAGCCATTGCACCCTGGATGCAACCAAGTACGCAGAGTGCCCAAGAGAAGCTCAAGGTATCAGCCATGAAAGTACTTCAGGTGTGTCCAGTGTCCATGCACTCTAGGTTGCAATAGTTACAGCACTGTGTAGCAAAATGTGCCAAGGGACACTAAAAAATGGTCAGTGCAACCCCAGCACAAGTAAAGCTCCCTAAGTGACTCAAAGCACCCTTGCACCCTCCAGGCACTGATCTTCCTCCAGCTTCCAAGTTATCTTTCAGGGAAAGCTCTGACTGTGAGCACTGGGGAGAAAGGCTGAGCTAGTGGTGGTGACCAGGACGGCCTCTCTGAGCTGGTGAAAGACGGGAGCCAATGAGGAAGAGAACAAACTCAGATCTGGAAGTGCAAACATCTTAAGGCGGGAACTCTGGGACAAGGAGACTGCTTGGGGTCTGGGCAGGTGGCATCAGGGCTCCCTGGAGGGGAGTGGTGGTCCCGTATGTAGTTAACGCACAGGCAGCACAGGCAGCTGAGCTGGAAGGATTCGGACAGAACTTTGCATAGAGAGCCTGAATCTAGCTTACAGCTCAGCACTGCTAGAAGTCTCACGTCCAAAGCCAACCCACCCCTCCAGTGTCCGCTGTGGCCTGCCTGGACCCCATCAGGCTCCCCCACCTCTAGCTCAAATGTAAGAGGACATGCTGTGGCCAGCTGGCATTAGGCAATGCTGGAAGTCTTTCAGTGATCCCAGGGAAAAACACGTCTCCTCTATGCCGGGGGTCTCTGGGGCGTCTCTGGGGTCAGAGGAATCAGGAGAGACCAGAGAAGGGATAGGAGTTGCTCAGCAAAGTCAAGAGCTCAGCAAGCGGAGCTGGCCTGGATATGGGATGCCCACGCTGGCATCCGCACTCGCACACAGCACAGAGCCTGGCTCATAGCAGGGAACCCAGGTGGGGCTTCTGCTCAGACACACCAGTGCAAGACGCTGCATCCAGCAGGTTCTCTAGACAACGCCTCCTTCCGACCTATGTTGGACAGACAGGGAGCAGGTGGGCAAGTGTGCTGAGCACCCCACCTGCACCCAGGGACCGCCTCAGACAAACCCAAAATGCGTGCGCTTTTAAGATACTCCGTGTTTTATAAAGGAAGGTCCTGGAAGCTGGTCGGTCCCTCTCTAGAGCGACACAGCCAGCTGAGTCTCGGACACAGCTACCACAAGAGTTGTAAGAGACCCCCTTCCTTTTGACATCCCACTCTATGGGAGACCATCTTCCCACTCCAGATGCTACCCCCACATTGCCTCCTCTCCCTACCCACAGCTACCCCACATGATTATATGACCTCCAACATTAGGATACCCGAGACTTCTCTACCTTCCTTTTACCTCCAAGTCTTAGCAGTCCAGGGACAAGGGCTCCTTCATCACCAGCCCGCCTCCAGCCCCTTCAGCAGCACACAGGGGTTCGTTTATATGACAAGGAAATGTGCGATGGCTCAGTCTCCCAACATCACCCCACTTTCCTTTCCTTGGCACTCAGACACACACGGCCAGGCATGGCCAGGCTGAAGCAGAGGCTTCAGCGTTTAAAGGGTGATGCTTGGCATGGGATCTGAACACTCGGGCAGGAGGCCAGCTCAGCCATCAGACCACCGTGGGACCTCAGGCGGGCCACCCTGGCTGTTCTCACATGAAGTGGGAAGTGCCAGTTGAGTCCCCTTCCCAACCTCAACACAAAATCTCTGTGGACTGGGGGGGGGAGTTCCGGCCTGCATCCTTCCAGATGTTGGGGGCCTGGTGCTTGCTAAGCCATTTCCCCCAAGTTCAGCTTTTAGCTGATAGATACCCCCACAACCCAGAAAACAAAAGGATGGATAGATGTGTCTCCATGCTCTGATTTCTGAGATGTCCCTGAAGCAGCTTTCACCCCCATCCAGAGTCCAGGTCCCCACACCAGCAGAAAGCAGCCCATCCTGGAGGAAGGAAAGTTCAATGGAGCTATAAATACTTCTGCTAAAGGCTGCTGGGGAGCCGGGCTTTCGGCATGAGCAGGCCCCGATGAAAAGGAAGGCGGCTCGCCAGATTTGTTCCAAATTATGAAAATAGATGTTGTCTCCCCGCCACATCTGTTTTGCCTGACACATGAGCAGCAATTCGCCTCCTAAATACGGCAGTGCCTAGAGCCAGCTTCAAACCCGGCTTCTCGACTACAGCGAAGGAAAGGGGGAGAGAAGTGGGGGGGGGAGCCCAGTCATCCCGGACTTTACCCAGCTCCTCTCTGGAGTGTCCCTGTGCTGGGGTGGCCTTCAGCTCTCCTTGAACGAGAGACTGCTCATGTTAGAGGGATCGGGGGTCCCTTGCCACTTAGACATGATTTTTTAAAAGTGGAAACAAAAAAGTCTCTCTGACTTCCCAACTCCACCTGAGGCACATAGTTTTTAATTATTTATTTTTACATTTTATTTACTTTATTGATTGGGGATGAGGGAGTTGCCGTGGCATACGTGCAAGCAGAAGTCAGAGGACAACTTGTAGAAATCGGTTCTCTTCTTTCATCACATGTACCCTGAGAATCAAACTCGGGCCTTCTGTCTTGGCTCCAAGTGTCTTTACCTGCTGAACCATCTCATCCGCCTGAGGGTGCGTTTTTTGATGTGGTGAGCAAGGCTGATTTAGGGAGAGGAACAGCCACACTATCCCATGTTGGCCTGGTGACTGGTCACTGTCATCCTGCTCCACTCATCACTCCAGGACAGACCCAATTACGGCACAGCCATGGCTGCTGGTGCAGGACCCACAAGTCTGTGGGTTGCCCAGCCACCTAGGGCACACGCCCAAGGGGGTCCTGGGGACAGGGGCAGAACATGCCTTACAGACCAGCAGGTGCTGTCTGTCTGTCCTGGGCTTTGTCCCCTAAGTCTCTTCCCCTCAAAATATCTCCTTTTGGAGTTTTCATCTTAAAGATATTATAATTATGGAGACCAGAAGAAAAAGCCTCAGTGACATCTCGGCTTAATTACAACAAACTGGTCACCCATCCTCTGTGCTGCCCAGGAATCTATTGGCCTCTGGGCTGGGGGGCGGTGCAGGAGGTGCGGGGGATCAGGAAGAAGAGAAGAGGGGGAAGAGAAGAGGGGGAAGGGGCTCAGCCTGGGAGCACACTGATGTGACAAGCTGGAGCTGGCCCCACTCTCCCACGACACACTCACAGCTGGGCAGTGAGCAGCCACCTCCTGCCTGGAGTCCTGGGTGTTGGGTTCATATGTAGGCTTCAGGCCCAGGGGTCCCTGGAGACATCTGGTGGGCTGAAACCCCTTATTCCTCCCCACCTTTTGTGCCCCAAACAACAAAGGGGAGATTCACGCTGCAGGAGGAGGGTAGGAATGTACCCTTCACCCGAAGTAAGGACAGTTTGGGGAGGGGAGTGAGGGTCTGGCTGGAGCTGGACAGGGCAAGGCAGGCTTCTATCTTCAGCCTTCACTCCACAAGAGGCTTGTGGGGCCAGCTACAACCCCAGCCCTGGGCCCAGACAGACAACTGGGCCTCAGCTCCACTGGGCTCCCAAGTCCACGGGCTGTGGCTGCTTCGCAGGGAGGGTTGGAAGGCTCTCCTCTTCAAAGAGAATTGGGGAGAAGGCTATGAGGGAGGGACAACTCTGGCTGTTGTGGCACTGAGGGACTAGACTGGTGCCTGGGTTCCTGTAGGAATGGGTGGCTGGGGGACCCAGAGCCTCTCCACCAAAGCACTCACCCCTTTTTATTCCTGGCAACAATGACCCAGTCGCTATGGCAATGAAGCTAATTAATGACTTTATTTGGCAGAACAAAGCTTCAGGCCCATTTAAGTAACCCCAATATTTACTTCCTTCAGAAGCCACTTTCTGGTATCTGTGCAAAGAAGAGAGAAGAGAAAGAGAACAGAAGACAGGCAAAAAGAATTGGTGAGACAAGTTGTAGAAGAGAATGTGGGCTCTGCTCACCCTCAGAAAAGAGAACACTCAGAATGCCCTAGCATGCCCCCCACCCCCGCCCCGGTATAAAATTGGCACAGGTCAAGTAAATGTGTTATAAACACAAAGACCCTGCCAGGAGGCAAAGTGCTTTAATTTAAGGGGGTAAGAAGAGAACATTCCGGGGAGGGGCAACCACTCCACCGGGAAGCGTGGCGTCTGCAACCTTCTACTTAGTGTGGGCAGAGGGAAAAGCCATTTCCCCCGAGAACACGCATCTGCAGGACGTCTAGACAGTCATAAAGAGGACAATTACACAAGAAAGACGCTGTACAGCGCGGTCCCTCGGCCCTCGCCAGGGCACCGTTGCACCCGTTGCTAACTGCCCAAGCAGGCGAAAAAAAAAAACCGACAGAAACAAGAAAGGCTGGTGTGGGCTGGCGGAGGCCGGGCCCACGATGCTTTATGAGCCAGTGTTCTGAAATCCCACTTGAAATAAGCTGGTAAATGAACCCAACCAGGTCTCTCCCCTCACACAGACCAAATATTCCGCCGGCGTGCAGTCTAGACACACAACAAAAGACTTTTTACAGCTTGTAGAGAGGCGCTGACAAAGTAGCCATTTACAGACCCCGGGTTGCTTTCTCTGGCTACAATTTGTCAGATGGACTTAAATGAAAATGCTAAGTTATGGGTCTGGTTTGGGTCTGCTGATGGGTGGGGAGGGAGAGTGGGCTGGAGAAACAGAAAAAAAAAAAATCACCTGACTGCTGCTTTCTGGACTGTTCTCCTGGCAAGGCTCTGACTAATCCAGCTGTGCTGACAGGGCTCTCCCACCTAGAAGCCACAATGTTGGAGGTGGTGGTGTTCACTCAGAAGTGGGTATTAGGCAAAGGGTTCTATTGGAATGCACAGGAGAGTGCTTCTCTGACCAGGGGTGGGGTGGGATGAGAGGGAAGGGGTGCACCTTCCATTTTGCATTTTTGCAGATGGGGTCCTATCTTGTTCCACTGTCTACAGTCCCTAGAAAGAGTTCTGCTTTGTTTCCAATAAGGGGGGTGGATCCTGTGTGTCCTTGGGGCAGACTTATGGTGACCCTAAGCCCCTCTACTTGCTCATACGAGGTTCAAAGGGAGTTGGAACTACATCCTGGAGGAATTGGGCTCCACACCCGGCTACCACACTTCTCATTTTTAATGACTGTTCCTCATATGTTCTTCCTCTATCAACAATCATGGCTCTGCTGTCTGGGGAAACCACCCAGGCTTATCTAGACAGATATGCGGGTCCCTAGAGCATCCACCTTGGAAGGAAGGGCACAGACGGACCCTCAAACAGCATGCTCTGTTGTTTAGGGACTGAGAAGAAGTGAATTCCTTCTTATCCTGACTGGCTTGCCCCATGCTCTTCAGTGATGGAGAACTCAGCTACCACAGCCTGCTACTTAGCCTGCTACTTTGGAGCCCAAAGCCAGAGCAACGGGGACTTGCCCAGGGTGCCCCAGGCATGTTGATAAAGAACTCACTTAGCTTTTGCATCTGTGAACCCCACTACACACACCCCTTGTCTAGTCACCAGGGCAGACAAAACCAATCAATTACCACACTTTTCTCAAACAGCCCTGCTCTGGCTTCAGAAGTTTCTCCTCACCAATGCCCTGGGAAGCTCTTGGCCAATCAGGCAAATAAAACCTGTCTGGCAGGGTTATCCTCCAACACAGGGTCTCTGGCCTGAAGGGAAATGATGAATTATTCAGGGGACATAGGAAAAGCCCAGAGGGACGAGTTCAGGGTTCACTTCGGGAGTAAATGAAGCAGTAGGTCCAGGAGCCATCCAAACCCCACAGCACCTTTGTCAAGGAGGATCCGCTGGTCTATATCTCCCTAGTCCTCGGGCTCTGTCCAAGGACCAGCCTCTCACCTCATATCCCAGGCTCGAGGTCTCCATCCACGAACACTAGGGATGTTACCTGGGTGGCCCAGCTCTGTCTCTGTGGCCTCTGCCTTCACTATAAGCTCAAACGTTCCCTTGAACCTGGCCCAGTGGCCCGTCATCAGTGCCCTGGAGCTTGGCAGATGACCCCTCTTTGCCCCTCGCTGCCTCCTGCTGTCAACCAGCAGCTGCTACCCTCTGCTCTGAACCCCACAAAATTCTCCAATACCTAAGGCACCCCGAGGCCTACTGAGACACTGCAGGGTCAGTCCTATCCTCGAAGTCCTGTTCTTCCTTGTCCCCCATGGGCTTGGGAGCTCCGGAAGGCCAAGACAAACTTCCACCCCAATGTTAACGGCTCCCACAACACTGGCTTAGATGGTGATGAGCCCCTGTAACTCTCCAGCCCTAGGGGCTTCTCCTGAGCATAGAAGAGCTTCAAAAGGACAGATGTCTTGAAAAGAAAGATGACTAAGGACCTCATACAGCAGGTAGTCACAACTTAGCTGAGTCCCACTAGTTTCTCCCCACTCTCTGCCTCCAGGTAGCCCCTTCACTTTTGAGAGCTGCTCTCAGGGCAGCTGGCCATGGTGCTGTGGACTCAGAACCTATGTGAGGGCTGTGGGTCTTCCTCATCGGGTAGCTTCATCACTTTCCAGCCCGGCTCAGACCAATTAGTTTCCTGTCTGCCCTCTTTTAATTATGATGGCATCACGCTGGGTCTCTGTGCCCAGAGTGCACTAAACTCCAATTCCTAGGATGACTGTCCTTAGGAAGAGACCCTGTGTGTGTGGCAGTGATGATGGCAGAGGGTGTGGAGGGGTTGTCCTGTGTACTGTGGGAAGTTCAGCTGAGCCCCAGGTCAGCCCCACTGAGTGCCACTAACACCCCCTGCACAGACTTCTACTTTTGAAAAACAAGTCTGTGGATGTTGCCAGAGCGCCATGTTCCTAGCAGGGCAACTGAGGCTCGAAGCGTGAAGACCCTGCAGATGAAGAGGTAGATCGGAGAGTCTGCCTCTCCCTGGCCAGCTGCGGCTCTCATGTGGTACATGCTAGACCTTCTTGCCACCAGCGGGCATGGTGACTCGGCAGAGCCACGGTTCCTGTCTCACTAGGGACTTTTTCCACTTGCCCCTCTCTTGCCAAGGGCTCAGACATCCTGGCCTCCCCTGACTGGGCAAAGGCAGGCACAGAGCGCATGGGGTTCCTCTGGCACAGCTCTGGCCCGACACTGCCTTTGGGCCTTTGTCTCCACTGGCAGCCTGCCCCAGACTTATTGGCACAGGCCGTGGGGTTTTATTTAGCCAGTGTCAGCTAAGTAGTGCTGGGCACACAAACCCAGTGGGTGTCAGCTGGACTGGGCTGCAGGGGGCGTCTCTGGGGGAGTGGCCTGGTTGCACATTGGACTACCACCTCCTTTGAAGCCAGCTTCTCTGGCCCACTACCCATCCCCTCCTTGTCTCAGCCCAAATCCCACTTGGGCTTGCCCCGCCAAACCCTGATCCTTCAGAACTAAAGGAAGGAAAGATGTCTAGACTGCCAGTTTCAATGTGAGACAAGGCTTTGTGTGGTAGGGACAAGGTCTGGTCTCCCCAGGGATTTGTTGGTTGTTTGGCATTATAGGATATGATTGAACCACTTCTGGGACACCACACTTGGCCTGTCCCTTCTAAGGCAGAGATACAGCTTTAACTCAGCATAGGGACTCAGACCTGGATCTTTGTGAACTTGGAAGCTTGGGACCCTCTGTCTGCCACCAGTCAGTCCTTAGAACAGTATCCATGATCTCTCAAATGGCCACACTAATCCCAGTCAGTTAAGTGCAGCCAGGCGGTGGTGGCACACCATGCCAGGGGTCTTCCTCAGGGAAGAAGACACTTGCTGGCCCCTACTGACCCTCTCTGGGCCTTGGGAATCCCGACCTGTAGAGTCAGGCTAGCATCATACGGTCTTCTCACTTGCTCTACAAGCCTTTTGTTTCAGCTGAAGGCCTACCCAGATGGCCTGGCTCGGGTGTAGAAGGGGCTCCTCTAAATGATGGCCACATTGCCCAGCATCAGCCAAGGTCTCCTTAGCTGCTCTAAACTTGAGACTCACTCCTTCCTCAGCAACCCAAGTCTGGACACTTACACTACCCCATGTACCAGAGAAGGAGGCTGAGGCCCAGGCCAGCCTTCTAGGACTGCCAGAGCCTCATCTCACCCTGCTTCCAAGCTAGGGGCCCCCACACCAGACCCTCTGGCCCAACCAACCCAGAGGACAGTGGGTCCATGGAAGTCCCTGGAGAACCTCCAACCACACACATCCAAGGGAGCAGTGGTGTCTGAGACACTGACAGCTTGGTGGGGACATGTTTTACCCCATTAAGAAACGGCCACAGAGGGCTGGAGAGATGGCTCAGCGGTTAAGGGCACTGGCTGCTCTTCCAGAAGTCCTGAGATCAATTCCCAGCATCCACCTGGTGGCTCACAACCATCTATAAAATGGGATCTGATGCCTTCTTCCGTCATGCAGGCATACATGCAAATAGAGCACTCATATACATAAAATACATAAATAAAAGAAATGGTCATAGGGAGAGGTAGGCCTGTGCCCATTCCCTGTGCCCCCCTCCCCACCATGGTCACTTAAACCCTATGGCAGCTCGTTCATTCTCTGTGGTGACTCAAGGGGCAGCCTATTTCCCCATAGCTGTCCATGTGACTGCTCACTTCCTAAGGTCACTCATTCCCTGGGGCAGCTCACATGGAAGCCAATCTCCCTGTGGCCAGCCACTCTCCATGGGGGCTCATGTGGTTCCCAATAACAGTCAAGTAAGTGACAGTCTGTTTCCCCATGGCCACCTACTCCCCACGGTCACTCCCATGGCTATCCACTCCCTGTGGCAGCTCAAGTACAGCGCACACCCCATGGTCCCCCATTCTCACAGCAACTCCCAAACTTCCCAATCTCCACAGCCTGCCCCCCCCCCCCAGCCCTTGGGCAGCCACACCTGAGAAGATCCTGTGCAGAACAGCCCTAGCTCCACGTGACAACTTTGACTTCTGTCCTATCATTCATCAGGTTCTCTGAATTTGGAGTCAAATAAGGAGCCCTCTGTTATCTTTACAGTCGTAAGAATCAGGCCATTGTCACTAGAGATAGAGAATCACACTAGCCAGCTCTGTCTGGAGTCTGTCCTTTGAACGGTCACTTGGACACACTGTGCCCATGTTCACAGCGTAAGGCTTTGGGTTCTTTTGTTCAATCCCCTCTAGGTGACTTACAACACACACTTCAGTAGGGAGAGGGGTTTGAGGAGGTGGGAAATAGGGCGCACGCTAAAATCCAGGGTACCCAAGCTCTAGCCCAGCACAGATAAAGCCCAAGGTAGTGAATGCTGTGTAAAACTCTTGACCTGCTGTTCAGGGGACAATGACAAGGAGAAGTCTTACACACTCACCAATACACACGTTTTCAAATATTTTCCATCTGTGTGGACACCAGGGGCCAACTGAGCATCAGGCATATGTGCAGCTGGGGAGTCCACTGCTCTGTCTTATCCTAGGACACACTCAGTGATGGGGTGCAGATCTGGCTTTGAGGCTCATTAGTCACTGAGACACCAGCTGACTCTGGCCTTGCCGCCTGAGGAGTTTGCCTGCCGCCCTGTGGCTCCTCCCTAGAACCTGTAACCTAAGAGAAGGGTGGGTTAAAGTAAAGGTTTCAGATTGCTGCCCACCTCACTGCCACATGGGAGCTAAGAACCACTGCAGTCCCCAAACGGTGGTCCATCCCCAAGATCTAGACTCCGGCTTACAACATTCATGGGAAGTGGGGGGCATCTGCAAAGAGGCAGACCTAGAGTCCCGGTCTTCCCTGAAGGACTCTGAGAGCTGGGGTACACACTCACAGGTCTCCTCATTGGCTTCCTGACTGTCACACTGTATTTACAGAACCTGAGGTCTAGTGCACAGTAGGTGTTCAGTAATTAAAACACAATTCAAGCACAAAGTGGTACAGGGCAGGAGAGTAGACTATGTATAAAGCCACAGTTGGCACGAATCCCTCCCCTCCTGGGGACCCCTCCTCAGCTCATCCGGAGAGTTCCTTCCACAGCAGGGGTTGAGACCCCAGGTGGGCTCTGATGGAGTGACAGACTCAGGGACAGAGCTAAGCTGCAAGGAGTCTCAGGCTGAAGGGGCTCCTCAAATGATCGAGGCAGCCAGCCCAGGGCAGAGTTCTGAGGAGCTGTCTGCTGCCTCTTGCGCCCCCTCCCTTGCTGATGCAAGCTCCTCCCCCTGGGTGAGGTAGTGTGGCGTTGGGACTTTTACTCAAAGGTGGTCTCTACCCTTTGTGGAAAACTGAACAGGTGCCTCCTGCTATCCCCTCTGACCCCAGAGGAGGAAAATCCGACCCACCATCATACAGGCAGGGGCCAGCCATGCTACCCCCATTTGGTCCACCTGGGGCTTAATGTCATGGAGGCTTAGAGACACCTACCTCACTAACCCCACAGCTTGGGTGCCAGTATCACCCCCCTCATATAGTCTTGAACAAACGAGGACAAAGGAATCCTAACATGACTGGGAAGGGTGCAGGCCTGTAACCTCACGAAGCCTGTTTCTCCCTAGGAAGAACTCCTACTCATACCTCTGAACCCTTTCTAGCATCTTTTTCCCACTGAAGTTAGAGATCTCTCAAACATTCTCCATTTCTCCTTCAGTCCAATCCCCAGCTTAATAAAACAGACTCATCTCTTGAGCCATAAGGTGCCCAGCACCAAGCCACACATTCCCTTCATCTAATTCTCACAGGACTGACAAGAAGCACCCCATTTTACAGACAAGGATGCTGGCTCTGAAGGGACATTCTCCTTGGGTGGGGACAGTCTCAAGCACTCTAGCTCCAACAATGGCCCAATGGTACCTCTATCTTAGGTCTCAACTGCTCCCCAGGGGCTCAGGGGACATGCCCCCACTTGACAAGGACTTCAGCAGGCAGTGCCTGGCTCTGTTTAGAGCAGCTGGTACTCGTGAAATCACAGGCTGTGGAGTTCACCGGTGCCTGGGACCCCAACACCTGGCCTCATTCAGACAGCTCAAAGGGACCAAATCACACAAGGCCTGTGGCATGGGGATGGACTCTTAAGTGGAGAAGAAAAGAAAGGCCTGTTCTGGAACACTGGCTCAGCACCTCTGGCCAGTGGCAGGTTCTAAGATGGGGTCAGTCTGGAGCCTGAGTCCCTTCATCTAGTTCCTGTCACAGCTGGCTAGAGAGTAGAAGATGACCCTGTGTCTTCTTCAAGATGTCCTGAGCCACCATCTCTATTTCAGACCAACACTGATGGTTAAGGTCAACTCAAGCTGGGACTGTCCACTGACCAAGCACATAGCCCACTCTTGCGAATACGAGGGTGCTGGGGCTGGGCTGTGGGGACCCTGCCATCTACCAGGCATGAGGCCTAACACAAGCACCTCCCAAACGTCATCAGTGTCTTCACTGGTAGGAGGGAACCCCTGACACTGAGTCCCATCAGAAATGGTGGGAACCAGGCACCCCTGCAAGCATGATGCTCAATGTGTCTCAGGAACCTGAGGGGCTGCCTAACCACGGCTGTTGGACTTCAAAGCTTATTGTGGTCAGCTATTCAACACAGGTCTCCAAGATCACCATTTTCCTGTCCGTGGTTAAATGGAACTGAAATTAGAATTCACGAGACAAAAATCAAAGCACAAAGCAGTGTCACAATCTCCAGACAAGCCCTGAGCAGCACACCCAGGATGCCCTCCCCCCCCCCCCACTGGGCCTGGGAGCAAGCCAGGGGCCCTTAGCCAACATCTGCCTATCCAAAGTCGGCCCCACGCCTGCCAGATCCAGGCGTGCTGGCATTCCAGTCAGCCAGCCTCAGTGCCCCCGTGGGCTGCAATAAAAATTCCTAGACAGGTAGTCAAGGCGGAGGCCAGAGCAGGATGAGCAGGGAGGTGGGGAAGTGTGGGGTCTCCCTCCCTGGCCCACAAGGGCTGGGTTGCCTGTTGCCTGCCTGGGTGCTCTTCTGGGTCTGGACTGGAGTGCAGGATCTGACGCTTGGCTAGGGCAAAGCCTACAGAACCTGAGTCTAGGCTGGCTGAACCTGCCATGCTGTCCCCACAGAAAGGGGAGCTGGACATCAGGTTCAAAGTAACGGTGGGGAGCCCAGGGCCATGCAGACCTCTGCTTCACTTCTTCCTAATGGGCCTAATTGCTCAAGGAGGCCAGCCAGCAAGTCACGCTTGCTAACCACAAAGCCACTCAGACCCCAGCACAATGAACATAAGATTTTTTTTTTTTTCTACTGGAGAGAGGAACACTTGGGACCTTACACAGCCCCATTCTGGGGGATGTTATGGTGAGGCCACATAGGTTCATGGACCCTATGGGTGCAGTGAAAGCCTGCTGTGGTATCCTGTAGGAAGTGCCTGTGCTGTTCCTCTGCAGATGAGGGAAGTCCCACACCATCCACATCTGCATGGGTCTCCAGCCCCTTGCCCTATGTAGGGCCTTGGCCTGGGTCACTAAACTCCCTCCTTCACGAGTACAGACACAAACCACAACCATTCCCCTGGGATCTGACCTAGTGACCTTGACTTTTCACATGGCTGGGTGACCTGACCATAGAAGACCAAATAGCAAAACTTCCCTTAGGGAGCCCTGCTTCTGCAAGTGCTAGGCTTTCAGACGGGGTCTACCTAGGTAGCCCCAATTTGCCTTGAACCACAGAGAATTGCCTGCCTCTGCCTCCCATGTGCTGGGCTTAATGTAGGTACTTCCTAAAGCCCAGGGAGGGCTTGGCACCCTGGACATGGCTCCCATAAGTCACTCACAGGCTTCTCAATGTCTGCCATTTCCAAATACTCCATGAAAGGAATTAAAATTGCTTAATATTTCCCAACTGGAAAAAACAATTCACATTTACTTGGTTGCATTTTGTTTTGTTTTGCTTTGAGACAGGGTCTCATGTAGCTCAAGCTGGCCTCAAACTCCCTATGTAGCAGAGGATGACTTTGAACTCCTGATCCTCCTGCCCCTCATGTGCTAGGATATGAGGTGTTACACTACACCACGCCCCGTTTACCCAGGGCTTCGAGCATGCTAGGCAAGCACCCTTAACTGAGCTACAGTCCCTGCCCACAATTAGATTCTTTCTCTCAGCGCTGGGAACTGAACTCAGGACCGTATGCGAGGCAAGGGCTCTACCAACTGAGCTTCATGGCCAGCTCTACAACTCCTCTTTACCCTTTAACCTTTCCTTAAACACGGAGCCTCATGAAGTCAGTACTGTGTGGACCATGTTTTCCTTCCCAAACCTAACAGGAAAAACCCGAGCACAGGCCTGTTAAGTGTAGACAATATCGCCCCAAAGCTTCTCCAGGGGAACAGGCTGTCATGTCTCTGAAGGCCTCTGGGGACTTTCTTGGTAGGGTAGATACCTGAAAACTTCTGGAGCCAGCCCAAGCAATCAGCAGCCATCTGCTCTTCTCCTCTGAGCCTCAGTCTCTCTATCTGTAAAATGGGGCCCTGAGGGGTAGCATGTAATACTGTGCCTCGCATCCACCAGGTACAAGCTGCATGCTGTCTACACAGCCCTTTAAATGGCAGGACAAACCAACACGTCCATTTCCCAGGTGATAAGTTGAGGTCTGAGAGCCACAAATCTGAAGCCACGTACCCTGACTTTGAAGCTACTGTGTCACTGTCTTTTCCTCCTCAGACAATGCTGGAGTAGAATGTTGGAAGGGGGATCTTAGTCTGTCAGAATCACTCCTCTCAAGTTCCTTGTACTATCTGCTTGGACAGCCCTGCCCCAGCCCAACCCCCACAAGACAGGCAGCTCCATCTTGTGGTCTAGGCTGTCTGGGAGCACAGTAGCTTCTGAGTTCACCACCTCTGAGTAACCGCTTCCTCAAGACATGACTCACACCTGTCTGGGGTCACCCACATCCTCATTCCCTGCAGAGGCATGCAGGCCAGGTGAGGCGGGCACAGGCAGAGGTGCTCCGAGCTGCTACCGGTGACTTTTGGAGACACATGGTCCCAGAAGTGCCAAACCTACCATGACTACAAGGGCTCTGCCCTGTGAGTCCCCGGGGCTGAGACCGAGATGGAGGCTGTGGCCTCAGGCATGGGGCTCAGATGCAGGCTGCGAGGTGTCTCTCATCTGGAATTCTACTGAGCTCATTCCCTAGGGCCCAGCCTGGCTCTTGCAGCCCTTCCGCCAT
The DNA here is from genome assembly GCA_001675575.1 of Neotoma lepida. Taxonomy (NCBI): domain Eukaryota; kingdom Metazoa; phylum Chordata; class Mammalia; order Rodentia; family Cricetidae; genus Neotoma; species Neotoma lepida. Next base: position 407,098 of record LZPO01113206.1, on the reverse strand, counting down.
GTCCAAAGTGGCTGCTCCCTGGGTCACCCACACTGCAACATCAGGGTCTCAAAGTCACAAGGCTTGGGTGAAAAAGTTGACAAGGTTAGTGAGTGTAGGGCCATGGGACCCACAGTCACACAGCCTCTGGGGACAGGTGCAGAGGGAAAGAGAGATAGGGGCCTTGAGAGAGGCAAAACCTGGCCAACTGAACATTCTGATATCTCTATTTCCTGCCCTGATGAGTATCACAGCAGGGGCTCCGGCTGCTCTCACCCCCCCCTCACCCCCGCCAGGAGTTTAGTCTGCAGAGAAGGCTAGAGCCTTCACATGCTCTGACAAAGAAGGAAGCTAAGGAGGGGGAGAAGATGAGGGAGGGAGGAGGGAGGAGGGAGAGCCTGGATACAGGTCCTGCTTCTGCCACAGCTCCGAACTTTCAGGATGGACTTACAAGCACCCTGCCTGCTGCTCCTTGGTGATTCCCTCTCCGCTTTGCCCCTAGCACCCTGTGGGTCACAGTGACCCCTTTTCCTCCAGCTGCAACCCAATACTGGACAGTTCCTGTTCTCTCCTGCTCCGAGCCACAGGGATCACTGCCCGCTGGCTCAGCGACCCTTCCAAGGGAAGGGTGTGGCGGAGAGGTTAGCTTTCCCAGCCAGCCAAAAGGGACACACGGAGACACAGCTGGAAAAGTCAGAGAGGGCAAAGGGAGAGAGAGGCCTCAAACCAACCACACCCCTGACACCACGACAGGTGGCTCTAAAGCTTGGCTCTGCCTGGGCAAGCCAAGTCCAGCTTTGGGAACCCTCAGCCCAGGTTCAAATCTGCCTTGCAACTCTGTGCTGAGTGATCTTTGGCAAGCGACTTGGCTCCGCCCCCTCGTGTGCACTGAGGTTGCCATGAGGATTAATGAGGCGGGGCGTGCCAAGTGCTGTGAGCATCTGCCACTGCTCGGGGTTTAAAAAGCCACCGCTCGCTGTGGGGGGAGAGCCTAGAACAACCTCCGAGCAGACAGAGCAATGAAATGTCAGGGTTGTTCTCAAATCCTGACGACGTCTCCCTTTTCTCGCTCTTGTTTCTGAAGCCCCCCCCCTCCACGCCCCTTGGGCCCAGGCATCTGAGTCTATCCCAGAGCAAAGCCCTCAGGCTTCTCTTCTCTCTGGATTGTAAAGGCTAGAACTCGACGTCTGTGGGAGAAGCAGTCAAGATGAAACAGAAGACTCTGTGGACTCTGGTGCGCGACGCTGGTTTTAAAGAAAGGCAAACAAAGTGTTATTCCAGGTATCTTATTCCAGGTCTCTAATATATATCGGGGGACTCGGAGACCTGAGAGCTGAAAGTAGGGCTACGTCATCTGCAGGTAGAGACTCAGCAAAGGACAGCCTGTGAGTTGTTAAGCAGCACAGGAGACTCTACATTGACAAGGAGAGGTCGGTTGAAGGGCCTGGTGGCTTCTAGAGGGAGCAATCCCTTGCCCTGCCAGGACTCTGCAGCCTCCACGCTTGGCACCACCCTGGAGCGCCAGTGACATCACTGCTTAAACCCACTCAACAGCACATCAGGAGCACCACTTGAGTAAGGATTTGAGCCCAGCAAGAAGATGCTACAATTGATTAGCAATGTCTGCCAGGAGCAGCAAGCGGAGTACCTAATAGAAGAATGGCAGGTACTAGACAGTCCTGATCTATACTTTGAAAGTCACAAAACAGGTCAATAAAGTCACCAGCAAGTCTCCTGCTACCAGGCCAATAACTGGACAGACACTGCTGATGTGCTCCGTGCCTGGCCTGGCCCAGGAGCTGTAGACTTGAGAGTATTGGAGCCAGGAATATATACTGCACAGAGTGGGTGACCCAGCGGGAAGCTGTGCGGATCAGAATTCACGAGAGGAGATCAGTGATGAAAGAAATCACACAGAGAGAGAAATACTCAAGTAATTATCAACTCTGGGATCTGAACTTATACTTGGAGCCTCAATTCAGGGCCATCGGAAGCTGGCTGTATAATTACACCTCTGGGCCACNTGGCAAGCAGCTCTAATTATCTCCTAGATGGGACCAAAGTGACCATTTTAATCTAGAGCCCAAAGCAACTCGTAAAATTAGACAGCAATAGCACCAGGTGCAAGTTCATACGCCTGACAGCAGTGCAAGGACCCCACCACAGAAGACATCTAATAACTATCGTCAGAGAAATGGGGCAGGCAGGGATAGTGACTTCTTTCACAGACTGCACAGAGTGCTAGAACCACACTCAAGAACACATTTAGTGGGTATCCACCATCCTCGCTACGACAACAGCAATGTTCAAGGCCAGGTTCCGACACCCCTCATCTCCTACCCATCCCATAAATAGATTAGAGAAACAGTTCCCTCCTATGGCCGTGACCCCAGGGCCACTGAGCTTGGCCCNGCATGAATCACTGGTGGCTCACCATGACTGCATTCCCAAGTGACTGAACGATAAGGAGGAGGCACAGACACCAATAAATGATTCATGCCTTCCACAAGACCAAACCTTTGGCTTTTGCAGACACCAATTACAAAGTAGAAAGAAGAGAACAAAGAAATTACTCAGGGTGTTTGCGCAAAGTTGATTCATAGGATCACAGAATTATTACCGACTAAATTGTTTGTGGAAAGGCAATTACGGCCATCACCAGATGAAGCTCACCAACCAGGGAGTGGGGGACTTGCAAAATCGGANTGCACATGCACATTCCAGTGGGCTTCCAGGTTCGGGAAGCCCCCCCTTCACCATCTAACCTTTAAGTTCTGTAAGTGAGCAGATAGCCACCTAGAGTGCCGGGGGGAGGGGGGGACATACACACAACACGACTCAGAACTTTGCTACAAAGTCTGAGCGAGTCCAGACATACTGGCAAAACTCAGAGACAGCTCTTCTTTGTTTGGAAGGCAAAGCACCCACCACCAAATTCTAACGTGCCATCTCAGTCACCACCCACGAGAAGGTTTAGATCAAAGAATCATTTATTACCTATTGTAGAGCTTGTCCATTAGAAAAGGGGTCTCCAGTAAGTCAGCCTGTGGGCTGGGGTTGGAATCTCACGAAAAAACTTCTGCAGTCCATGTATTTGCAGTCTCTGAGTCAGGGGCGGCCCACCCTGGTGGGGGACCTGATTTGGGATAATTAATTGTATCTCCCACCTGTCTCCTGCTCCCAGGCAGAGTCCCACCTGGCACTGGCNCTGTCACCCCCATGCCATTCACTAAGCATTTACTTCTTGCTGAAGAGCCTAATGGATGACTTCTCTAATCACTTCAGCACAGGAACTAGGTGGCTCTCACAACAGCAGGAGTGACACCAAGGCAAGAGGGATGTATCAAAGACNNCATGGCTGNAGACTGCTGCAGAGCTCTGTCCTGTGGGACACAGTGGCCTGGATGGTGCTTTGAGGGAATTGAGGCAAGAGGGTTCACGGCTCTTCTCNTGGAGTCTAGTCTCGGTGGTTAGTAGGTGACCAGGTAGCCATGACCACTGGACTGGAAGACCTCTCAGGGGAAGGACAGCCTGACTTTACCCGGCCAAAGCTTAAGGCAATTTGAGCCGAAGGAAGGCTCAGGCCTGGAGGGAACCAAGCAAGGTATTTCATAGAAACCCCCTGGTGGGGGAATTCATACACTTTGAAACAGACAACATATGCACATGTGTGTATATATACATTATAATGCTTTTAGGACTATTTTACAGATAGGAAGATATGTCATTGTGAGGGCCAGTNAGATAGCTCAGCAGGTAAAAAAGGTACTGCTTACCACCAAGTCTTTATGCCCTGAGCTCATTCCCCTGGGACCACAGGGTATAAGGTAAGAATAGACTTCTCCAAGTTTGTCCTTGTATTTCTGTANCGTGCATCTGTACCGTGTTGAACCTAGGCGCCCATACAAACCCATATCTGGATCTGTCACTTCTACCGTGCCCTCTCAAAGTCAAGGAGGAACACCTTACCTCCTAGATCCTTTAAGNACCAACAGAACTCTCACAGCCCTGATAAATGAATGAGAAACTATGGGTAGCAGAAGTGACAGCTGTCACAGGCAGACCCTAGCATGTCCCTTTACAGGACACTGCCCCCATGCTCCTGGCAGCAATGGGAAAACTGGTGGCCAGCACACACAAACCCACACACTTTCCTGCTGGTTGTCTGTCTGTCTGTTGCCCGGCTCTGTACCAGTCTCAATCATGGGTCCTACCTGCTCAGCTGGGGCTAAGCACAGCCTACTGCCACCACAAATATGTGTATTGGGGACAGGCAAGATTTGGCAGTTTCTCTAAACCTGAGCNACGTGACTTTCCAGATCTGGGCTGTGCCTGTCTATCCCTGGGGGAATCCAGTGCTACTACCAAGGGGAAGGGGGAGTCAGATGGTGACAGTTCCTTCAGTGACAGGAACTGCAAGGTTCTTGTTCCTGCCTCTGTGAGAAACAAATACCTAGGAGAAAGCTAATCCTGATAGCACAGGACTATCATCCTAGTTCCTCAGGAGGCTAAGGCAGAAAGATTACAAGTTCAAAGCAGGTCTAGGCTACAAGGCCACCTTGGACAACTCAGTAAAATCCTTCTCAAAATCAGAATTTTTTTTTTAAGGGCTGGAGAATGTAGCTCAGTGGTAAAGTAGCTTGGGGTCACCACTTAATCCCCTGAGTAAGTCACAATGGCCCAAAACCTTCCTCAAACTCATAGGGATCCAATGCCCTCTGCCTCCTGAATGCTGGGATTCAAGTCATGAGCCACCAGGCCCAGCTCCAAAACTTTTGTCCAGCCACACTAGGCAGGAACCAACTCCACGCCCATTGCCCTAGGAGGTCAGNGGCTCTCCAAGTCCTCTCCCAGGGTCTTCATACAGGAGACAGTATTGTATTTTCGTCAGTCTGAAATCCTTAGTAGGACTGCAGCAATGGTGGCTTGNTAACCCCAGGTTGGGAGACATCTGGGTTGTGGTGGGAAGGCACGGGTGCTGATTTCAGATCCTGCACCTTGACTCAGCTTTTGAGTCGGTGAGGAGGAGGTGAGGGTACAGCTTCCTGCCCCCAAAGACTAGGAACTTCTGAGCATTAGAAATAACTTGTGCCCGGGAGCTTATAGCTCAGGAACTGTCTTCACAACCCCACAAAGTGGGCGTCATGCCTCCCTGCATCTTACAGAGGGATAAGAGGGGACACAGGAAGGGTCTCACATTTGCGTCAAAACTGAAAGTCTTCAAAGCCTGTACCTTGACCACATCCTGATCTGCCTGGAATATTCTAGAAGCCTGCTTTTTTAAACAGGCAGGAATAAACACCTCAGCTCCTAGAAACTTCAGGGGCCAATACAGACTCTCCTGACCCTGATTAATAGGAATCAGTGACTATTTGGGGTGACAGGGGTCATGAACAGACCCCAGCATATGCCACTCTCTACAGAATATCACTCTGCATGTCCTCCCACCCAGCCTAGCCAACGCCGCCCACCAGGCTGGGGGAGCACNACAACNAACAGACACAGGCAGCAGCCCCTCTGAGACTGGTGACCAGCAAAACAGACACCAAAAGACTACTGCCCAAACATCAAGTGACCACCAGGTCAGGTGTCAAGGCTCAAAGAGAGGGGACCTGAAGCCCAGTCAGGGTTTTCCCAATTTCTTCAGCCCCAGGATCGGCTCATGCCTTCCGGCTGGGCTCTTCAATGGAACATTCGGCAGCTATTGTACCATTCCCAACCNTCACATCACCTGAATGACACAGGGCACAAGCGTGGGACAAATGCTATTAAATGCCAGAAGGCTTTCTGTGTCCTGTGATGTCCCCAATAATGTCTGGATTTGGTCCCTCTGGGGACATTTGTCAGTCCTGTGTCAAACTCAGCAGTAACACATGCTGGTNCTGGGATCTCGGCAAAGACTCTGGCTCCCCACACAGCCCAAGGGGCAAACACATTTCCAGGGATGTTGGAGCCTGGCCAAGAGGAATGGCCCTAGCAGCTTTCTGTGGCAGCTGACTGACTAGCACTCTCGACCATCAACTAATACAAGAGAGGCTTGCAATCTTAGGGCTACGCACCTTTGCAGAGAGCACGGGGTGTGGTGTGGTGTGGGAGGTAGAAAATGCNTTAAGTGCGAGCACCGGGGACTTGGGTTGGAGTCTCAGCTGAGCACGAGGTCCCGGCTGTGTGACCTGGGACAAATGGCTTCTCCTCTCAGATCCCTTTTTTCTATCTGCAGAGTGGTGGTAACAATCTCACAGGGTTGTTTTTTAAGACTGAGGGGGAAAATATCCGTCACTAGTACCTGACACACAAAACTCTCTTCCAGATCCAACCACTAAAAGGAAAGGAANTAAACACCTACCAGTCACCCTGGGAACAGAGGGCAGCCATTCTGCAGCTCCCAGAANGCTGACGCCCCAAACTTCTGCAGGTGGAACCCCCCTCCCCGCCCATGGTGCTGAAGCCATGCTATAAGCATGCTGCCCTGGGAATTTTCCTCAGCCTGGTGATGGTGGCTTCTGCCAGTGACTGACAAGACCCTGGTGAGACCCCCCACCCTTCCCCCACCCAAGGTGTCAGGGTTTAGCTTTGTAGTGTCACCGGATGGGAAAACGAGGATGTCAGTGCTCTGGGTTGCCATGGCTTCCTAAAGGGGTGCAGCCCACTTTGGGAAGAAGGCAGTGAGAAATAGAACAGAGCCCTATTCCTTCCACCCATATCACCAGCAGGGCACTGAAGACCAGGCCTCTGTACCGATGCTAAGTGCGGACCCTGACTTCCCAAACTGTGGNCCTCTCATCTGCCCCAGGCTCCAGTCTCATGAACTGGACCCAGTGAGTATCTGGACNTCACAGGGTAGTGTTGATTTCACCGCTCAAGTTTGTGCCTCCCCATTGCCTCTGCCCCAGCATCTGAGCCCCAAAGCTGCCCAGATTAAGAGACCCCTGCTGGCAAGCCCTAAGACATTGTCTGGGCCTCTGTGCCAGGGCAGGCATGCTGGGGTTTCCGCCAGCTCTGTCTGCGGTGGGCCTGGCAAAGACAGGATTATGACACCAATATTCAATTACCCACATTCAAGGTCAGCATCCCAGGTGGGCCTGTGGATTCCAACATNCCCAGCTGGTCTGAGGATGGGGAAACCTGCCCTTGGCAAAAGCTTTCTAAGCAGGCAGAGAACCAGGCTGTGACCAGCCGAGGACAAGGCAAAATAGTCACAGCTAATCTGAGCCCACCACCACCCCTACCCCAGAAGAGGCCACTGTGCCAGGCAATGACCTCCAGATCCTTGTCCCNTTCCAGTACAAGNGGGTGCTGTGGCACCACATTCTGCCAGGTCACATGACAGAAGGCAAGGCAGCAACAACTCCAGGTTCTCTGTCCCTCTGGTCCTTGGCCATTCTGCAGGATAGGTCACTCAATGGTAGACTATGTCTGTGGGTGAGTTTTGTAGGTTTTCTTGGTGACAGAAGGAAAAATAAGATAGAAACTGCCGGGAGTTAGAACCCAAGAGCGGCAGAGGCTGTGGCTTGGTAGTAGGGTCCTTGCCNAGCCAGGTCGTGGGTTCCACCCTCAGCCCAGAAAAGAATCAACCTGTCAATCAATCTAGGAGTTTGACACCTACATTTCACCCACCCTGGCCCTGTGTAATTGAAAGGTCTAGTCTTCATGGACATGCACAGGTGGTAACAGTAGGCTGAGGAACGGGGAAGCGTTCCTATTATTTATTTTGTAATGCCCCTCACACAGCAGGCCAGCGCTCTACCACTGAGCTTCCAACCCATGGTGGCCCGAGGGAGTGCATCACAGCTCCCTGAGTGCACCACAGGGTGACTGTAATTGCCCTCAACCCTGTCACACCAGCCTCTGATAGCCCCTTCCAGGGATGGTTCCCTAGGACACACAGAGAACAGACACTCAGACACAGCTCCACATGTGTGGGCCGCACGTGTGTTATGCTATGACTTCCAGAAAGCTAACTGGAGGCTGACCTCCTGCCCTCAGTTTGGGCATCTTCAAGGAAGTGATGCTAAGGGGTGGAGGGACTCAGTCTCCTAGGCCTGCCTGTAGATGGTGACACCCCAAGAGAGAAGGCCACACCACACGGCACTCTGCTTTGACTTCCACCAGCACCTGCATCCAGGACATTTCCTTACTTTTAAAAACTAATCAGTTGCCTGGGCCACCTAGCCAGGACTCTGGGTTTGCCAGCCTCAGTCCCTCCCTCCTCCGAAGCCCCTGGCTGCTGACAACCTCTCTTTCTGAGTTTACTCCCCACCCCCACAATGACACTACTTTGCTCTCCTCCTTACAAGGACAGCAAAAAAAAAAAAAAAAAAAAAAAGTCCAACTTTGTAGGACAGGGGTCTTCCCTGTTCTTCCCCTAACTCAAAGGGAAGGCAGCAAGGGACAGTAGCTGTGTGTACAAACTTGTGCCCACATGTGTGAGATCATCCCCACGAGTGTATGAACAGTTATTTTGTACCTTGACAGACACTAAACTGGCCCGTCTGGTCCAAGACCAACCACAGTCACAACACAGAGCTCCCTTGCTGCCTAATGACCTAAAACCCAGACAGCAGGAGACCTGTGGGTTAAAAGTCCTAGTGCAGAAGCCCACGAGGAAGTAGTTGCTGTCCAANGTGCGCCATTCACCCTGGACCCAGAAACACCCTCCTGACCCGAAGCCAGAACCTTCACCAAACACACTCAGGCTGAAAACCACCTCCACGGGAGACACTGTCTCCCTTCCCCTGTGGTATACAATAATGGACGCTCAATAAAGCTAAGTGGATGAGTGGCAGGTGTCAGCTTCAAGGACAAATGGCTGACTTCCCAAAGGTCCCCCTCNAGCACTCAGGTGTCTCTGCTGAAGCCAAAAGTGGTTCCCAGCAGGGCATCTGCAGATGGCTGGAGACAGTCTGCGTGTCATAACCAGAAGAGAGAGAGAGGTANCGGCATCTGGTGAGTAGAGGCCACCTGCATAGGNCAGTCTTCTCCCTCCCAACAGAGAATTATCTGGCCCTGTCTGGAGGCTGAGTCACCCCAGATTCAAACAGTGTTAAATACAAATGGTGTGCACCAGACAAACCAACAGGGAAAACTGAANGTCCTATGATTGGCTGAGGGGGAGGGTTCAGAACGGTGTGTGCATAGGGAGTGGAGGTGAGTGCATATTTTTGTGGGTGCATGTAGGTATACAGGCGTATGTCTGTGGAGGCTAGAGAACAAGNAAGAGTGTTGGTCCTCAAGTGCTGTTCACCTCACTTAAAAATGTTTTTAAACANGTATGCATTTATTTATAATGTGAGTGTGCCTGTGCATATGTGTTTAAAATGAAAGACAACCAGTCAGGACTGGGGGGACCCTGGCACCCNGTCAGTCCAGAAAGTACTCTCGGTCTGCATCAGCCTGCTCTGCAAACCACAGGTAGAGCAGGAATAGAAAGTCAGGGGTTCCACTCTGAGATACAGTAGATTTGGAAAGAGGTGGAAAGTACCAAGAAAAATGTGTATATGGAACAAGGGATGGGTTCCTCAAAGCTGTGGGCTCAGGTTGGCTCCCAAGGAACTCTTTTAGGCTCTAAGCTTAAGGTGGATCTGCTTTGCCACCCAAGTTCCAAATTCAAGGAGCAGCACATGGGGTCTAAGAGAAACAGCTCCAACCAAGGACTANAATGGATTGGAGACCNTAAGTCAAGCGTCCTACTGCCATTTCTCTCATCTCTACCTGAAACCCAAGAGCTCCAAGCTCACTCAGCGCCTCCCAGGTCTGAAACATAGGATGTCTGTAGAGTACAAGGGGGATAGACCAGGGGGCTGGGGAGGAGGCACCAGTCCTACAGCCTCCACTGGAGCACAGGGACGGAAGCANAGNCTGTGGCTTNGGATTCAATGGTAGGGTGCACTCTTCCAGTGAGGAAACTGTGGCTGGAAGGCTTAAAAGTCCCTTCTAGACCAGTGTCCTGAAGAGAAGCCCTGGGAGAGAGCCCTTGNAGGTATGAACTCCCATTCCGTTAGGTAAAACAGCTTTCCTGNTCTCTTCTCACAGGGGCTTCCAGGAAACACCAGGCCTTAAGGCTTCCTTGAAGCAGACTTCTAGGGAACACTAGCAACAAACTGTTACATTATTAAAGCGAACCCCTCCCTGTTTTACTCTCTCTTTTAGTAAGTAGACTATGCAGATACAACGTGGGGACAGTTCTGAACTAATCCGAGTGGGTGGGTGGGGATTTCCAGACACTAACCCTGTCAGTGGGGGAGAACATGGGGTACCACCAAGAGTGTCAAGCCATNTTGGTCTCAGCCAAGACATTATTAGAGCCAATTATGAGTCTATTCGCTGCTTTCAGCACGTGGGTTCCAGGGACTGAACATGGTTGTCAGGCTTGGCGGCATGCTGCCGGCAGGCACTAAGGTTGATTCAACGAAGGGACAAAATGAAGAATGACTTTGTTGTGTTGTTTTCCAAAGTCTATAAAGCAGAGAAAAGTCAAGACCACAAAGTCCTACTGTGCCTAGACTTTGGAATGTGGTATCACATGAAGTGGGTCCCTCATGTCTGTGGGAGGTCCCCTAAGGCGACGTGAGGAGGGAAACCAGGCAAATCCACAGAGCTGTGATCAGCTTCTCCCCAGACATGTGTGGACTTATTTTAATAACATCCTGGTGAATTTCATGAACCTCCCTAGATCACACAGGGGCTCCTGGGAAGCAATAGGGTTGGACGCCAAAGGAAGACCACAAATACTGGCTCTTGGCAGGCTCTCTTGACACCTCCCGGCTTGGGGCAGCACAAGGCAGCCGGGGAGAAGCCGGATACAGAGAGATCAGAGCTTTCAATTCCAGACTAGGAGATAGTGAATCAAGGTAGGTATGAGGACCCACCACCCAAGCCTGCTTCCTGGGCCCAGGTGGGGCTGGTTGTAGGTTATTTTTACCCCTTGTGCTTTACTGTACATACTGGAGGTTGGGGTGGGGGGTGCACAAACTGTAGCAGCTGCCTGCGAAACCAGCTCATGAGTCACCTAGCGACTGTCCTGTTCTGTGGCAGTTGCCCCTGGGCTCCGCTAGAGGAAGGATGTCTGGGTTAGGGAAAGGCTGGGTGCCCTTTTGCCTGGAATGCTTTGGGGTAAGATGGGGAAACTTAACAGAGAGACAAAAGGTGCCCCCAAAAAAGCGAGTTAGGGGAAGGGTGCAGATTAGAAGGCAGACGGCAGGGAGTGAGGTTTCAATTCCTCAACTAACTCAACAGCCACCTGGGTGGGCCACAGAAGGAAGTAGATGCTTCCTGATCTCAACTTCTGGTGGTTCAGATCAGTTGACAACGGCCAAGGTTCAGGCATGGCACTCACCACCCTGGGTCTACCACCTCCAAGGAGGTCCCAACACACACAGCCCCAAAACTTTGACTCATTTGTAACCACCATCCCAGCCAGAGTGAGCCAAGCAGTCCAGACAGAGGCTATTTATAGGAGTCCGGGACAGACATTCACAATGACACACACTGGGGATCCGCGGTGGGCTAGACGCACCAGCGCTGAGCCTTGGATTCAGACACCTGGACACAAACGGTCCGCAGATCTGGCTGGATCCACACCATACCAACCACACGCACACACCAAATCAGATACCCAGTGATGCAGGGACACTCAGACACACACACACGGCCGGCACAGACCGCGACTCAAATTCACAGACATCCAGAGACGCGCCGAGACTCAGACAGACAGACCAGCGCACTCCACAGACGCACGGAAATCCCGGACGCATCCCCACCGCCACTCCAGACACATGCCAGGAGCCCCAGACACCTCCCGGGCCAGACAGTGTCTCCCCTCTCCCGCTCCCCCCGCCCAAAGTTGATAAAGCGCCTAATTGCTCCATCGCCTCGGCCCCGGGGGAAAACGGAATGGAAACTTCCCGGGCCCGGCCCGCCTGGCCCTCCCGCGCGGCGCGACGTCCCCGCCGAGCCCCGGGTCCGAGTCGGGCCGGGCGGGGCGCGCGCGGCGGGGACCGTGCCAGGCTCGCAGCGCCGCGGGACAAAGCCGGGCCGGCCGCCAGCTGCCGCGAGCCTCCGGGAGGGCGCGCCCCGGGCGCGGCGGGCGCAGCCGGGGAGCCTGGGCGAGGCAGGCGCGCGGCCCCCGAGTCCCCCCGCGATCGCGACGTCCCGGGCTGGGGATCCCACGGTGCTGTCCCGGGGGGAAAGGGCTCACTCACTGATCTCCATGCTGGGGAACAAAGAGCGCTGGCAGTTGCACGCGCAGGAGACATTGGGCTGCCCGGCGGCGGCGGCGGCGGCGGTGCCGTTGACCCCCATCAAGCGGTCACGGGCGGCGCGGGGCGCGAGGCGCGGGGCGCGGGGGCGGCTCCGGCCGGCGCGCGGGGCTCGGGCCCCGCATACAGCGAGCAGCGCGGCGCGGGCTCCGGGAGCCGCCGAGGTCCCCGGGGCGAGCTGGGTCCCCCGGCCGCCGAGCGGGAACCCTGGGGCGGCGGGCCGTGGCCGCGGGCGGCGTGCGGGGCACGGGCGGGCGGCCGGGGCGCGGGGCCGCCGGGCTCAGCCTGCGCGCCGGCCGATCCGCAGCCGAGCGCCGCCGCCCGCTCCTCATTCAAGTCCAAGGAGATCGGGTTGCGCCGCGCGCCCGCGGTCGGAGGCAGGCAGACGGTCTGACGTCAGCGCTAGACGGGGCTGCCGGTTCCCACCGCGCGGGGGCCGCGGAGGGGGCGCGCGCTGCGCCAATCCCCGCCGACGGCCCCCGCACCCTCCTCGGCCCGGGGGGCGGGCCTGCCGCTCACGGGGCGGGCTCTTAAAGGGCCCGAGCCTCGTGCCCGCGTAGACCCGGCGCCCGCGCTGCAGAGACCCGGCGCCCTCGGGAGTCCCCCGGTCAGGTCCCCGGGGGTTCCCAGTTCTGCGGCAGCCGCAATCCAGAGCAAGACTCAAGACGAGAAGTTAAGGTGTTCTCTTCCCCGACCCCAAATCCTGCCCCTGGGTCCTCCACCCAGGCTTTTGGGGGGATCCGGAAGACTACGAGGTTTCTGGGGCGCCTTGGCGGGGGTTCAATGCATGGAAATCAGAGCATGATGAGCCCCGGGGTAAAGACCCACCGGTGGCCGGATTTCTCA
>LZPO01113206.1:378810-393971 GCA_001675575.1 Neotoma lepida | reverse complement strand
TAACTGGGTTTTGGATAGACTGAGACTCCTGTAGACACGCCCCGGATTACTCCGAGAACAGCCCTCCGAACCTCGTCTTGTAAATTAGTGCCCAGGAATTGGGGGCGGGGTGTCACTGTCATGGGGCACCCAAGCAGTTACACACTCTCTATCTGCTGCCTTAAGGGCCACCCCACCGGCTGGGGTGTGTGGCTCAGAGTGTAAAAGGGGGTCACCGGAGTGTGCTTTTTGTTCATTAAGTTTTAATTAATTACTCGAGAGCTACGGGAACCCATGCTCCGGCTACAAAGATATTAAACTATTATGTAAGAGGCCTCCCATCCCGAGCGCAACTCCAGCCTCAAATGCGAAGTGTGCCTCTGACCCCTTCCTGAACTTGCACACTAGCTCGTGTAGTGTGCCTACTGTGTGCCAGAAATGCACAGATAGTAATGCCACCCCAAAATAGTATTTGATTTGGCTCCATTTTACAGCCGGGGAAAGTGGTCAGCTCAGGAAAGTGGAAGCTCAGGTGGAGGAGGGCACAGTTGGAACCTGAGTTCTGCCCAAGCCGGGGGTTGGGGGCGGGGGTGTGTGCCTGTTCCTACATCTGACCCCTCTGTAAGTCTCTGCAGGCCGTGCCCTCTTGTCTTTAGGGAGGGGGGGAGCTTTTACAGGTTATTGTTATTTTATTTTTAATAGACTGGATGGAGGAGGAGAAGGTGGAACTGAGAGAATAGTCTAGACTTTGCAGAGCAGCCCAGGAAGTGGGTGCCTCTGCCCCTACCTTCGGGGACTTTCCTGGAGGATCCACCCTGGAGCCCAGTCCTGCCAGAGGGAAATTCCAAGATGCTCCGGCCCATTTGTTTGACATTTCAGCTCAATCTTTGTGTTTCTATATGTATGAATTTCTTTGAGCCTCTGAAAGAACAGTAAAGTACCCTTAAGGGCTGAGCCATTGCTCCAGCTACAAGCAACGTAGTCTCAAAGCCACCATCAGTTCAGGGCGGGGGCCAGGGACTCACCATGAGAGGCTGCTCTGCCCCAGCACCAGTAATAACCCCCACTACCACCCTCTTCAGATGTTTGGGAAAGTCTGGCTGAGATCTGAGTCCTGTAAATCACAGGGAAACTAATCTTGTCTGGGAGGGTACTGAGAAGGTGGGCTGGGTGGTAAGGTCACCGCAGGCCTGCTTACCTCAGCTGTTGGAACTGAATAACCTCCGAGTTGCATCGAGAAACAAATTGAAAGTAACTCCCAAGACATTTTTCCCCCCTAAAAAACATTGGGCCGTGGCCCAGACTGGGGCAGGGTGTTCACTTATTTCTTATTCTAACACAGGTGGCAACAGTATCATTTCCCCATGGGGGGGGGGTCCAACCTCACAGTCTTTCAAGATTGGCTAGTTTTAGAAGAATCCTGGCAAAGGAAAGGAAGAGAGATCAGCTGCTCCAGGGCCATAGAGTTCTGGGAAGGTGCGTGTGTGTGTGGGTGCTTTGCCAAAACAAAAGGTGAGAAATTACATAAAATTTTTATAAATTGGAGCCGGGCGGTGGTGGCGCATGCCTTTAATCCCAGCACTCGGGAGGCAGAGGCCTGTGGATCTCTGTGAGTTCGAGGCCAGCCTGAGCTACAGCTGTCTCTTATACACATCTAGATGTGTATAAGAGACAGGTGGAATATTGGCCATTGGCAGGCTACATTTTATAGGAAAAAAAAAAGCATTCTTTCCAAGGTCAATTAAGATTGCTAGCTACACCCTCCTTTCAGTAATCACTCAATCCACAAACTCCCCTGGAGCTTGGGACCTTNGCAAAGGATTTCAGCAGTGTAGCACCTGTCGTGCAGAGGTCTTCTTGCAGGGGACCTGGCTTGTCCATTTGTGGGAAATGTCTTGACCATTGGNTGTATTGGAAATAAGGCCTTTTAAATTTAATTTTTACTTACGTGTNTATGTGTGAGTGTGTGTGTGCAACACACATGTGGAGGTCGGAGAACGACTTACAGGAGTTGATCATGCTTCCATGTGGGTCCTGGGAGTTGAACCCAGGTCTTCACGCTTGGCAGCCAGAGTTCCTTTACCAACTGAGCCATCTCACTGGCCTTTTATGTGTATGTGCCAAGTGTCTGTGGGTACCTAGGGAGTCCAGAGGAGCACATCTGATCTTGTGCAGCTGGAGTTGCAGGTAGTTGTAAGCTGTTTGATGGGTGCTGGAAACCGAACTCAGGTCTTCTAGACGAGCGATGCATGCTCTACACTGAGCCATCTCTCCAGTCCATGTGGTAGCTTTTACACGTGGAGGTTGAACGGCAGCAGGTAAAAATAGCCAATTAATTCAGTAAATTGAAAAGCAACCAAACTTCCCACTGTGCTCATTGATCTGTCTGTGGTGACAGCTATGGCCATCATTTACTGGGTGCTACCAGTATACCCTACTATGTTGACCCATTACTTGAGATTGGATGGTTTCACAGTGTCTGGCCCTACTTGGAAGGCNNAAAACTGAGTGTCCAGCATGATGATTGGAATAGACACTCAAAGACTGAGTGGGCATGGCTGTGTGGCCTCAGCTGAGTGTCTTCACCTCTCTGACTTTGGTTTCCTCCTGCACAAAATGGGGCAGCTGAAGGCACCAACACGTGGCAAGANCATAATGAGAGAGGAGTTCAGGGCNTTGAGAGTGGGTGGGTGGGTGCAGGCATGGCAGTTATTANTCCTTGAATCCTCTGGGCACCCCGGGGGACAGAGGAGACTACTGTCATTAAAGTCCATTTTACAGGCCAACAGACTGATGGCTTGCTTATGGACAGGCCCCGGCTAAGGCAGACAGTAGAGGAGGGGCAGAACTTCTCCGGAAGGAACACGGGCTGCACCACCAGCGTTCATGGTAGCTTTGGGGTGTGAGGGCTGCCGGAGAAAATCCAGGACAGGCGATTAAGTCTGTCTATCAGGCAAAGCATGTGCGGCATGAATACATTCCACAAAGTATTTGGGACATACCTTCACTAGAGTGTGTGTCTCAGCTGAAGTTCAAAGTTACCTGGATGGCTGGATGGTTTTTATTTGCTGACCCTGGATGGTTTTTATTTGCTGACCCTGGTATCCCTAAACGTGCTGAGAATTTGTCTGTGAGAGGCAGGGCCTGCTGTCAAGATGGGCATGTTCTGCCCAGAGGAAATGGGGCAGGGTCAAGGTGGTGCTGAGTGGAGGGGGAGCACTCTCTCTGCCAAGAGGGCTGTGCACCTCGCTACCAAGCTGAGGGATTCCTCCANCTCTCCTCCCCTTCAATTCTGGCTCCTCTCCCTTTGTTGGGTACCTGGGGTTGATTCTAGAGCCTTTCCATGCTAGGCAGGTGTGACACCTGAGCCACATCCATACCCTTCTTCTTATTTTATTTATTTGTTTGTTTGTTTGNTTGCTTATTGTTTGTTTATTTTGAGACATGGTCTAAGTTGTCCTGGCTGGCATTGAATTTGCAATCCTCCTGCCTCAGACTCCTGAGTAATTATGCCATCATGCCTGGCTTGTTTATTTGTTTTTCAGACAAAACCTGCCCTCCTACTCTGTGCTGGGCTCTACGTGGCCCACTGGCTTAGGGCTGAAAAGCCAGGCGAGCTGGGACCTCAGACACGGGGGCTAAGCTGGAGCCGAAGTCCAGAGGAGTTCATATGTGGAGAGGTCCTCTCACTCTGAAGGCCAGGTGGGAACCGGCCTGTCCTGGGACCTGGCCCTCTTGAGGTGAATATTCTTGGAGGTGACAGACCAGACTGTACAGGTGTGAACACGAATCTGGTGATAACTCAGAGAGACACGCTGGAAGATCAGACAGCAGAAAGGACTGTGCCTGGGAAGTTGGGGCAGCCTTTCTGGGAAGGTGGGAGCTGGGGATGAGTGACAGGGAGGGACAGCAAGCGCCAAGGCTAAAGCTGTGGGTGGTATGGGAGCTGAGGGCTCTCTTGGTCTCAGAAAGTCTGGAGTTTGGGATCTATTTCCCAACCNCAGCTTTGGTCACAGGATTGTGAAATGGGTCTGTGTCCCCAGGCAACTGCTGGGACAGGCCTTTCAGGGACTCCAGACAGCATGGCCCTGTGCCCTACCCCTGGGCTGGATCTGCTCCACAGGGACATTCAGAGAGAAGAGGGCTTGTCCTGGCTGTAAGGAGGCTTTGCTTTGCTCTTAGCCACAGTATGAAGCCGGCTGGGGTGCAGGATGCTTCTCCAAGCTCTATATGCACACTCTCTCTAGACCCCAGGCTCACCCCAAAGGCCTCAGGCTCAGTTCCCTTCTCTGCTGTTCAATGTTGTCTCAAACTGTATGATCATTAATAATTTTTGAGCAAGGGCCCTCAAAACTTCTGTGGCCAGCCTTGTGCAGATGCCAGGTCCAAGCTGGCTGCCAGATGAGGATGGGTAGGAGACAGCATGGGTTTTGGCTAGGATTGGTGAAGGCTGGCAATGTCTTCATGGTGCCCCTTGGCTGCCTATGGTTGGGCACTGTGGAAAGCCGTGACTCAATCAACAGAGAGCCTGCTTTGAGAAGACTCCCTGGGGCTAGCCCTGCCCCCACTCCTCCGGTCACCTCTNTTCCTGAGGATCAAGCTGCCTTCAGAGAAGCCGACCCAGTCAGTCCTAAGTGGTCTGGTGACACACCTACCCACCTCTTCTCCTGGCTTATGACCTTTGAAAGTCCTTCTAGCTGAGGCATTTCCCCCAGGTCATTCCCAGCATGCATCTAGCCCTGCTTAGCCTCTCTGGACTTCCTGCAGTCTTGTTTATTGGGGCCTTGAGCTGGGCCTGCTTGCCCCTCGCATTCTTCCTTGTAATCCTGTAAATATCCCTCAGGGTTCCACACTGTGTCCCCCAAACCTGAAGTCCAAACTATTATTGTTCCCATTTGACAGGAGGGTTACTGAGGTTTGAGGTGCTTGGGTCCGTAACCACAAGAGGAGGGGTGCACCTGACCTCAGTGGTGCTGGACATCTCNGGCCACCCCAGCTCCTGGACCCCAAGATCTACATTCACCTTTCTACGTGGTTCTCCTTCATACAAGCTTATCTAAGGGGCAAACCGTCTGTGTCTACAGAAGCGAAATTCACCAGAGCAGCTGAGAGACAGACACTTCTGGATCCCCTGTGGGTGACCTCACCCAGTGACTTCACCTCGCCGAACTTGGGTCGGGGTGGGACAGAATTTTACAATGAGGATGAAGAATAGTGGCCAGTAGTAGCAGCCTGTGCATGCTTGTGAGGTCATGATTGCTGTCACGTGATTGCTGTCCCTTGCCTGGCCACTCCAGGAAGACAAACCCATGTGGCTTGTTCCCTGCTGGCTCCCATGGCCTTGACTGAGCTCTGTGGAGCACTTGGGGGCTCTGTAGTTCTCTGTGGAGGAGGAGCCTGAGGGTCACATAAGCAGCTGATCGTACTGGGGAGCCAGCTTCCTTCCTTGCTGGCCAATTCTTCCTTTCCTCTTCCCTCACCTCCTCCAGTTCCCAGTCACTGCTCACCAAGTACCCAGAAGCTTGCTCTGCACTTNCCGAGAACAAGTACTTGCCTGGAGCTAGATCCAGAGTTCTGATCTGTGGAGTGGCATGGAGTGTCTGTATGCATGTGTATTCATGAGTAGGTGTGTATCTGCAAATCCATGCTGTGTGTTCCCCCGTGTGTCCCTGTGTAGCCAGTTTTTTGGTTGTGCATTATGTGTTAGGTGCAAACACAAGAACTTAAGGGTTGAGCTCGTGTCACTGTGGTTGAAGGTCCCAACAAGTGAGCCAGAGAGACTTGGTTCAATAGCCATAATGTCCATGCCCAAGAGTGTCACCTGTCTGCCCCTGTCCTTCACAGTGTCTCCACTCCAGGGGAGAGCTGATTCAGTGAGAAGACAGGATTTGGAACCCCATCAGGAGGGCAGGAAGTAGAAAGGGGGGAGGGTCAGAAGGGAACCTTCGAGCCAATCCTGTCTTCTGCCNTGAGTCAACTGAGGCCCAGGAGGGACACAGCATAACTAAGGTGAAGGTGTTTATGAAAACCAGAGCTGAGCCCAGGCTCCCTCCTGGCTCTAGACCCAGACCCTCAGGCTCCTTAGTGGCCTTCAGTAGCCTTAGTGTCTATACCTTAATAGCACTGGGTGAGCCTGAGGCCAGCTGGAAGGGTCCAGATACTCAACCTGCATCTAAATCACTCCCCAAGAGAACTGTCTTCAAGCTGCTTTCATAGGTCAGAGATATCTGTCAAAACATCTGTGTCCATTGTCAAGAAAAATACTGTAAAGTGGTGGTTCTCTCCTATGTGAATGGCTTTGTTCTTCCCTCCCTTCCTTGTTTTGTTTGAGACAGCTTCCATCTCCAGGCTAGTCTCAAAGTCTTGTTCCTTCTGCCTCAGTTTCACGAATGCTAGGATTACGGGCATTCAGGGTGCAAGGTCATGGCTGGGGCTTGGCACCCCGTGGGTGGGTGTTGAAGGAAGCTGGTGGAAAGGNCTTGAGTGTGCCCGGTGGCAATTAGCCACAAAGCATAAGGTGGGGCTGTACTTTATACCAGGCTCCCTGCACCAGGCTCTGCCCCGGCAGAGTTCACCCTTGGAGGGGCTCACACGCTCATGGGCTTGTTCCTCAGACTCTGATTCTGGGTTTCCAGAGCTGTGAGGTTACNTAAGTATCTGTTACTAACAGTTTGTCCTTATTTGGGAATGTTGGGCCTCAGTTTCCTCTCCTAAGTGAACTCTGAAGTGTATCTACTTGGCAGGGCCACTGTTAGGATCCAGTGGGGGACTGACATAGGAGAAAGGTCTCTCTGTGACTCAGAGCCCCGTACAAGCTGCATTGAGCCCACATGTTCCCCCCTAGCCCCTTTGGAGAATCTCTCCTGCATTTGTCATGTGCTTTGTTCTGTGTCTTTAGTCCCAGCTGGCTGTCCCTGCCTGTCCTTAGTGTCTGGTCCCAGGAATAGCTGCTTAAATGTTCCCAAGGCCTCCAGAATGCCAGAGGAATCTGGCACCATAGCACCCCAACAATCCCTTCCTCCCGAGTGTGTGGTGCCAGGTCAACATGCCAGGCACTGCAGCTGCAGCTCTGAGCCAGGCTGGAGNGACCTGTCAGTCCCGGAATCTGCAGCAGGAGCCTCCTGCAAAGGGATACTGCCCTCGGTTGTCTGGAAACAATGTCCAGACTTTTGTCTCACAAAGAAACCGGTGCCACATTATGAAATAGAGGCCGGCAGCTTCTGCTTTGGCCTCTGCTGCCCCCGAGGCTCCCCACAGTGCCTAGCACAAGGCAGCGCTCAGTAAATAACAGCTTACTGAAGGGATAGAAAGAAGCACCATGTGGCCAGGCCTGCCCAGACATGCCAGCAATCCATGTTCTCCGGAGATGGAGGCAGGAGGATTGTAACAAATTTGAGGTAAGCCTGGGCTACAGAGAGTTCTAGGCCAACCTGGGTTACCATGTGAGTCCCTGTTTCAAACCACCCCCCCTCCTCCAGAAAAAGCAATGTAGACAAGGCCCTGACTACAGCTTCATTTCTACCTCAAAAGACAAGAATATTGATTCTATTCATTTATAAAAGGAAAAGTGGGGTGGGGTAGGCAATAGTTGAATAAAGAAAGTCAAAGATAAAGCTACTGGCTGGGTGTGGTGGTGCACACTTGTCGTCCAGTACTTGAGAGGTGGGGCAGGGGGGTCAGGAGTTCAAGGCCAGCTTCCACTACATAGCGTTCCATACCAGCCTGGGTTACACAAGACCCTGTCACAGGCAAAATAAAATTTGAAAAAATAATGAGACTTAATGAGAATTAAGTCTCTCAAATGTCATGTTTGTTCTGTTTTCTACTACAATTTTAAAAGTGGTAGAGGAGCTGGGTGGTGGTGGTGGCAGCAGCGGCAGTGGCGGCGGTGATGGCGCACGCCTTTAATCCCAACACTCAGGAGGCAGAGGCAGGTGGATAAGTTTGAGACCAAACTGCTATACAAAGCAAGTTCCAGGACAGCCAGAACTGAAACACAGAGAAATCCTGTCTCGAAACCAGCCCCCCAACTCCCCAACCCCCACCAAAAAAGTGGTAGTGGGTAGACCAGGTGTGGTGGGCCCTGTCTCTAGTATTCTAGAGGCAGAGGCAGGAGGATCTAACTCTGTGAGTTAGGCCCAGCTTGGTCTACAAAACCATTTCCAGGCCAGCCAGGGCTGCACAGTAAGACCCTGTCAAATCAAATGTAAAGAAGTGATAGAACATTTGCTTAGCATGTACAAAGCCCTGAGTTCCAGCTTGGTCTACGTAGCAAGTTCCAGGCCAGCCAGGGCTGCATAATAAGACACTGTCTTTATAAATTAAATAAATAAATAAATAGATAGATAGATAGATAGATAAATATGGTAGAGTGCTTGCATGCACAGAGCCCTGGGTTCAATGCCCAGTAATGCATAAAAGTGGGGTGGTGGTGCGTGCCTGTAATTCTAACATGGAGGATGGAGAGGGGAGAGTGACCAGGAATCCCAGGACATGGCAAACAAAAACTTCAAGGCTACTTAACCAAGCTGAAGCACAGTCTCTTCCCCCTGAGGCTCCTTTAACTAGGCTAGGGTGCCAGACACCGATGACATCACAGTCTGCCCATAAAAACCTGGGAAGGACCAATCCCAAATTCGGATTCCGAGAGAAGCCAGTTCAATTGGACGCAATTGCTGGTTGTCTGGACCAATGGAGGAAGTGAGTTCCAAAAGCACGTGATGGCAGGGGCAGCCTGAGGTGGCTGAGGGCTTTGTTCCCTTCCTGAGTGTGGGTGCCATCCCCCCTGCATGGCTTAGGATCCGAGCCAGGTGACTCAGCCTGGCTGAGCCTGTTTCTATCAGCAAGGTTTTCTGAGGACCCAGGAATGGCTTTTGGCCTTTACAGAGCACCTTCTTGTGTAGTTCCAGCCAGCCTTGAACTTGTGATCTTCCTGCCTCAGCCTCACGTGTGCCAAGATGAGAAGCTTGTGCCCTTGATCGTGACCATGGCATTGCTCTACATTTTTTTTTTTTTTTTAGGGCCTTAGAAAAAGCCCTAACAAACCAACCTGAGCTGCTAGGACACGGGAAAGCAACTGCTAGGAACTGCCTGGTTCTGTTGGGTGATGATGCTCAGGGAAGTGTGAACAGACTGACTGCCACTGGGTCACTCCTCCCACAATCAGGCCTTCCACCCAGGGCCAGGCCTGTGCTGGGCTAGAGTGGACATATAACTGGCACATAGCCTGCCTCTCCCCACCAGGGGATTGGCAGTGTCAATTGGCAGTCACCAGCTGGTGACTGGGGACAGCCTGCACAAGTGCTTTGCATTTGGCCTGAATGACTTTAAAAATCCTTTTTCCAGGCTGGGTGTGGTGGCATATGCCTTTGATCTCAGGATTTAGGAGGCAGAGGCAGGGGGACCTCCGTGAGTTTGAGGCCAGCCTGGTTTACATAGTGAGTTCCAGGCTAACCAGGTCTACATAGTGAGATTGTTTTAAAAAATTTTTCTTAAACTTTTTCCGATAAGCTGCCACTGCTCTAGCCTTCCTGTTACACCCATCCATCTTCATTAATTGGTCTTGAGTACCTCTGGATAGGTTTGTCTCTTCATGTACCTAGGAAAAAAGCCTGCAGTGGGGTACAGGCACCTCTGCCACTGCAGACTGTGACTATCTTGAATTTGTCACCTTGTCCTCTGTCTAGACCTGAAATTCCAGAATGTCCACTGAGCTCTGAAGTCCCAAACCTCCAGTTAACTTTCCACTGGGCCCTGANGTCACATGGGCTCCAGCTTAAATATGTAAGAACTGTAACTGGCACCAGACACTCTTCATCAGTCAGCAGGTTGGGGGATGTTAGTCAGGGTAACAGGGCCTGCTGAGTGAAAAGTTTCTGCACCCCGATAAGCCTCTCTACTGATGCAGCAATCCAAATCAGACCAAATCAAACTGAATTAGAAAAAGCCCAGGTTTAATGGGTAAAATATTCCCGATGATTTTCCATCCCCCCAGAGAGGAGATGGGGAAGAGAGACTGAAAACCCATGTGTCTGTTTTCGGTCTTAAATACCCTGTGGGAGAGCAGCTTAAATACCCTATGGGAGTGGTCTTGAGCATCTCTGGGGGAGGAGCTGTGTTTGGCTGGCTATCTGAGATGAGGTAGGGTTTGGAGAGAGAGGTGAGGGAGGGGGCTGAGTGGAGCTTCCACCAGAACACTGAGCCTCAGGTTTTCCTCTACAAAATGAGTGTCTTGGTTTTGTCCTCATGGGCTTACTGGGAGGAGAGAGGTGATGTGGCCCTGTGCCTGCACATAGCAGATGTTCCANAACGGCTGCCTGTCTTTCTTCTGGGGGCAGCAGGTTTTGAGTAGGGAGGAGGCTCAAAACCAAGGTTTTCCTTAGCAGGAGCGAGCTGGGCCTGCTGTGCAGCTTCTGTAACTTTGAACTCCTAGAGACACAAGTGTCTCATTCTTCCACAGAACCGTCCAGAAACTGAGGGCCTAGCTCGGTATCCCATTTGCGGAGCTGCATAAGCAGAAATCAGTGTGGGCTCTGTTCAGAAATCAAAGGGATGAGGCTAGGCTGTGGCTTCGTTGGTAGAGTGTTCACTGAGCATGTACGAAGCCATAGGTTCCATTCCCAGCACCACATAAAGGCCATGGTAGCTCACGCCTGTAATCCCAGTGCTCAGGAGGTGGAGAGAAGAGGATCTGAGATTCCAGGTCATTTTCTGCTACATAGTGAGTTTGATGGCAGCCTGGGAGACATGACACCCCATCCAGAAAGGAAAGAAGGACTTGAAAATGGTGACAGCAACGATCTGAGAGCCCTGTGTGGTGGTAGAGGCCACATTGCCCCCGTACTTGGGCAACATCTTTCAGAACAATAGACTGAATGGGGCCAGCAGTATGACAGGGTGAGGGCTGTCTCCCATGGGCTCAGAGAGGCCACCAGAACACAATGCCTTGGTTCCTGTGTCTGTAGGTTAGGAGGGAATCCTGCTTCACAGGACCATCCCTCCAATGCCATTTACATCTGTGGTCAGTTCCTTCTCCACTTTAGCTTTTTCTGTGATGGGACTTAAATACAGTGAACAANTCTAGAGCCTGTGGTGTATTGCCACCTGAAGTCAGATCACAGCACAGGACATGTCCACTTGTCCAGAAAGTTCCAGTGACTCCTACCCTGATGCTGAGGCAGTAGTAACCAGGATTCCGAATTCTTCCCCTGAGGATGNTTCTCTTGCCAGTGAACTTCACAGACAGCTCCCTGCATCTTCTCTCAGCTCCACTCCCTGAAAGGCCCAAGTGAGGGTCATGTGGCTGGACCAGTGTCTGTGGCCTCCCTGCTGCTCAGGAATACTCCTTTGCGTGGCTTTCCTGCCATCCTCCCCATCCCCCACTCATGCCCTTGGCTGGCTGCTTCAGCTGAGCTTCTGTGAACAGTTTTTGGTTCTTTAGTGTCCAGGCCCCCGGGTCACCAGATTGTGAGAGGAACAGCCATAAACTAATTGTGAGGCTTTATGTCCCCAGATCAGAAGGGACTCACTTCTGAGTGCACACATACACACAAACACACACTCATATACAATTACACATACATACACTCATACACACAAACACACGAAGACACAGAGACATGCATACATACAAACACACATAAACAGATACAAATACACACAAACACACTCATATACACACAGTCACACACACATACTCACGCATACATANAGCTTTTATCCTTNTGAGAAAAGAACAGAAATTGTCAAGAAAACAGACAAAATTAAAACTATCTGCTCTAGATTCAACTGAAAATGTTCCCTCTCTTTCTCCTCATCCCAAACCTGACCAAGCAGCTAGCAACTCCATTACCTCTTGACCACAGACAAGAAGGTCACCTTTCCCCTACTGAGAAACAAATCAGGCTTGACCGACAACGTCTGGGAGGCACACAAGGCCTCCTTTCAGCAAAACACCCGCAGGGGACCCAAAGAGAGCCAGATTTCAAAGCTGTGGCCACTGTGCTCTGCCCCTAGGGTTTAAGTGATGTCCCTACCATGCCTGGGGCTCAGGGTGCCAGGACCCAAACACACCTAGACACCCTGATTTCCTCCCCTCCTCCCCCTTAAGTAATGGTGACTGCTGCNTGGCCTTAAATATGGCCAGCTTCCTCCCACTCCAAGGCCTTTGCTTCTACCCTGGAGAGTGTGCCTGGAATGTTCTTATTCAAGNAGCTGCTCAAGTGTCACTGGCTTGGGATCCCCTCATCTTTCTCTCCCCTTGGGGTACTAGAAGAACCTGTATTTGTTCACCTGTCTGCTGTCTTTCCTCACCCGACTTAGCCCCTATGGAGACAGGAACCTGTCTGGTTCACTTGTCACCCCAACTTCCAACCTCCNTGGAGGTGCTGTGAGTGTGAGATGAGCAGAAGCCCATGACTCCACGGAGGGGGCCAGCCCCTCAGGAGGCCACTTCCATGTGCAGTTCTTTCCCAGAGGGAAGACCATCNTACCCCACATTTACAGCACCATTTGTCAGCCCCTTTTGGTGAGGTCCCAGGTTCAAAGTGACCAGGGCAGCCTGTGTGGGGAGATGAGAGACAACTGTTCAAGGTTGGCAGGGCAGCAAGTGTCTCTCTGCTAGGAAACAGCCTCTTTCTTTAGAAGTGAGGTATCAAGTCTGGGCTGGTAGCATAGGCCTGTGATTGCAGCTGTAACNGAGGNGAGACAGAAGGATCTAAAGTTCAAGGCCTGCCTGAGCCATTTAGTGAGACNCTGTCTCAAATAAAATTTAAAGAAAAAAATAGAAATAAAAAGAGGACTGAGATGGGGACATGGCTCAGCATCTGAGCACTTGCCTAGAGTGCTTGAGGTCCTGGTCCATCCCCAGTATCAAAAAATTATAACAGGAAGGCAACAGCATCTAGTGTCCAGCCAANAGCAATGCTCTCTTGGTTCATTTGGTGGGAGGGGTTCCCAGCATTGCAGGGACAGGTGCTCAGGGCTCCCTTTGTGTCGTGAGGTGTGCTAGANTTTTTCCTAGGAAGTTCTCCATCANTCCATCTAGAAGCTACATTGCATCAATCCACACAGCCATCTAACTTCTCCATGTTCATGGCCAAGGACAGCTGAAGCTCCTGAAGTCATTCAATCCGCAGACTTGGGAAGGGCAATGGCTTCCACAGAGACTGTGACACATGGAAGAGCCCAGGTCTGCATCATGTGTGGGCCCGTGGCAGCAGCAACAACTACACAAAGGCAGTGGAGACTCAGCCTCTGTCCTTACTGTGTGCAGCATGCAGCAGGACCAGACCTTCCCCTGCACTGTCATCCAGANCTTCCCAGATCCCTGTGAAGTGGGTCTGATGACTGGTCCAGGGAGACTAAGAACTGAACTCAAGCGGCTGAATTAAAATATGGAGGGAGCTGAGGCGGGGCTTCAGTGGTAGAGTGCTTGGCTGGCATGCACTGAGTTATGAATTAAGCACTACAAAAATATTAAATATACAAAGAAACACTTTTAGTAGATGTGGACGCCCCTATCTGTTAACAAAGAATGCAGATTTGGAAGCCGAACACCAGGGGGAATGATGATGACGAAGACAGTCATCGGTGTAGGGCAGCCCAGCCTGAGCAGCGACCGGACCCTAGAATTGAAATGCCNCTCTGCTGGCTTGCCTGCTTTGCTTTCTCCCACCCTCCAGCAGCATCTCATGGCCAGGGCAGCTCTGGGAGGTGAGTCCACTCCACCCAGCTACCCATGGTACCTGGAACCTGAGCCCACAGGCAGATGGCCACTCAGCAATGTCACATATAAACCTGTGAACAGAGAGCTGTCCCATCCTTCCTGGTCTCAGCAGGAACCCTGGTTACAGACAGTCAACAAAATAGCCAACTCTGTGCAGCAAAACCTCATTTACAGAATGAGGCGCAGAACAGACGCCATATGCCCCAGAAATGTTCTTCATCAGACTCTTAGCTGAAACTGTGAGCCAGGCCCAGTTAAATGTTTTCCTTTATAAAAGTTGCCGTGGTCATGGTGTCTCTTCATAGCAATAGAAACCCTAACTAAGACACTCATAGATATGTCCAGATTTTTGTTTTTATAGTATGCTGGATAGTTTTTGAGTCAACTTGACACAAGCTAGAGTCGTTTGGGAAGGGGGAATCTAACTTAAAAAAGTACCTCCATGATATTGGCTTGTGGGCAAGTCTGTGAGGGCATTTTCATGACTGATGATTGATGTAAGAGGNCCCAGACTACTGTGGGAATCCCACCCACTGGTGATCCTGGGTACTATAAGAAAGTGGGCTGAAACTGATGGGAGCAGATGCAGAGACCCACAGCCATACATTAAGTGGAGCTCAGTGAATCCTGCAGAAGAGGAGGAGGAAGGATTGTAGGAGTCAGAGGCATCAAAGACACCACAAAAAAGCAGCCCACAGAATCAGTTAATCAGGGCTCATAGGGGCTCCAGAGATGAACTGATAATCGGGGAGCCTGNATCAGTCTAACCTAGAACCTCTGCATATGCGTTGCGGTTGTTTAGCTTGGTGTTCTCGTGAGACACCTAACAGTAGGAATGTGGGGGTGAGGGGGCTGTCTCTGACTCTGTTGCCTGCTTTTGGGACCCTTTTCCTCCTACTGAGTTGCCTTGTCCAGCCTTAATATGAGGGGACATTGCTAGTCTTATTGCAACATGAAAGGCCATGTTTTGTTGATATCCCTGAGAGCCCTTTTCTGAAGGGAAATGGAGGAGGAATGGATCTAGGGGAGTGGAGAGCTGAGAGAAGGGACTGGCAGGGGAGGAAGGGGGAGGGATGTAATATATGTGAGGAGAATAAAAAAAGAAAGGAAGGAAGGGAAGAAAAAAGAAAGAAAGAAAGAAAAGAAAGAAAGAGAGAAAGAGACAGAAAGAAAAGAAGAAAGCAGCCTGAGCAAGCCAGTAAGCGGGTTCCCCCAGGTTCCTTCCCCAAATTGTAACATGAAATTAACTCTTTCCTCCAAAGGAGAGAGTTTTGGTCATGATGGTCATCACAGCAACAGAGACTCTGAGATGTGTGGTAATTCTACATCCCACCACGTTGACAGGATTAACCAGGACAGCATGTAACTCCAGGGTCTCACAGGGACAGTGTAACTCCAGGGTCTCACAGGGACAGTGTAACTCCAGGGTCTCACAGGGACAGTGTAACTCCAGGGT
>LZPO01113206.1:354525-369681 GCA_001675575.1 Neotoma lepida | reverse complement strand
CAGTGATCCACTCTACTGACTCACTCACCCATTGGCAACAATGTGCAGTGTCTGGCCCTGAGGCACCATGGGTATCTGCAGAGGCCTCTGATGTACTGTCTGCACTCCCTTTCTTTTCTCTAAGTGAACATAACCCAACAGTATCCATTCTGCTAAACCTTGCAGTTCAGCAAGGTCTAAGAGCCAGAAGAATGGGACCTTTGGGTATATTGCTGTGTTCTGCTAAGTAAGAAGGCATCACTTTACCCATCCCTTCTTCAGGAAGTGTCTGCTCATCTCTCAGCCTGGATGTGTGCAGTTCCCATGATGCCCTGAGAGAAGTAAAGGGTACATGGGCGCTCCTTCTCCTTCCCTCTCTCCTTCTGTCCTTCCNGCCTTCCATTCTTCTCTTTCCTTCTCTCCCTGCCTGTCCTTTGCTGGTCATTTGCTTGTAAAGGATAATTGTATCTTATTCACCCAGAGCTGGAGCCGTGGGCCTCTAGAAGGTATGTGGCTGTGGCCAGCTTATTCCCAGAGGACAGAAGAAGGCTGGGTGGGCAGCCCTCTGCTGGGAGTCCCAGAAATCCAAAGTGTAGATAACCATCCACACAAAGATATGGACAAGGTGCACTTTCTCAAAGTGGCCTGTACAGTTGTCTTTAGGGTCCCTTGTAGTATCCATAAGACCACATAGGCAGAGATAGCATATACTCAGCTCCCTAACCTCCTGGGTGTCTTTATCAAGAGGTCTAGTGGTGGACTGATTAAATACCAGACACCAAGTTAAATTTGACTTTCGGATAAGCAATGAGCAATTTATTTGTATAAGTGTGTGCCAAATATCNCCCAGGAAATGTTTATACTGAAAACAGTTCCTTTTTAACTGAAANCCATCTCTAACTGGACATCAAATGTTCTGATTGGCTGGCTCTGGCAGAGAGAAGTCAGACAAATCTTCAAGTATAGGTTGGCATCAGCTATCTCCTGCTGTGTAACAAATTACCATGAACTTTACAGCTTATAGAACATGATCTTGTGGTCTTAGAGCTCCTGAAGTGAGGGGTCTGGGGTCAGGGATCAGGCTGATGAAGTTCCTTCTACCAAGTAAAGCAAGATGGTGCCTGGGGCTGTGGGCTTCCCTGACACTGAACTATAGAACTGGAAAGAATCAACCTCTAGCTTCCCTGGGTTCTTGGCAAGATGCTGTCCTTGTGGCTGTTGGCTCATCCATGGCCACTGAGGGACGAGAGATGCTGGGCATGTGTGCAGCAGATAGGCTNTTACAGACATGCATTGTTTATCCATGCTCTAGCATCACTGCATTCAGCAGCTGAGTAGTAAACCTCAGGNCACTTGACCACAGGGGCCAGGAATCCAACCAGCAGGAGACAGGACCTTAATTTCTGTCCTGCCCAGAACCATGTCCCACCTCTTTACCTTTGCCTGCTCAGTCACTNGGGCCAGAAGCCTCCTTTTCCTTTCTCTGAAGCTCAATTACCTACCCCACGCAGCTGCTGAAAGAGCATCTACCTCTGTCCTACTCACCCGCTTCTCTGTTACCATTTTCTCTGCTGAGGAACATCTGGGCCACAGGGTCATGTTGTTGGTCATTTGCAGGAATGTTAGGCTTCAAGAGGCCAGTCTCCTTTAGACCCTGTGACAGTCCACCTTCATGGTCAACCCCACTGCATTTGGAGTCACCTAGGAGACACAGCTCTGGGGATGTCTGTGAGGATGTGTCCAGCGATGCTTCCCTGATGGGGGATAACTCACCNTGAATGGGTAGCACTGTACTGTGGTCTGGAGTTCTGGTCTGAAGGCAAATGAGCTGAACACCAGTATTTCCTGCTCTCTGCTTTCCAGTCTGTGTAGGCAGAGGAGTGCCAGCTTTATCTTTCTGATGCTGTGAATTCTGCCACACCATGGAGGACTGCACACTTGAACACTGTGGAGGACAGCACATGTGGTGATAGGTTATGTTCCCTAGTAAAATCTGCCTGAAGATCAGAGGACAGAACAAGCCACTAGATTAAACATAGAGGCTAGGCAGTGGTGGCACACACCTTTAATCCTAGCACTCGGGAGGCAGAGATCCTTCTGGATCTCTGTGAGTTCAAGGCCACCCTGGACTACATGAGATTGACTCAGTNCAGGAGAGAAACAGAGCCAGACACTGGTGGCACACACCTTTAATCCTAGTACTGGGAAACACACATGTCTTTAATCCCAGAAAGTGATGGCTGGGCAGAGAAAGGTATACAAGGCATGAGGAGACAGGGACTAAAGGCTTTTTGGCAGAAACCTTTTCAGGCTGAGGAGTTGGTGAGGTAAAAGGTAGTGGCTGTGGCTTGCTCTGCTTCTTTGATTTTTCAGCTTTCACCCCAATATCAGGCTCTGGGTTTTAAAAGACCTGTTAGAATTCATGTTACATGCACACTTGAACTCCTGAGCCAAAATAAAATCCTTCCCTTAAGCGGTTTCTGTCAGATATCTGGTCACTGTGAGGAGAAAAGTAACTAATACAGAAAGTTGCTACCAGGAATGGGGCTGTTGCTGCTACTCATCTGACTACATGGTTCACAGGCCTTTGGAGTTGGCTTCTAGGAGGAATGNGGAAGAGTCTGGAGTGTTGGACTAGAGAAGCTATTAAACATGAGTAGCTCTTTATGGCTGTTCTGGTGGGAGTCTGGAAGACAGGACGCCAAGAGAAAGAAGGGCAGAGGAGGTGGTGTTTGGGATGTTTGGGAGGAGAAGGAGGACTCGGGATCCAAGAAGGCCACTCACTTCTATTCTGGTGAGGACCATGGCTGTGTTCTGCACACATCCTGAAAATCTGGTTGAGACTGAGCTCAAAGTAACAAGGGAAATTGTTTGACAGAGAAAATTTAGAGGCTGTGGTGTGCATGGCTACTGCTGANGGGGTTTATGAGGCTTACAGTGACAATTCAAAGCAGGGAGATGTGAAAGCACACAGTTTGGTGAGGAAGGGAACAGGAGTGATATTCAAGTCTTTGACAGGGCAGACAGACTGGGTGCAGACGGGGCAGATATAATTGTTAAAAACAGAACAAACAAACAAACAAACAAAACTCAGATACCATTAAGGGGAAACCTTATACTCTGCACAGAGATAATGAGGATAAACTATCCAAAGAGGGTTCCCACTTGTAAAAATGTAGATTCACTTGACAAGAGAGAACCTGAAATGAGAATAATGTCACAGGATTCTCTGCTCCCAATGGCAACCCAGTAGAGTGTTTTCCTTGGTTTGGAGGAGAAGGCACCTCGAGTTTTTTGCAGCTATGGTCCAAGGGGACCAGGCTGCCTCTCAAGCAGAAAGCAGTCTCACCTTTGTGGTGATTATATTGTGTCCCCCAAAATATTGTGTACCCTAATAAAACTTATNTGGGGTCAGAGAACAGAACAGCCACTAGATCAAACATAGAGGTTAAACAGTGATAACACATGCTTCTAATCCTAGCATTCCAGAGGCAGAGATCCATCCAGATCTCTGAGTTCAAGGCCACACTGGAAACAGCCAGGCATGGTGGCACACACCTTTAATTCCAGCATCTGAGATCTCATGTCTTTACTTGAGAAAGACACATGCCTTTAATCCCAGAAAGTAATGGCAGGAAGCAGAAAGGTATATAAGGTGTGAGAACCAGGAACTAGAGGCCTCTTAAGCTTTCAGGCTTTGAGCAGCAGTTGAGCTGAGATTCATTTGGGTGAGGACTCAGAAGCCTACAGTCTGAGGAAACAAGATCAGCTGAGGAGTTGGCAAGGTGAGGTTGGCTGTGGCTTATTCTGTTTCTCTGACCTTTCAGAATTTACCCCAATACCTGGCCTGGTGTTTTCAATTAATGAGACCGTTTAAGATTCATCTCTACACACCTTCCACAGGGTGTCGGTTTCACAGACATGCAAAAATACCCCAGAATTACAGGGTCACGGAAATTTGCATCAAGGTTCTAGAAAGTGTCTCAGGCCAGGACATCCGTGACAGGGCTGGAATCCCNACAGGAGGCCCTAGTGGTCACTGTGTGAGGCCATGAAGGTAAAGCGCAAGCGGCAATGGAGACTCTGAGATGTTGGAGATGCCAGGACCATGTGATATCCACTGAGGAAAGCTACAAGCATGGAGGAGAGGTGGCTCAAGATGAAGACTATGTGTGCTAGAGCTGTGATAGCACTGAGGTGTGTGTGTGTGTATGTGTGTGTGTGTGTGTGTGTGTGTGTGTGTGTGCGCACACACACGCGTGCGTGTGTTTGTGTAATGGTCATCACTGACCAAGCCTGCTGGTACCCAAATGGTGCCTCTATAGTCCTCAGGATGCTGGCATGGAGTTACAGGGTGTTGTACTTGCATTGCTGGGTTTAGCTTTGGTGGTCCATGCTCTGTCCCCATTCCTCTCTTTGGTGATGGAAATACTTATTCTGTGCCATCGTGTACTAGAAGTACGTAACCTATTTTTTGATTCTGCAAGGGCTCACAGTTAAGAGACTGTCTTGGGTCTTTCAAGAGACTTTGAACTTAGGTGTAGCCTCCAGAGAGCTTCAGCCNATCTGCCACCTGGTATGGAGCGTCAGAAGAAGCCCTGAGCTGGGACCATCTAGCCACACCACCCTGAGTCCCCAGACACAGAAACCATAAGAACAAATGGCTGTTGGTTGAAACCAACTTGGGTTGAAATACCAACTTGGGTATTACAGGTGTAATACCCAAGTTCTAGTGTCCATCCTTTAAGAGAATGGCTTCAATGTGAGACAGGGGCTGCCGTTAGGACTGTTCAAGACAATGGCTCTCCTGCCCTAGCAATCTTAAGAATGGTCTGCTGGACTTGTAGAGATTGTGGGCTACTGTGGATGGGCGGAAACCACGAGACTGAGACTCCTGCTTGGGCCTTGCTTGGCACATTCGGCCCCACAGTCAGGCCTACGCCTCCCACCCGCCCATCTGCTCTCTCCCTGCCCACTCCTCGCCCCCAATCACCCTCTTGCCTCTTTAGATGGGGGAGCATCTCACAGCTCCTCCCCTTCCCCCACAACTCTGTCCATCAGCTGCATAAATAAGGTTACCGCCGTTCTGCAGAACGCAGAGCAGCGAAGATGGGGGAGGTCTTGCCTGCACCCTGTGGTTCTAGAGAGGCCATGATTTGTCCTAAGTACAGAAAGTGAATTGCACATTTCTGAAAATGAAAATAGCTGCTTTAAAAAAAAAAAAAAAACTCCACCCGCCCCCAAATATAAAAGCAGTACATGCTCGTGGCAAAAAATAGACAAAACAGAAAATTATAAGGAGAAAGAGAGTGGAAAGAATCCAGAATCTCACTGCCCAGCGACGCTACTTTTAACATTTCTCTGCATTTTTTTTCCCAGGCTCATTTCTATGCAGCTTTGCACACACGGGTATCTCTCTCTCTCTGTTTAAATATATATTGAAGCAAAAATAGAACCGTACTACGAATGCTGGTTAGTGGATTGCTTTTTTCCCACTTAACTATCACAGCTTTCCATGCCAGTGAACACAGGTAGATAGTCATCTTTCAGGGCAGGAGCATGCGCATTTGGCAGCAGGGGTCCTTAGGGCAGCTACCCACTGCGCCCCTGTAGAGGATGTCCTGGAATTTGNCTGTCCACATCAGGGCCTGACTGGGATTGCTGCTTCAAAGGACATGCTCAGACCATGTGAACAAGCGTTCTAAGGATTCTGAGGTTCTAGAGCCCAGGTCATGGAGTGGGTCTGGGCTGGTCTCATGTCTGGGGCAGGTTTCTCCTGCGATCTCCGAGCCTCAGTTCTCCTCACCAGTCCAATGCGTGGGTCAGGGAAGGGAGGACAGCCCGGTGGTTATAGCGTTTGCAGTGCAAATGTGAGTACTGGAGTTCAGATCCTCAAAACCTACATAAGTACAGGGTGGGTATAGTGTCCCACTTGTAATTCTAGCCTTGGAAGGTGAAGAGAGGGGATCCCCAGAGCAAGCTGACCAGCTGCATCAGCAAGCTCTGGGTTTGATTCAGAGACTCTGCCTCAGTGAATAAGGTGGAAGATTAATCGAGTAAAATTCCCAACATCAACCTTATGCTTCCACTGCGCGCGCGCACACACACGTGCATGCATGCACCCACTCCCCATGTGTGCCTATACACATGCAAACATTCACACACACACATGCACACCACACACACCCATGGAAATGGAAAAATAAAATAAAATAAATGGGTGGGTTGATTGAATGGCATCACAGGGTCCATAAATGAGGATGCACTTAGGATGCTGAGAACTCGAAGAGTCAGAGGTCCCAATCGGCTCTCCTGTTCAGAAAGTGCTTTGGAGATCTTGGTACCTGCCAGGAGATGGAGAATCACAAAAGCATAATGGTGGCCAGTATGACACAAGGTGTTGTTTGGGACTTGGCACTGGTACCCAATTCTGGTTCATACACTTCTTGCCTGAGCCCAGGAGATGGGCCTCGCGGTGGACATTCAGATGAGGGAGAGAGAACACAGAGACGCCGGTGTCAGGTCTGCTGGAACAGAACTGTGGGTTATGCCCAGGGTTGTGGCTGTTCAGTTTGATCTCCATCACAGAGGAAGAAAAGACTTGCCAGGCCAGAGGGACACAAGGTCGAATCCTGACTGCCTCTTCAAAGTGAGCATTCAGAGGGATGGAATGAACAATACACGAGCAAAGAGAAAGTGAAGTAGCTGTGAGTTGTGGTCCAGTGGGGCAGTCTGGGGGAGCAGCTAGAAGGGGAGGGGCTGCACTTTGTTTTGGCAGGTCTGGGAGGGTCTCTCTGAGGTCAAGACCACTCAGCTGGGACCAAAGCTTCAGACAGTGTCTCCTGGGGAATCAGCTGGAGTGAGGGGCACACTCTGGTATGTCCAAAGACCATGCTGGTGAAGCCTTGGTGAGGATGCAATGGGTGAGGCCTTGGTGAGGAAGCAGCCCTGGGTGGAGGAAATACTATCTCGGCATCTTCATGTTACTGCAGAGAAACTGAGCCATAGTACTCTGTCCTTGTGCACCAGGCTGGTTAGCACAGCAGGGCTTCCAGTGCAGGCCTTACTGGCTGAGTCCAGTGCACACCTTACTGGTTGAGTCTGAGCTCCTCATGGGAATGTGAGCCACACTTCTCAGCCTTCTGGATATGCAAAAGAAAGCAGAATCCTGATTTATATGTGAAATGTCCTGATATTTCAGTTTTGGCAACCAGTTTAAAGTAAGNTAAAATAAATCAAATGTGGAGAGCCAGCTCTGTGGGCCAGATGCAGCCCTGGTCTGTGATTCGGCGAGTTCACTGGGACCTTTCTGTTCCTCCACCTCTGTGGGAATGCAGCCAGGTGTAGTTAATTAAGACAGGATACAGGAGAAGGATTGGACCCTCCTCANCTCCCCCTAGGGAGCATGGTCCTGTGTTAATTACTTTGCTATTGCCGTGACAATATATACTGACAACAACATCTTAGGAAGCACAGATTATTTTATTCCCGCTCATAGTTCCACTGCGATGGGCAAGTTGATGCCATAGGAGCTTGGAGCAACATCACATCCACAGTCAGAAAGCAGGAGTGATGACCACATGCTTCTACCTGCTCCTCTTTCAGTCCAGGATCCCACCAAGGGAATGGCATCACCCACAGTGGGCAGGTCTTCCCAGCTCAATTAATATGATCATAATAATCTCCCCCAGGCATGCCCAGAGGCCTGTCTCCCAGGTGATTCTAGGTTCTATGAAGCTGGCAGTTGACACTAATTGTTACAGCCTGTCTCCTCCCTCCACATCACATCTTGAGGGGACCTTGAAAAGGCTGTATTTCTGCAATAGCCTCTGCTCTTGTTCAAGCACACAGGTCAGTGGATCTCTTTCTGTCCCTTTTACCTTCTGTTTTGTGCATCTGTCTCCATGCCACCATCCATAACCCATGATGACAATGGTGCCCTACCCATTACCTAGCNTCNAAGTGGGAGGAGCACATCCACCTGGCACATGTGTGCAAACCCCTGGACCAGTGTTCTGGAAACATACTTGAAAATTCAGGCTTGGAAAACTACTTCACTGTCTACTNCNAGGGTGTGGGGATGGCGAAGTGGCAGTATGAAGAAATAGTGGACACTAGAATCTGTCTACAAGGGCAAGACTAGAGCTGACCCCATAGCTGTGGCTCTCAGCTCTGTGCCAACTTCTGTTGATAAAGTTTTATTGGCACACAACTAAGCATAACTGTTCGCATAGAATTTCAATAACTTCTAGTCCATTCAGTGACAAGTGTCGATAGGAAAAGTTACCTGGGGGGCTGGAGAGACGGCTCAGTTCACTTGCTACTCTTCCAGAGGACCCCAGTTCAGTTCCCAGCACCCATGTCATGGGGCTCACTACCCCTGTAACTCTACCTCCAGGGGGTCTGGAGCCTGTCTTTGGCCCCCAAGGGTACTTGCACTCGAATGCACATATCCACATGAACACACACATCTACACATAATTAAAATTATTTTTAAAAGAAAGGTAACATGCCTGCAGAGACTAAATATTTATTCTCTGGCCCTTCTAGAAAAAATTTTACTGACCTATAAATAANGACAATTATTACCAAGATAGAAGGTGCCCCAAGACCTGCTGTTACTTGGGAGAAAGACCAAAAGAAGAGGATGGAGGGAAGGAAGGAAGGAAGGTAGGAAGGAGGGAAGGAGGGAGGAAGGGAGGGAGGAAGGAAGGAGGGAAGGAGGGAGGGAGGAAGGAAGATGGCAGAAAGAATAGAAAGACGGGCATTGTGAACAAAGAAGGGCAAATGAAATACAGCTCTGTGTGCTGCTGTGTTTGACAGGTACAGACACTCTGGGATCTCAAGTCACAGCAAACCTTGTCGGACTTCCACAAACTTTGAGACACTGAACGCACAGATTCTCTTAAAGTCACCAAATGAAGGTCTTTTCATGGAAGACCTGAAGAGGCAAAGTCGTTAGCCTGAGTTCACTCAGCTTTTAAGTACTGAGCTAGAATTCCAATCCANGCCTCTTAGGGAGAGAGAAACGTGTTTTAGTTTACAAATATTCGTATGTTTGGTAAGTATGAAAGCTACAGGCTGGCTACACACAAGTCTGACTGCAACACTCCCTGCCACCCCTAAGCTACCTCCTCGAGGTTATTTTTACCCAGCAAGCTCAGCTGCAATCTTCAGGAAAGTCCCCTTTTGGCTTGGGGTCTGTCAATCTGAGCTGGCA
Source organism: Neotoma lepida (assembly GCA_001675575.1). Lineage (NCBI taxonomy): Eukaryota > Metazoa > Chordata > Mammalia > Rodentia > Cricetidae > Neotoma > Neotoma lepida. Next base: position 360,482 of record LZPO01113206.1, on the reverse strand, counting down.
CACTTGAGGCCCGCCAACCTGAGTTGGCACTCTAGGAGCCCACCAACCTGAGCTGGCATACTGGGGGCCAGCCAACCTGAGCTGGCACACTGGGGCCCCACCAATCTGAGCTGGCACAATGGGGGTCTGCCAACCTGAGCTGGCACAGTGGGGGTCTGCCAACCTGAGCTGGCACAGTGGGGGTCTGCCAACCTGAGCTGGCACATTGGAGGCCAGCTGTCCTGAGCTGGCACACTGGGAGCCCGCCAACCTGAGCTGGCACACTGGGAGTGGTGGAGTATTTTCTGAGACACTGTATTTTACGAGTGTTCTCAACATGCTGATATTTCACAGTACAAAGTCTNGAGGCGGCTGCTAACGCAACTCTAATGGCGCTAAGGTGATTAGGCNCGACAGGCTTTTAGACAATGTGCTCGTGAAAGGTGTTAAGAACGTCTTAAGTGCCTTAATAATGTTCCCACCCATCACAGACTGCTCCCAATTAGGCTGCTTCACTTTGCATTGCCCAAGAAAAGAATGAGGAATCTACTGGAAGGTGGATGGAGTGTTCTAGACCATACAAGGAGTTATTGCCAGTTTGGGCAAATTAAAAGGCAAGGAAAAGTGCACACACACCCTGTAGAGCCCATTTTTCAGAGAGAGGACCCTGGTCTCCAAGCAGGAGGCTGTGCAGAAGGGGTGAGACCTGGGCTCTAGCCCCCTCCAGGGATGCAGGATGCCTTTTGTGTTCTAGCACGTGTCAGATCACAGCCAGCAGCTGGACATGGGCATAGGAACTATGCAAAGTGCTACTGTGGTGACCCCTGTTGGAAAGTTACTGAGCTTTTAGAGAGGGTGATGGTGAGGGCATTTCTGAGCTTGGGCCCTGTGTGACCGTATGGGTCACATGTTCCCAGAGCTGCCTCCTGTCCTGGTCCACTCTCTGTGCCCTTGGTGTCCTTGTCTATAAAATGGCCCTAGACACATTTGCATTTAAACATTTCCAATGGCCTTGTTTAAAAAAAAAGTCATGCAGGTAGAATTCGTTTTAATAATGCCTTTAAAACTTACACTTTAACAGGCAAAAATCCAGCCAACCAACAAATCAAACAAACAAGAACCCCCAAACAAACACACAAACAAAAACAGTACTAGGTCCATATCCTTTCAAGNTGTTGGTCAGGGTAGCCCAAGAAACTCCTCAAAGCATATAGGCTATTGCTGTTGCTCCTAAGTTGCCTCCCTGAGGTTGAAGCTAAGTTCCTATTGCTGAAGACACCATGCATTCTGAAATACAGGACTCTGAGGAAGAAACCAGCTGGATCTGACCTGAAAACCTCCTCCGTGAGGACTAGCTTTTGTAGTGTTATGAAGTTTCAGCCCTACCCAGTAATGCCCAGCATGGGAAGATATCCTTACAGGTGAGGTAGTGGCACTCATATCTAGACATGAGTAACAACAACTGTTAATTAGACTAAGACTCATCTACCATGCAGGAAATAATNNGTGGTACTAGAAACAGACAGCTANCCATGGGTTAGTGAGGTCATGGATCTTTGAGGAGAGTCTACTACTGGCACACTAATAAACCAGCATTATTTCTAACTACATTCTAAAACTTATCCCTGTGCCCACAGATCAGTGTAGCTCTCACCCCTAAGCAAAGAAACTTCTCTTTGTAGCAGAGACCATTACAGAAAGCTATAACTGGTCAAAAGGCAGAGATCAGTTGATTGCTATGTGACTAGCCCCAANGGATACATCTACAACATAACTGTACCTAAGGCTCAGGGACTGTTGCGGAAGACAGGGCAGAAAGATTGTAAGAACCAGAGAACCAAGAAATCTGATGTGAGATTGTGTCACCTAGAAATGACAGGGAGGTGACACACAAGATACCTCAACAATATGGCTGCCCAAACAAGACCCACAGCACATAATCCCAATAGATATGCTTGCACAGAAGGAGGAAATCTCAACAGGCTCCACCCCCTAAAAAAAGAACTGTAGGTAATTAATGAGAACTTTGAGCCCCTAGTTGCTTATCCAGTACCAAATGATCAGCCAAGAATTCATATACACATGGCCACACTAAACTGACACATCAAGTTGTATTTATACATTTAGTCATATATGTGTATGTGTAACAATAATAAAGAGAAAGGCCAACAATTATTTGAGAGGGAGGGGTTGGAGGGAGGAAAGGGAAGTGGGAAGTGATGTGATATTTCAATAAATTTTATTTATTTTGCATCCTGACCACAGTTTCCCCTCCCTCNTCTCCTCCCAGCCCCTCCCCCCACCTAGCTCCCTGTTTCCTGTCTCTTATACACATCTAGATGTGTATACTTCTCCATTACTATTCAGAAAAAGGCAGGCCTCCCATGGATATCAACAAAGCATTGCATAACAAGCTGTAGTAAGACTAAACACCTCCCTTCGTATTAAGACTGGGCAAGGCAACCCAGCAAAAGAGCCAGAGACAGCCCCTGCTCCCACTNTTAGGATTCCCACAAGAAGACCAAGTTACACAACTGTTACACATAAGCAGAGGGCCTAGATCAGTCCCATGTAGGTTCCCTGGTTGTCNGTTCAGTCTCTGTGAGCCTCCATGAATCTAGGTTAATNGATTCTATGGGTTTTCTTGTGGTGTCCTTGACCCCTCTGGCTCCTNAAATTCTTCCTCCCCCTCTTCTTCAGGATTCCTTGAGCTCTGCCTAATGTTTGGCTGTGGGCCTCTGCATCTGTTTCCATCAGTTGCTAGATGAAGCCTCTCTGATAACAATTGGAATAGGCACCAATCTATGAGTGTAACTGAATATCATTAGGAATCATTATATTGACTCTTCTTTTGGCGGGGGGGGGCCGGCATTCCTGTTTGGTTCTATCCTAGGTCTCTGGACCATCCAGCCTCTGGGTCCTGTTACTCCAGGCATTGTTAAGGGTGGGCTCACACTCATGACATAGGTCTCAGGCTGGACCAGTTGTTGGCTCGCCTCTCCCACAATCTCTGTGCCACTCTTACCCCAGCACATCTTGTAGGCAGGACAGACTGTATGTGGCTGGGTTGGTGTCCCAAACCCTCCACTGGGAGTCTTGCCTGGTCACAGGAGATAGTCAGTTCAGGCTANGTATCTACTATTGCTAGTAGTCTTAGCCAGGGTCATCCTTGTAGATTCCTGGGAGTTTCCCTTGCACCAGGTTTCTGCCTGACCCCGGAATGTCCNCCTTTCCAGTCGCCTCTTTCAGTACTCTCCCCCTACCCNACACCTGATTCCTCATGTTCCCATCGACACCTACCCACAGTTTACCCAGGAGATCTCTTCTATTTCCCCTTCCCAGGGAGATCCATTNGACCCCCCTTGAGACCTCCTTGTTACTTAGCTTCTTTGGGTCTGTGGATTGTAGCATGATCATCCTTTCCTTTACAGCTAATATCCACTTATGAGTGAGTATATACCATGTTTGTCTTTCAGAGTCTGGGTTACCTTACTCAGGATGATTTTTTTCTAGTTCCATTGCCTGCTAATTTCATGATGTCATTGTTTGTAACAGCTGAGTAGTACTCCATTGTGTAAATGTACCACATCTTCTTTATCCATTCTTCAGTTGAAGGATATCTAGGTTGTTTCCAGGTTCTGGCTATTATGAATAAAGCTGCTATGGACATAGTTGAGCATGTGTCCTTGTGGTGTGATTGAGCNTCCTTTGGGTATATGAACAAGAGCTGTAGAACTCNGTCTTAAGTTAGATCNATTCCCAATTTTCTGAGAAATTGCCATATTGATTTCCAAAGTGGCTGTACAAGTTTGCACTNCCACCAGCAATGGAGGTGTGTTCCCCTTGCTCCACATCCTCTCCAGCATAGACTGTCATCAGTGTTTTTGATCATAGCCATTCTGACAGGTGTAAGATGGTATCTGAGTCGTTTTGATTTGCATTTCCCTGGTGGCTGAGGATGTTGAACATTTCTTTAAGTGTATCTCAGCCATTTGAGATTCTTTTGTTGAGAATTCTATTTAGATCTGTACCTCATTTTTTGATTGGATTATTTGTTTGTTTGTTTTTAATGTCTAGTTTCTTGAATTTTTTATATATTTTGGAAATGAGCCCTCTGTCAGATGTGGGGTTGGTGAAGATCTTTTCCCATTCTGTAGGCTGCTGTTTTTGTCCTATTGATAGTGTCTTTTGACTTACAGAAGCTTTTCAGTTTCATGAGGTCCTGTTTATTAAGTGTTGCTCTTAGTGCCTGCACTACTGGTGTTCTGTTCAGGAAGTTGTCTCCTATACCAATGAGTTCAAGGCTATTCCCCATTTTCTCTTCTATCAGGTTCAGTGTATCTGGATTTATGTTGAGGNCTTTGATCCACTTGGACTTGAGTTTTATGCAGGGTGATAGATATAGATCTATTCACATTCTTCTACATGCGGACATCCAGTTAGATCAACACTGTTCGTTGAAGATGCTTTCTTTTTTTCCGTTGTATAATTTTGGCTTGTCAAAAATCAGATATCCATAGGTGTGTGGATTTATGTCTGGGTCTTTGATTCAATTCCATTGATCCACCTGTCTGTTTTTAATGCCAATACCATGCAGTTTTTATTACTATAGCTCTGTAGTAGAGCTTGAAATCAGAGATGTTGATACTTCTGGAAGTTCTTTTATTGTACAGGATTGTTTTAGCTATCCTGNTTTTTTTNTTTTTCCATTTGAAGTTGAATATTGTTCTTTCAAGGTNTGTAAAGAATTGTGTTGGGATTTTAATGGGGATTTCATTGAATCTGTAGATTGCCTTTGGTAGGATGGCCATTTTTACTATGGTAATCCTACCAATCCATGAGCATGGGAGATCTTTCCATCTTCTGATATCTTCTCCAATTTCTTTCTTCAAAGACTTGAAGTTCTTGTCATACAGGTTTTTCACTTGCTTGGTTAGAGTTATACCAAGATATTTTAAATTATTTGTGACTATTATGAAGGATGATGTTCCCCTGATTTCTTTCTCAGCCTGTTTGTTGTTTGTATGTAGGAGAGCTACTGATTTTTTTGAGTTTATCTTGTATCCTGCCACTTCAAGGTATTTATCAGCTGTAGGAGTTCCCTGGTAGAATTTCTGGAGTCGCTTATGTATACTATCATATATCATCTGCAAACATGAAAGTTTGACTTCTTCCTTTCCAATTTGTATCCCTTTGATCTCCTTTTGTTGTCTTATTGCTCTAGCTAGAACTTCAAGTACTATATGAATAGATATGTAGATAGTAGATGGCTTTGACTTGTTCTTGATTTTAGTAGAATTGCTTTGAGTTTCTCTCCATTTAATTTGATATTGACTATTGGCTTGCGGTATATTGCCTTTATCATGTTTAGGTATATCCCTTGTATCCCTGATCTCTCCAAGACCTTTATCATGCAGGGGTGTTGGATTTTGTCAAAGGCTTTTTCAGCATCTAATGAGATGACCGTGTGGGTTTTTTTCTTTCAGTTTGTTTATATGGTGGATTACATTGGCAGATTTTCGTATGTTGAACCCTCCCTGCATCTCTGGGATGAAACCTTCTTGATCATGGTGAATGATCTTTTTGATGTGTTCTTGGATTTGGTTTGCAAATATTTTATTGATTATTTTTGCATCAATGTTCATGCGGGAGATTGGTCTGTAATTCTTTCTTTGTTGAGTCTTTGTGTGGCTTGGGTATCNGGATGACTGTGGCCTCATAAAATGAACTTGGTAATGTTCTGTGTCTATTTTGTGGAATAATTTGAGGAGTATTAGTGTTAGCTCTTCTTTGGAAGCCTGGTAGAATTCTACGCTAAAACCNTCTGGCCCTGGGCTTTTTTTGGTTGGAAGACTGTTAATGACTGCTTCTATTTCCTTAGGAGTTATAGATCTATTTAAATTATTTATTTGATATTGATTTAACTTTAGTAGGTGATATCTAACAAGAAATTTGTCCATTTCTTTTTGATTTTTCCA
>LZPO01113206.1:297292-338892 GCA_001675575.1 Neotoma lepida | reverse complement strand
CTCCCTGTCTCCCTCCCTTCTTCTCCCTTCCCCCTCCCTTCCTTCCTACAGGGTCTCACTATGCATCCCTGGCTAACCTAGAACCTGCTGTGTAAACCAGGCTGATCCAGAACTCAGATTTCTTCCTGCTTCTGCTGCCCACATGTTGGGATTAAAGGTGTGCACCACCACACTTGGCTTTTCACATTGGTTCTGGGATCAAACTCAGGTCTTTATGATTACTTAACAAGCACTTTACTCAATAAGCCGCCAGCCCAGCCCCTCTCCTCTCGTCTAATTTCCTAAGACAGAGAGATCCAGTCTGACCTTGCCTCCTAAAGCCTTCATGACCTCCCAGCTGGAGACCAAGTGTTCAAACCTATGAACCTGTGTGTGATATTTCACATCCAGCCCATAAGAATATCCCGCTGCTCCGGTGTCTCTACAGCCTCAAGCTCAGCTCCTTGCCAGCTGCACTTAGCTCCAGACCTGAGGCTTCAAAGCTGAGTGCTCCCTGAAGGTGGCCCCATTGTCACTCTGGAACACCTTCATGGTCTTTCCAGTCATCTCATCACAGGTCATGGATGATATCACTATCACATCATCACAAGGTTGCTTCAAGCATCTCACGTGTTCTGCAGAGGAACATTGCATCAAATGCCGTCAGTGGCCAGAAGGGAAACTCTGCTTGAGTTCTGGGATCCTTTGAGTGTCCTTTGCCTTCTGACTTAGGAGAGAGAAGGGGATCAACCTGGTTCTGTTGTTTCTAGCCACATGGCCTTGGTAGGTGAGGCCAGGCTAGCCCATTTCCTCAGCTGTGGGTCTGGTGTCAAGGGTGTGGTCTGCATGAAGGAGCAAACGAGGTGCTTGTCCAGTGTGGGTTCAGAACCCCAAAGTCAGCACTGCTCCATTTTCCTGCCATGTTAGTTCCTCCAAATGGTCAACTCTGAGAAAGAGACCTTTTCTCCTGCCTGGAAAAATGAAACCATAAAAATTGATGTTCTCACAAATGAGATCTCTCCGTCACCCCTCCACGGCTCAGAGAACATGGCTCACAGAAGGGGCGGGAAGAATTCGAGAGGTGCCTCGGAAAAGTGAGATGAGTGTGCACTGCTCTTCCAGAGGATCTAAGTTCAGTTCCCAGAACCCCTCCACGGGGTGGATCAAAGCACCTGTAATGCCACCAGCTCCAGGGATGCTATGCCCTCTTCCCTCTTCAGGCACACTCATGTGCACACACACACACACACACACACACACACACACACACACACACACACACACACACACACACACACACACATGTGAGCACCCACAAATCATGAAAGTAGGAGGACTATTTGGGAAGAGGAAGGCAATTAGCGGGAGTCTGGGAGGACTAGAGAGGTTAACAAGTGTGAATATAATTGAAATGTATTATATACGTGTATGAAAATGTCATAATTAACCCCATTGTGCATAATTAACATTTTCTAATAAAAACAAGTTTAAAAAGACAACATCTTTCAGGGCCAAGTATTATTTATGTAGAATTTTCACAGGTTATTTCCCCAAATCAGCTATGCAAAGNGGCTCCTTCTCCAGGCTACTGCCAGTGAGAAGGCTGTGGATGTACCTGTGCAGGCGGAGCACGGTAGAGCCTGTCCAGTGGAGTTTGGATAGCTTCCACCACTGTCCTGGACCTGGATTGTCTTGTTTGGTGGACACGTTTCTGAGGTTGGCAGTGTGTCAGGGGACAGGTGACACAGCAGCAAATAGGACAGACTGGGTCCTGCCCTTAAAGAGTGGACATGTAAATCAGAAATGGTGGCCCTTGTCCCTTATCCCAGCACAGTTGGCAGAGGCAGGAGCATCAGAAGTTCGAGATTAGCCTCAGTTATAGCTGTAGACAGTTCAAGGCCAATGTGGGGTATAACACGAATTGCTAAATGATATTATTAATAAAAATCCCGGAGCCAAATATTGTGGTGAAAGCTGAAAGATCAGAGAAGCAGAACAAGCCAGCTACAAGTTCTTACCTCTATGAAATCCTCAGTCTCAAGAGAGTAAGTTCCTGTTTCCTCACGCCTTATATACCTTTTTCTGCCCTGCCATCTTACTTCCTGAGATTAAAGGCGTGTGTGCTTCCCAAGCAAAGGCATGAGATCTCAAGTGTTGGGATCAAAGTTATTTGCCACCACGCCTGGCTCTATTTCCAGTGTGGCCTTAAACTCACAGAGATCCAGACAGATCTCTGCCTCCAGAGTGATAGGATTAAGGGTGTGTGCCACCACTGCCTGGCTTCTATGTCTAATCTAGTGGCTGGCTCTGTCCTCTGATCCCCAGGTAAGTTTTATTGGGGTGCACAATATATCACCACAATGAGGTGTTCAGACTCCATCTCAAAAGCANATAGACAGCAGACATGAGGTGCAGGCATCTAGGATCCCAGCACTTGGGAGGTGGAGGCAGGTGATCAGGAATTCTAGTCTACTCGAGGCTACATGAGGCTTTGTCTCAAAAAACAAAAACTGAGAGTAAAACCGTGGTTTGTGAGCTGGATGTGAGCCCACTCACCTCACGTGAGCCTGAGGGTACAAATAGAAGGTTGAGTGTGTGTGTGTGTGTGTGTGTGTGTGTGTGCAGTGTGTGCCTGGGAGGGGAGGAGTGTGAGACCTGACCAGGTGGAAGGTAGGGCCTGGAGGAGATCAAAAGAACCAGGTACAGCTCTACAGTGGAAGGGGCATGGTAAGTTCTAGAAGATAAGGAAAGGCTATAGGGGCTGGAGCACCATTGGGAGTGAGGCTAAAGTTCAAGGTGGCTGGTGGGATCTGACCTTCAGGTAAGCACCAGACACTTCTTTGGTGTCATCATGTCTGAGTTTTGCCTGGGACCCACTTAGCTCATGGGTACACTGAAAAGGACTGGTTGGTTGTTTATCTGAGATTCAAATTTTCCCAGGTGGCTGGATTGTAGCTGGTAAACTATGTGAGGCCTCATCCACTTGGCATGAGGTTATTGGCAACACAAGAACCTTGAGGTGGAGTCGGGGGAGAGCAGGGTGGCCCTTTGAGTTTGGGTAGTGGCTCCCCAGGAGGCTACCAGCTCCAGCCAAAGTGAGTAGAGCTGCCGAGGCTGGGNTAGAGGGGGTCAGGTGCTCCCTGCCAGTGACCTCTGGCATATCTGCTGTCCCCCACCTCAGGGCTGTAGACGATAGGGGTCAGGTCCTTTGCTTCAGTTCCTTGGACATGCCTCTCCCTACCCTCAAGTGAGAGCTGCTTGGCCAGACAGGATTCTGACCCTGAATTTGTTTTTGTGGTTCAAAAATGAGTCATCTCTGGGCATAGCTTGGCCAAGGGTTTCCTGGATGGGAGTGGAGGGGGTGGTGGCTTCTTCTCAGGCTTTGGGGTTCAAAGGTCAGCTTGCTGTCTGCAGAGTTAGAGGCGCTGGAACCAGAGGACTCTGGGAATCCTGCCTGACTCCCTCAGGGAAACTGGTTCACCTTTAGCAGACAATTTCCTTGTCAGTGAAATGGGACAGCAGCCAGGCCTGCCCCTCCCAGGGCTGCCTGTCTGCCTGAGGACTAATGGAAAAGGGCTTTACAAAGTCCCNGGAGGCAGCAGGGGGTTGGCCAGTGTCATTTGCTCCTTCCCTCACTCATGTGTCTCTAGAGGTCTGACTAGGCAGGGAGGGCAAGATGAGCCCGGTTCCTGCAGGAGCCCGGAGAGGCAGTGTGTGCAGACAGCCTGGTCCCAGGCACAGCTCTAGTACAACAGAGCTTGCCTGCCAACAGCCACAATACACGGTACCAAGTGGGTATGGCAGTGTGTCACAAAACTGGATGTCCAGACTGTGAAATTTGAGCTTCACATGATTTCCACACAGCTGGATGTCGACGGTCACTCCCAGCCATTCAGAAATGTGGACTCAAGTCTTAGTGCATGTGCTGGTCAAAGACAGGTGGCAGGCAGGTAGGGTTCAGCTTGAGCTGTGGTCTGTTCCTGCTTGCTTTCCATGAAGACATTTCCTTGTTGGTCACTGCCATGCTGGCCTATTTGCATATGCTTCTGCCCCATCTGTCTTACCTGGCCTCCATGGCTCCGCACAGGGCTTGGGAGCTCGGTTTGCCTTCCCACCCCTGACTCCCAGAGAGGACTGAGTATCGAGGTCTATGGGGGGGGGGGCAACCTGCCCAGTTGCTTTTGCAGGCCTCATATCCACATAAGACTGGACATGAGGACCCAGGCCTTGCCTATTGGGGTGCTGTTGGTGTCACTTCGGTAATGGATGTCACACAAATGTGACCCTGGTCCTGAACCTTGTTCTCTGGCATCAAACAGGGCCGGACAGGTTGTCTATACCGATGAATGTTCATTTGCTGTAGTGAAGGAGTACAGGGCAGCCTGGGGTTTTTCTGGGATGACTTGAGATATGGCGGAGCAGGGCATAGATACACATCTAGATGTGTATAAGAGACAGAGATATGGCGGAGCAGGGCATAGGTGTGTGTGGTGTGTGTGTGTGTGTGTGTGTGTGTGTGTGTGTGTGTGTGTGTGTGTATGCACAGAGTTAAATAATCAGTGACTGGAGGGAGCTCCTTGTTCTCCACACTGGCTTTGTGGAGAAGAGGACAACTTCCAGGTATCTGGGGACAATGACAGGTCACATCCCGGGGTGGGGCACTCCAAACAACATCTACTCTGAGATCTAGGCTCTCCTGAGGCCTGTAGCTGTGGCTAGTAGGGAACCTCCTCCCTCCAGGAGTAGGCATGGAGTCACCTAGAACCTTTTCCCCACTGCTGCCCAAGGGACCTGTCTCTCCAGGCCTGTGACTGCCATCACAGTTTGCCACCACCTCCCCCACACACATACAACCTTCTGAAACAGACTCTCTTTTTTTTCTCAAGCATACTCAGCATGCTCCTGCCCTATGACCTTTACATTTCTATTTGCTCCTCCTGGAAGCCTCTCCCTTCTCAGAGAAGGCTCTTGGTCCAGGCTGGGCACAGTAGGATGGATGGGTCATGAGACAATACACTTAGTATTTCTCCAGAGACCGCTATGCTATATTCCTGTATGTCTGCACAAATTCATGCTTCCGCCAAGAGCATGTGAGGGTCTTNCTTCCTCCCCATCATTATCAATACCTGTTTATCATTTGTGCTTTTGATAATGACCATCCTGACAGGTGGGATGCTAGCTATCCTCGTGGCTCTAACCTGTGTTTCCTTGGTGACTGGAGGTGCTGTGAACATCTGTCCTGTTTATTGGCTATGCTTATCTCTTCTTGGACCCAGATGTGGTGGTCCATGCCTGTCACCTTCCAGGCTGAGGCCCAGAGAAAGGACAGTTTCTTCAGTAAATGATATTGGGAAAAATAGATATCTACACACAGAAGACTGAAAACTATACCNCACTTTATCAGTTACCAATACCAACTCAAAATGGATCAAAGACCTGAAACAAAGAAACTACTAGAAGAAAACACATGGGAGGTGCTGCAGGGCGTTGGCTAGGCCGTGTAGCTCAGGCTGGCCTCCAACTTGCCTGCCTAACCTCCCAGCTGCTGTGATTGTAGGTCTGCACCACCATGGCGACGCTGCACCTGTCTCTGTCTTCTTTGCTCTCCTCTTCCTGGTTCTGGCTGCACCAGGTGCAGCCCTTCTCTCGAGAAGCCAACGTCTTTGAAGTTGGGGTTCCTGGGAGATTTTGAGTTGTGGCCTGAACAGCTGCCCCATCCCTTTTCTTCTGTGTTAACTGCTAGACCTAATTAAACAATTCCTGGAGCACCTCCCTCTCTTCCCGTCTGAATATAAATGAACCCCCACCTCCACCCCACCATCAGCATTCAGGTCAGTGGCTCAGAAGGAATCACTTTCAGATCACGAAGGCCAAAGTGATTTCAAAGTCAGTTCCTCTATGCTCACCTGGGGGGAAGGCTCTGCACTGATGCTTCACTGGGTCCTCTCAGAGCAGCCCCGGGGGTTTGCACAAGCCTGGAGGCCACTGGCAGCCACTAGGTTTGCAACAGAGGGTGCATGGTGAGAGACTCCGTGGGTGTGGTTTAGCTGTCTCATTCACTCCCTGCTTTATCCAGTTACTCCTGAATGGAATCACTCCATTGGAGCACATGCCGTCCAGAGGCCTTTGTTGTGCTACATCAGGGCTTTAGTTGCTTCAAGGTTGGCCTTGGAGATACTGAAGTTCAAAGCCTTTGCAGAGGATGGGGCAGAATGCTGGGAGGCACCATCAAAATATCAGGTGGGTCCTNGCCCAGGCAGAAGTGGAAGAAGAACCAGGCCCAGGGCCCATCTCTCCTCTGAAGAAAGTGAGGTGACCAGAATTCCTTTGAGGATAATTGTCTTAGTCAGTGTTCTATTTCTATGAAGAGACACCATGGCCACGGCAACTATTATAAAGGAAAGCATGTAATTGTGGCTGGCTTACAGTTCAGAAACTTAGTCCATTTGTCAGCATGGNGGCACACAGGAAGATATGGTGCTGGAGGAGCTGAGAATTCTACATCCCGATCCTCAGGCAGTAGGAAGAGAGACACTGGGCCTGGCTTGAGCTTTTCAAGTCCCAAAGCCTACCCTCAGTGACACACTTCCTTCAGACAGGCCACACCCACTCCACCAAGGCCACGCCTCCTAATCCTTCTCAAGTAGCACCACTCTCTAATGACCAAACATTCACATCTGTGAGCCTATGGGGGCCATTTCTTTTCAAACCACCACAATAAGTGAGTGAATGACCTTCTCCAAGGTTGGGGGTTTGTGTGAATAGGATCAGGTAGACTGCCCCACGCCAGGGTGTCCTGTGCCCAGATCAGCTCTGTTTTCTCATTCATTTCTGGGGTGCTTTTGCAGCCTTCCAACGNTTTCTCTGCTCTCTGGTGNATCCTTTTCAGAACCTAACTCCTGTCTACGGTGTATAAAGAAGGAGTCATGGGATGGAACAGCCNTGGTGGGGTACAGCAGCTCAATTCCCCNTGAAGAGCACTTCAGGCCTCCAGGGGCTGCCTCCACGAGGGGTTCATGTCTCCTTTGCCCGCTGCCCCAGGGGAGATGCTGAGCCTCTTTGATTTGGTCATCCTACCCTTTGGGTTTTAGGAGGAAGATATTAACTTTTAAAGATGCCAGGTAAGGGTGGTAGATGGGTTCCACCTAGGCTTGTNGAGTAGAGTTGGTGTTCTGAGGCCTGAGTGCACCCTGCTGTCCCAGGGCACTGGCTTAGAGTCTGGCAGAACACAGGAACACTTTCTCAAGTGCTGTGGAATCAAACCCAGAGAATAGATTCCCAGGAGGGATGATTTGGATGCCTGGGACCCTTGATACCGCAGTTCTTGTTGGTCACATTGACCTCACCCCTCATCTTCTGTACACACAGTTCCACTCCCACTGGCAGCTTGCACAGGCAGAGCACAGTAGCTTCTCCACCTTCATTCTCCATAAGGGATCCCCAAGCCAGGGCTGGGAGACCCTCGTGTACACAGGATAGCCTTAGGTTGCTTGTGGGAACACAGGGCCCGGACTCAGGAGCCCTGACCTAGTCCCGAGAGCTTGGGTTCTCTAAGGACCCTCAGACAGACTGCTGCTGCTTCAGGCATTGACACTTGGAGGAGAAAAGAAGAAATTCCTGAGATCTGCAGCTGGGAGGTGGCCCAGGGCTGCTGGGCCTGGGAACCACAGGGGGACTGTGCTGGTCCTTGCCTTCTGTGGTCAGCAGAAGCTGGGAGACAGCAGAAGGGACAGTGTGGGGTCTTATCACCCAGAGGAAAAAGCTAGGCCAGGGACAGAGTGAGAAACCTGGGGGTGAGAACTTAGCCTTTCAAGTACACAGGCCTGGGTGTGAATCTTGCTCTGACCCAAGCAAGATGTGTGACTTTGGGCAAGCTCTCTAATGGATGGTTGTTGGGAACAGGGTTGCGNCTTGTCAGGAGGGCAAACTCCTTCTGTTCTATAGACTGGGAAGGTCACTATGTGATGGCTGATGCTGGTCATTAACTTGTCAGATGATCTAGGGATGAGCCTTTGTCTGTGCCTGGGAGGGAGTTTACAGATTGGGTTCATTGACCTGGGAAGACTCACACTAACTGTGAACGGTACCATTCTGTGTGCTTGACTAAAACGGCTGACNGGGAGTTGAGCACCAGCATCTGCCTCGTTGCTCCCTGGCTGTGGGTGCAGTGTGACCAGCTCCTTCACACTCCTGCTGCCCTCCTGAGCTTCACACTCCTGCTGCCAAACCTCCCAACCATGATGACTGTATCCCTCAAACCCTGAGCCAAAATAGCGATGCCCTTTGTCCCTTATGGTGCTTTTGTCACAGGGTACTGGGTCATAGCAATGAAGAGCAGAACTAACCTAGTTCTTGAGAGGCAGAGGCAGGTGAATCTCTGTGAGTTTGAGGCCAGTCTGGTCTACAGAATGAGTTCCAGACCAGCCAGNGCTACATTGTGAGACCCTAAATCTAACCAGTCCAAAGAGTAACAATCATTAGTTGAATATTTTGAAATTGTGGGTAAAGGGATTTCAAAAGTTTCCAACCCCAAAATATGATAAATGTTTGAGGGGACCCTGAGCTGATTTTGAAACAAAACAGACAAGCCAAAAGCTACAACAGTGCCTGCTTTTATTAAACTCCTGCTTAAAANTCTAATCTTTTCTCAACTGTGGTATGAGGCTATACATTANTGCACTCCCCTCTCTGGTTTTATTGGGTTATATAGGGGACAGTCACCATGTTTTTGGCCTCATGAGAACTTCACTCCATCGTAACCTAGAAATGAGGACACTGCAGCTCTTTGTCTTCTGGTAATATTTTCCCTTAGCCTCTTGTGAGTGCACCCAAGGGCCAACTCCTGAACCTGGGCTGCTGGATGGACACCCAAGGGAGAACACCCTGAGCTCTGAGAAGCCTCAGGTTCCATTTCTTCCTTTAGTGCACAAGGAAGTAGTGGGCCAAACCAGCAAGCTGACTTGCTCCAGGCTACTCTGGGTAANGGGCGGGCACTTGAAGAAAAAATTAATTGTGTTGGCCATGGTGGCCCAGAGCTCAGTAGGCAGAGGCCTACTCTGAGTTCCAGACCAGCCTGGTCTACATAGTGAGTTCCAGGCCATCCAGGGCTACATAATAAGACCCTGTTGCCGTGGAAAATCCTTTTGACACTGTGAAGATTTGTTGCTGTGATTGGTATAATAAACAAACTAACTGGCCAATAGCTGAACAGGATACAGTTAGGCGGTAAAGCCAAACTGAGAATGATGGGATGAAGAAGGGCGGAGTCAGAGGAGTCACCAGCCAAATGGAGGACAAGTCAGACATACAAAATGGTATAGAGGTAAAGGCCACAAACCTCGGGGCAGTCCATGGGTTAATAGAAATGGGTTAAGTTGTAAAAGCTAGTTAGTAGTAAGCCTGAGCTATCGGCTGAGCACTTATAATTCATATTCAGCCTCTGACTCAGTTATTTGGGACTGGGTGGTCGGGACAGGAAATGTCCGTTTACATCTTGTTTCAAAAATTATTTATTTATCATTATTTTTTCTGTGTATGTGTATGTGTGGGGGTGGGGCACAGGTNGGCCACTGCATACATATAGGGAATGGAGAACAACTTTTGGGGGTCGGTTCTCTCTTTCTATTGTGGACTCCAGGGCTTAGGTTCAGGCTATCAGGCTTGGTCAGCCAGTATTTTCACCCACTGAGCCACCTCTCTANCCCCTACCCCTATTTCTAGTTGTAAAAATTTTCAGGAGTCCAGAAGGATTGGTGGGTTGTGCTGAGCACACTTATCAAGTGTGTAGATCTGCCTACATGCACACATGTGTGTAGATATGCTTAAACACTAGCAGCTGGTGTCCAGCTGTTAACCCCAAGCACCCTGCTGTCCCAGGAGGACATCNCNTCCTCTGTGNCTANTCCTACATGTCTTACTAGAAACCGGACAGCAGCAACTCCTGTGCTCTTATTNTTTTATTTTTNCTTATTTTTATTTTTTATTTTTTATTTTTTGGAGGCAGGGTCTCATATCCAGTCTGCTCTGAACTCACTGTGTGGTTGAGGATGACCTTGAACTTCTGAGCCTCCACACCCACAGTGCTGGGATTGTAGCTGTGCAGCCCAGGCCTGGTTATGCGGGACTAAGAGTACAACCCAAGGCCTCATGCACTCTAGACAGGCAGTTTACCAACCGACCCATCTATTTTTCTTGAGTCTAGAACTTAATAGCTTTTTTTTTCTAAAGATTTATTTATTATGTATACAGAAGAGGGCACCAGATCTCATTACAGATGGTTGTGAGCCACCATGTGGTTGCTGGGAATTGAACTTAGGACCTCTGGAAGAACAGTCAATGCTCTTAACCTCTGANCCANCTCTCCAGTCCACTTAACAGCTTTTTTTACACTGCACTTAACTCTCAGATCTTTGAGCCTCTTGAAATCTGAAATGCTCCTTCCTCCCCAGGACATTGACTTTGGGGAAGGTGTTTGAGACAGGGTCTTACATGATAGCCAGGCTGTCCTCAAATTTGACAGCCTCCTGCTTCAGCCTGTCACACGCTGGATCACAGGCCTGTGACACCATGCCCAGTAGGATGTTGACTTTTTGAAGCAACCAAACCAGTCATGCTGTCACAGATCCTGCACCCTAGGTCACCTTTTCTCTGTTCTGATGCCTGGGGAAAGCTGTGGTCTGAAGAAACAGTCAGACAACNCCATCATCCTTGGTGGGTGCCCAACCTCCTACCACACAGGCCCTGGTTTCATCTCTGGGATCTGAACCATCTTCTCAAGTTGTCTCCTGAAAAGTTGTTGGGAACCTCCCCAGCCCCTCAACAAGAAAACCATTAGAATTCTCTGCAGCTGCTCTTGGGACAAGCAAGTGGCTCATGCAATTGAGTCAAGTTCCAGCATGGCTCCACTAAGGGCCTCAAGAGAAATGGCTGCAAGTCAGCCTCTCTCACGGTCCCTGCTCTTCTCTGTCAGCCTCAGCTCTCTTTCCCGTGGCAGGTAAATAGCTGCCAGAACGTCTGTATTTCCTATCACTGGCCTCTTGGTTTAAGTGAAAAGGAAATGCCTCTTGGGCTGGGAGATAGCTCAGTGGATACAGCACTTGCTGTGCAAGCCTGACATCCAGCATTTGAAGGGCAAGAATCCACATGAAAGCCAGATGGACACGGCGACCCACCTGAGCTCCCAGTGCTCTGGAGGCCAAGATGGGATACCTGGGGTGAGATGGCTAGCTAAACNAGCTGAATNTGCAAGCTCCAGCTTCAGGGAGAGGCTCTGGCGTTATAAATGAAGAGGACAGCAATTGAAGACATACGGCGTCAACCTTAGGTCTGTCTGCACATGCATACTTATCTACACAGACAAAGAAGAGGANGCAGAGGAAGAGGAGGAGGGAGAGGAGGAAGAGGAGCATGAGGAAGATGAAGAGGAGGAGGTGGAGAGCGTTAACACGTTCCTTACTCCAGCTGAAATTCCAGAGACTCTCACTGGTCTGTTTAGAGTGATAGGCATGTCCCTGAACCAATCATCATCACCGGAAGGATTTGGTGTTCTGATTTGCCACAGCTAGGTCCGATACTATACTTAGGGTCAGATATGGGGTCAGCCCCTGGAAAGAAATCTGGGATACTGTTCCCAGAGGGCGGGAGAGGAATGCTGGCCAGAAAAAGGGTATTGGACCTGTAGGGTGTACTGGGTGGGGTGAGGGGCACTCATGTTCCTGGCCAGCAAGACAGAAGAGCAGGGGTCCCAGGTGACTTTTGGTGAGGCCCAGTGGCTCATACTCAACTCTCAGCAGAAAACCTGGCTTAATTTAGCACTGGGCTAGAGCTGTTCAATATGCATGTGCTGGACAGTTGGGTGGGGGGAGAGCNCAGGCCTGATGTGCCAACGAGGCATTAATTAGAAATAAACTAGAGATGGGGAGCTGTCTGAGCTCTGTTCTGCTTTTGATCTGCTGGCAGCCTATGGCTCTGGGAATTCGCCCTGCAGCGGGCATTTGGCCATTCTTGATCATTCAGACCCACTCTGCACTCCTGAGAGAGGGGAGGAGGGGATGTCTTTCTCTGCCTGGCTTCACAGTCTCCCCTCAGTTCCTTGAGGGTGCATCTAAAGGTACTGCTGTGTGCTTGTCCTGGCTGGGGTGCTTTTAGCACCAGGGCAGCCAGGCCCTGTCGTGGGGACTGCATCCAGCCCTGATCTAGGTCCTAGGGCACAGACTCTGCCTGGCTTGTGGGCCTCAACTTCACTGTCCCCATTGGCCCTGACCTCTCCAAATGACACCAGCCAGGTGTCAGAGGGGATAGGCTAGGCCCCTCCTGGGTCTGATAGTGTCCAGCCCCGGTCACTTCAAAAAAAACCAGTTAGAATGTCAGCCTCAGGGCTGGAAAAGGCATGGAACTGGAGGTACACTCACTGCACAAAGTTCCTACTTTAGATGTTTCATAGATGTCATGGGACCCAGAACAAGACCACCAGGCTCCCTACCCCAGACTATGATCCTCCACCCCAGACTAAGACCCCCTAACCTCATAACTTCCTCCTTGTGCTTGCTCCTGAGGTGGAGCATTCTTGGTCCTATGGTTGAATTTACTCCTGTCACTAAGCTTGGATCTAGAATATGCAGCCTGAGGTCTTCATGTATTGGTGGCTTCCTGTCACTTAGAGCCATGACACTTGCTGGTATTCAGAGTAATCTTATGTGTGTGACTTGTTTCAAAGCATTTCTCATCATGGATCAGGTGACCTGTGAAAGCACCTGGGCCCACCCCCAGGTGGCCCCCCCCCCACAAAGTAACATCGCAGAGTGGGAGAGAAAGAGACGGAGACACAGACAGAGACTCGTCTGCACCTGGTTCCCTGGTACTCCCAGCAGTGTTTAACACATGTTGTTCGAATTGAAGAAGCTTGTTCAATTGCAATTTTAGAAAACATTAATAAATGACGAAGGAACATTCAAAGGCCAACTTCGGATGTCTTTATGATATTTTGAAAACTTTTCCATTTTATGTATTTTCATTTGCATGTGTACGTCTTAGCACAGGTAAGCCCTGCCTGAATTTGATCCCTAGACCANGAAATAAACAAGAAACCAGCATGATGTGAGTTGTGAGCCCTTTGTCCTGTGTCCCTCCAACACAGTGTGAGCTGTCAGCCTTTCTCCCTATGTTCCCTCAACATGGTGTGAGCTTTGAGCCCTTGCCCTGAGTCACCCAGATTGGTGTGAACTGTGAGCCCTTTGCCCTGTGTTTCTCCCCCAAACAGTGTGAACTGTGAGCCCTTCTCCCTGTATCCCACAGTATGGTGTCAGCTGTGAGCACTTTGCCCTGTGTCCCCCCAAAGTGTGAACTGTGAGCCCTTCTTCTTGTGTCCCCCAATATGACATGAGTGGTGAGCCCTTTGCTGTGAGCTTTCTACACGGCTGTACTTCCATGTATGTCACAGGGTAAGCCAGGACAGGTCATCAACATTACCTTTGCATCTGTCTTGGCCTCTCTAGGAATCTTTGTATTCATTGTGGGCATAACTTCAAGTCATGTGAATACCTGTGCAGGCTTCTTTCTCTACCACCTCAGTCAAGACCCTGAGCAGTTCTGACACCACTGGGAGCCAAATAACCTACAGTAAACCTATGTAATTTCTCCTAGTGGATTCTGTGTGGACCCAGTAAGAGTCAGGTGGACTATCTTAGTTAGATTTCTATTGTTGTGATAAATACATGACCAAAACAACTTGNGGAGGAAAGGGTTTATTTCAGTTTATGACAACTCTCAGGTCACTACTGAGGGAAGTCAGGCAGGAACTCAATGCAGGAACCTGGAAGCAGGAACTGGAAGCAAGAACTGGAAGCAGACCATTGAGAATGATGCTTGTTGGCTTGCTCCTCATGGCTTGCTCAGCCTTTTTTCTTATATAATCCAGGACTACCAGCCCCAGGGTGGCACTGCCTACAGTGGGCTGGGCCCTCACNCTNATCACTAATTAAGAAAATGTCCCATAAGCTTGCCTAGAGGCCAATTTATGGAGGCATTTTCTNAATTGTGGTTCCATCTTCTTGGATAATCTAGTTTGTGTGGAGCTACAAAAATACTANCCAACACATTGACCCACGGACCATATGCATGGCCACTCTCTGTCATCCGACTCCATTGTCCAGTGGCCACCTGGATCTGGGGTAGAGCTGGAATCACAGGCCACTGGAGTTGAGAACNCTCTGTGGANGCAGCCAGAGGTGCCAACGGCTCAGTACCCAGCCCNAGAGACTGCAACCCAACACCTGCCTCACAGGTGTGTGCTGCATGTCTGGGACCTATGCACCAAGTAAGAAATAAGCAGGACACAGTGGGGCTCGCAGGTTGGTGCTNATGGCCAGGATGTGATCTGAGGGGTTCCTACACTTTGTAATTCACCTCAAGGGCCCTGGTGCAGTTCCAATGGCGAAGGTGCTAGGAGGTTGTAACTGGACTAANGAGTTCTGATCTGGTACTGGTAGTCATAGCAGGTCCTTGCTACCGGCAAGCATTTGTCTCACAGCTGGATCCTGTTCTGTCCCATCCCATTTCAACTTACCCCTTGTGGTGGTTTGAATAAAAATGGCCCCCATAGGCCCATAAAGAGTCTATTAGGAGATGTGGCCTTCTTGGAGGAGGTGTGGCTTTGTTGGAGGAAGTGTGTCACTGGGAGGGGGCGGAGGGGAGGATAGGCTTTGAGGTCTCAGANGCTCAAGCCTGGCCAGTGTGTCANTGTCACTTCCTGCTGCCTGTGGATCCAGATATAGAACTCTCAGCTNCCTCTCCAGCNCCATGTCTGCCTGCAGGCCACCATGCTTCCAGCCATGACAACAGACTAAACCTCTGAACTCTAAACTAGACCCAATTAAATGTTTTCCTTTATAACAGTTGTTGTGGTCTTGGTGACTCTTCACAGCAGTAGAAACCCTAAATAAGACACCCTTATCTCTGCACAGTGGCTCTGGGAGATTAGTAGTAGCTGCTTCACTGTGTGTCTCCATTCAGACTTATGCCCCTGTCTTGGCACAAGGTTTTTCCAGTTCCTTCTGGTCTCCCAGCCTAGAAAGGACAGCACACAGACACCTCCCCTGTGACAGGGATATTGTCACCTCCCCTTCTCAGAGATATTGGCCTTGGATCTTGCACACACGTTGAGGAGAANGGGACACAGAGAAACAAGGAGACCTGCTTCCACACACACGGGTTAAAAAGTGTCAACTCCATGATCAATTCACAGGGTCTGTCATCTGTCCCTTCCTGCTGGTCTNGATGTCAGAAGCCAGCCGGGCTCCTCTTCATCCAGCCCTGCCCCATGTGCATTTGACCCTCTCAGACACAGGACCGTTTCCCCCTACCCCCCCTCCGTTTCCCTGGAGGAGTGCCTGCCTCATTTGACACNAAGGGCTCTGATGACATTTAGATGTATCTGTGGGTTCATAATGTTTCCCAAACACCCCCTCCCCTCTTTTCCCATTCCTGGGGTGAAGACTGGAATTTGGGATATTCATCTTGCCTGGTGAGCAAAGCTTAAATGAAATCTGCTTTATCTGCGGGAAGCTGTCAGCTGATAAAAAGAGAGAGAATTAACACACTGCTAAGCCGGGCGCTCCAGACGGCAGTGCCAAGCTCTCCACTCAGTTCCTGCAGAAGCCGCCGGGGGACTTCAGTGTCTGACCCCCAAAACCTGTCTAGACATTTCAGACATTTGGTAAACAAATAAATTGCTGCATAGGCGGCTGGAGCAGAGCAGGGGGTGTCTGCCACCTCGGGGCGACTGCAGGAAGATTCACACCCGGCTGGGAATGGTCTCCTGAGGACAAGAAGCACACCCGCTTCCCTACTTTCCAGAAAGTTCTTTTCTGGGCCAGGGCCCCATGAAAGAGCCGCCATTCCTCCCGGGAAATGTGCTTCTGATTTCTAAGGCTGATTTCCGATTTCCATAGCCATCTGGGAGATGTGGGTTCCCTAGGGTGTGTCTGTCAGACCCACTGTGATGGAACAGCTGGCGGCTGTCTTTCTAGGGCATGCCCTGTCCTTCATGTTCCAATGAGCCTTTCAGAACCCTGGTCCAATGAGGTGGAGGCTGGGGACCAAGGCAGGGGCATGTGCAGACGCTACTCTGTGTTACTTGGCTTTCAGGGCTCCACAGACCCACATCAAGAGATGCCACTTGGCTATGTGTGGGAAGGAGGTTGCAGGACATGTGAAACACAGCCTCCTGCTTCCTGTGCAGGTAGAACACGAGGTCACATTTCCAGGGGAGCATGTCTGAGGCCCCTCAGCTGCTGTCTGGGAACTCCGGGAGGGTTTGTTACCTGGAGCATGTCCTGCCTGAGGCCACAGAACTCATTCACAGCCTGGGAAAAAATACAAAGGAAGCCAGCATGCCCTGAGCCCGGGGGTTCAAATCCTTCTGATAAAATGGGAAGGGTGTTTCACGTGAAGGGCCTGACTGCCCTCCCCACCCCCACTCCCATATATGTCCACTAGGAAAGGAAAGGGCCTGGGAGACAGGGACTGTAGGGAAAAGCCCACTGGGCCATGGGCAGCAGAACATGGGAAGCAGGGAGGGCCATTTTGACTTGTTCCAGCTTTCTTCTCATGGCACAAGCCTTTCCAGGAGGCTGGCAGCCAGATCACCTCTGCACCCAGGGGTGCAGGCACAGTGGGTTCTTGTGGGGGCCAACTGAGGGGCTGGAACATTCTGACCAGGATGATAAGAGCACTTGCGAACTGTCACTCACAAAAGGATTTTCCCACAGCACCTTAGACACCGGTGTGGAGGACACTGGGTTTGCTGCTCTCTGCCCTCTCACCTCACCTGTCCTTGGCTGTAGGGAAGTGGAAAGAGAGAGAGGAGCTGAGTCTAGTTGCTGACCTGTTTGTCTCTTTCTCCAGGCCAGAAGACCAGTCTCCCGAGTGGAGCGATCTAGGTCCAGACATCTCTGCCGGCTGGCAGGAAGAGGAGCAGGCTGTCTGGCTGCAGAATCTCCGGTGTGGTGACGGAGCAGGAGGCTGAGTGACAGAGGAAGGAAACGTGAGGCTGAGNGAAGTCATAAGGGTGGAGAGTCAGGGACAACTTTTTATTGTTCTGTTCTGTGGGTGGCTTGGGGAA
Organism: Neotoma lepida; assembly: GCA_001675575.1. NCBI lineage: Eukaryota > Metazoa > Chordata > Mammalia > Rodentia > Cricetidae > Neotoma > Neotoma lepida. The sequence goes on along the minus strand of LZPO01113206.1, from coordinate 321,794 downwards.
GTGCCACAGCCTCCGCACAAGTGGGTATCCTGTCTCATTTCATTGTTAAATTTCTGTACTTCTGACTCTGGAAGGGTGTGTCAGTCACTGCCACAGCCAAGGGGAGGTGTGTGTGTATGCACACATGTATGCTCAGGGTGTGTGTGTACAATAGAAGTGGTGTTGACACAGCCAGATGGGCAAGGACAGGGCCTCAGGATGGGCAGGGGCCATAGGAGCTGGGCAGGCTCTATCCACCCCATGCATGAGCACTTGTCACTCCAATGTTCCCAATCTACTGTCCCCTAACCTAAAGTCTCCAGCCCAGAGTCCAGGAAGCAGCGCAGCAATGGAGGCTAAGGGGGCAATTGAATAAGCTGAACAAACCAGAAGCTACATTTTCCTTTAGATATACTGTGTGACCTAGGCTAGCCTCAAATTCTGGGCGATCCTCCTGTCTTGGCCTCCCAAGTGCTCAGATTACAGATTTACACTACTAGGCCTGGATTAAATCATGACTTNTGATAGCTGAAATTCTTCCTCTTAGTGCTGTCTATGTTGCTGGATTTGCCTGAAGTGGGTGGAAGGTCACAACCTCTGGCTCATGGGTTGAGGCCTGGACCAAGCATGGCTGCTGAATCTCANGGCCTGCGCACTGATGAGGCTGGCAGGTGTTTGTGGTCGAAACAATACAGCCTGAATGTGATGGCTTGGGAAACTCTCCATCTTTTTTAAAGAATACTGATGCTGTGAACAGTCCCAACCTAGGAGGCTGGAGAGATGGCTCAGCAGTTAAGAGCACTTGCTGCTCTTTCAGAGGACCTAGGTTTGGTTCTCAGTACTCGAAGGGTGACTTACAGTCATGTAACTTCAGTTACAGACCCCCTTGTAACTTCAGTTCCAGGGGATCATACTCCCTCTTCTGACCTCAGGGCACCAGGCGCACACATGGTGCACAGACAGACCTGCAGGCAAAGCTCTTCTCTACATCTGTATTAGTTACTTCTCTGTTGCTGGGGTGAAAGACCATGGTCAAAGCAACTTACAGAAGGAAGCACTTAGTTGGGCTTGTGCCTCCAGAGAGCTAGAGTCCATGATGGTGAAGCAAAGAGGTGGCATCTGAGAGCTCACATCTCAAACTGCAAGCANGAGGCAGAGAGAGAGAGAACTCAAAATGGTGCAAGTCTTTCGAAATCTCAAAGCCCACCCCCAGNGACACACCTCCTCCAACAAGGCCACACCTCCTAATCTTCCCCAAACAGCCACCAATTGGGGACCAAATATTCAAATGTATGAGCCCATGAGGCCATTGTCATTCAAACCACCACGTAAGTAAAGTAAAATAAATATGAAACAAACAAGCAAACTAAAGTCCCAAGTTAGGGTCACTTGAGCAGATCTGGAAAACTACCCATGGGCTTTTAAAGGTGAAATGTCAATGTTGAATAGTGTCAAATGTCTGACTTGATACTGGTGTCACCAAGGGGAGAAGTGGGGAAGAGAGCCAGGACAGGTGTGAGGCGCACCTCAACTTTCCTCTACACATTTTGGTTATTTTGAATTTCATTGTTGTTGGTTTTGAGACAGTTTTAAATAGCCCAGGCTGGCTTCAAATGTGCTATGTAGCTGAGGATGACCTTGAACTCCTGGTCCCTCTACCTCCACCTCCTGAGTACTGGGGTTACAGGTGAGCACCACCACTAAGGTTTACGTGATTTGTTTTGACAAGTGGATGATGGCGGTACAAAGTTAAACTAGAAGAATAAGAAGGCCTGGGCAGTGTTCTCTGTGTAGTGACCCCTCAGGAGTCAGGAGAGGGCCCAGGCATTCCACAGTAAAACCAGAGGACCCTGTCACAGCTCCCAAAGAGAATCAAGGTTTCCTCGAGGTATCCCCAGTGGTGTCTCCTCCCCCAGAAATAGATTTTTACTCATATAACAGGCTCTGTCAGGCTGCTCAGAAAGAGTTGTTTTTTACTTCATGCCTGGAGGCCAGTTCAGACCTGAGATCCAGCCAAAAAACCATGAAACCAGGGTAAACAACCCCAGAGACCCCTGTCTGCTGCTGTGACCAGATTTATGAACACATCACTGAAGGACAAGCCTTCCCTCTAGCCAGCTTCTCACTGGGGCCAGGGAGGCCGTTAGGATCTCTGCCCCATGACTGAACTTCCCAAAGAATTCCTGACACTAGATCCATGCCCACCTCTGGCTAGAGAGTGGGCTGGTACCCACTCTCTTCTGAGGCTTGGGCTGATGTGCAGGTGAGGGTGAGGGCCTACCTGAGGGAATCAGTCACTGCAGATGGGGAGGGAAGCCTTAGTGGACTGAGGACTCTCAAGGGCACATCCGAGTTTCCAAGTACAGACTGATCCCCAGGGCTTATTCAACTCAAATAAGACAGCCCCAGGACTTGGGGCAGATGACGGATTGATGGAGAGGCCTGTGGGATGCTTGGAGGTAGAGAGATCCTCTGTGGGGACCCATCTTATCAGGAAGGTTGTTCTGTGGCTCCAGGCTCCTGCTAGCTTCTGCTGAGAGGCAGCTCCTCTAGGAGGCTTCATTAGTAAGGGGCTTCACGGAGCACTGCTGTGCCTGTGAAGTTCCAAGGCCAGCATGGCTGGGTGGGAGCTTCCCCCTCCCATTACCTCAGAACCCACCCTGTTACAAGGTGACATTCAGCCCCTCTCACTGCTTGTTGTCTCCACAGTTCAAGACAGCAGGAGGAAGGTTNGCTCCTCAGAGGTCCTCGAACCTGAGGCTGGGATGGAAGCTTGCTGGGCCCAGTGGACCTGCCTTGGCTGTGGGCTGAGCTGGAAGAAGCACCAGGGCCTGGGTCCATCAGGGTGCACGGCATTGGCCAGGCTCATTCCCAAAGAGGGCACTGTCATGCTCAACTAGGGTGGTTGGCGTCATCAGACTGAAAGCAGGGCCCCAGGGGAGCTTCAGGGTTCTCAGAAGCCATGGAGTATCTTCGCTGTCAGGTTCTTAGTATACCCTGCATATAAATTAAAAGGACGTTAACTCATCTATTAAGACGTGTGTGATTTAGGCTGGGGGTGGTAGCCAGTCTTTAATCCCAGCACTTGGGAGGCAGAAACAGACAGATCTCTTGTGATTTTGAGGCCAGCTTGGTCTACATAGAAAGTTCCAGGCCAATCAGGGTAACATAGTGAGATCCTATCTTGGAACAAAACCTCAAAATGCGTGTAACTCATCACGCTACATCTCTGGGTTGTTTTGTGACTACTGGGGCAGCGCCACAAACAGCNTCNAGGGACTGCTGAGACAGTGGCAGGGGAAACGGACCCCCCTCCCCCCAGGTTCTCACACNGAGTGGAGCGTATTTGACTTGAACACTGGAACGCTGACATAGGTGCTGGGCAGGGTGTGATCAGTGGCCTGGGAAGTGGCCCCATCCTAGTATCCCCAACCTATTCTGGCACTCCACTCCCTGGATGTTGAAGAGGAGGGTGCCTGTGTGGCATGGCAGAAGCTTTGTCACCCCAAGAGATGCTGTCTCACATAGGGCCCTTGCACATACCCTCAGTTTCTTCAGCTGAGCTCTGGATCAACCCCACTCCCGATTCTGCCCGTTTCTTGATTCTTCTAGCTTGAATTGCCCAGGTCTCAGTTCCCAGGCCAAGTTCCCTCATCACAGGGTGCTGCTTTCCAAAGCCATCTCTAGCGTCTTGGCCACCCCTGGCTTGTAGGACCAGGCACACAGTAGGTGCTCCATTAGTGCCTGCTGAAAAGGCCTGGGTGAAGTGTTCTGAGGGACAAGGTAGCCCTGAAAGACAGATCTCTACTCCTGAAACAGTGGGCCTTGGGTGGGGAGTCTGAAGACTCAGGTCCATGGGAGGATGGGCAGGACNGACAAGGAGGTGTCCAACTGTGGTGAATGTCTTGGCTAGAGTGGACGGTGCTTCCTCAGCCATGACTGGACAATGCCTGGGGCTACTGTAGGCTGAGTCTTCCTGCTCAAGTGACCACGCCCCCTTTCAGAGCCTGCAGAACTGTTTTTGTGAGGAGCAAAGGGGCCATGTAATCTTCAGTGTTTTCCTGGGACTGTTGAGTCTCCCAGGGGCACAGAATAAGACACCATAATCTATGACTTAACCAAGAAATGTATTGTGTCCCAACTCCAGAGGTCAGATGTCTGAAGCCAGATGTTGGGAGGGTGCTGCCCTCTGGATGCTCAAGGGAGTGTTGTCCAGGTCCTACCGGCTGCTGGTGACTGGACAAGTCCAGGCCCAAGGTCTTTCCCTCCAAGGCATCCCCATGATCTGTCTCTCTTTTCCCTGCTTCTTGAGCATTTTCTCCTCTACTAAGGGCACCCATCACACTACACTAGGGTGTTCTATACAAGTCAGTCACACCAGAGGTGACTCTTACAAACACTTTCATTTGGGCACACAACTTGGCCCAACACTGTGTCCATCCAGTCACTGCCTTGCCCACNCTCTCAAAACCTTGTGAGCTCAGTATATCTCAACCATTTCCTGGATATGGAAGGAAACTGAGGCCCAAAGAGTTGTCAGGGGAAAGTTGCAGATGTGGCCCTAGACTCTTAAGGCCCAGGACAGAGTTGCAAGCNTAGGGAGCTGGTGAGTGGGAGTCANAGTGCCTCCCAGATGGTGACTCTACTAGCTGATGGGGAAGAAGCCCTGAAGAAGAGAAGGAATCTTAACTGGCCTCCAGAGAGCGGAGCACGCAGTTTAGTCTGTGGGGCTGCCGCGCTCCTTGTCTAGACAGGGCGAGTATTCAGATGGAACTGGATTTCCTGGCTGAGCCAGCACAGCAGCCCCTGGCGCAGCTCCCAGCTTGGGGGATTCATTTACTTTGCATTCGTGAGCAGACACCGCAGAGGCCCCAGTTGTGGCATATCACCACGTCGCAGGGGGCCCCAGAGGCACTGGCTGGTGTGCTGGCTTTTCCCAGACAATTTAGCTGCTTACAAGTCAATAAAAACAAGGTTGCTTGGGACGGGGGCTTCATCTTCCTCCAGCCGCACTGCTGTCGGAACGCGTGACTGCGCAACTGGGACCATTAAACTCGTAATTAGCTTTCAGAATTGGTGNGCTGTGAGTGGAGAGGGAGCAAGGGACGAGGGCCCTGGCTGGCATCTCACCGAGTGTCTTATTTTATTTCTCTCTTGGCTGCCACACGACAGGGATGTGGAGAAGCTTCTGCTGTCACTCATGAGTTGGTGAAGGGGAGACGGCACCTTTCTCCTAGACTGTTTTTAAGCTATGTGCACTGCAGCCAGTTCCTTCTTGTCTCTGTGCCTCAAGTTACTCCCAGATAAGATGAGCTCTGACTGCCAGGGAGCTTAGAGAGCTGTCGGATTATTCCTGAAGACCATTTGCCGTTGAGTTGGTCTGAGCAGATTTATACCACGCAGAAGGGGCCAGAAACGCCGTGTGTGTGTGTGTGTGTGTGTGTGTGTGTGTGTGTGTGTGTGTGTACACGGAGGGGGGCACTACAGGACAACCTCACTCATCAGGGGCTGCCTGCTCTATTTTTAAAGGCAGGATCTCTCACTGGGACCTGGGGCTTGCCCATTTGGTTAGGCTTGCTGGCCAGTGAAATCCAGGGACCTGCCTATCTATCCTGTTCCATCACTGGGATTACAGGCATGTGCTACATAACCCAGCTTTTTAAAAAATGTATTTTTAGGGGCTGGAGAGGTGGCTCATAGGTTAAGAGCACTGATTATTCTTCCAGAGGTCCTGAGTTCAATTCCCAGCAACCACATGGTGGCTCACAACCATCTGTAATGAGATCTGGCGCCCTCTTCTGTATACATAATAAATAAATCTTTTAAAAAATGTATTTTTAGAATATTTTGACATTATAATATAATTGCATCATTTCCCCCCTCCCCTTCCTCCCTCCAAACCCTTCCATGTACCCCACCTCCCAAAGCTCTCTTTCAACTTCATGGCCTCTTTTTCTTTGATTGATGTAACATATATAATAAGAGCATAAACACAACCTGCTCAGTGTCCATAATGTTACTCGTATGTATGTTTTTTGAGCTGACTCTTTGGTATTGAATAACCAGTTGGTATGTTCTTCCCTGAGGAAGACTATTTCTCCTGCTCGCAGCATTCCTTAGTTGCCTGCAGTTCTTTGTCTAGGGTTGAGGTCTCTTGACCCCCTGACCCCCATGCCTAGGTCCATGCTAGCATGTTTGTTGGTGGCATCCTTGTTCAGCTCATATTTAGGAAGTCATGGTGGTGAGACTTTGTGGGCATAGCCTCTGATGTTCCTAGGAGACAGAATCTTGCAGCAAACTCTCTCTTCCTCTGCTCCTAAAACCTTTCTGCCCTCTTTTCTGCAATGTTCCCTGGGCCTTAGGTGCAAGAGTTGTGTTGTCGATGTAGCCCTTGGGACTGGGCTCCATAACTCTGTATTTTGATCAGTTGTGGTTTTCTAGAACAGTGTCACCTGTTTCAAAGAGACGTTTTCTTGATGAGGGGTGGGGACGACACTTACCTGTGGAGTGTGTAGTATGTATGGAGTATGTATAGAGTGTGTGGAGTATGTAGAGTGTAGTTAGGGATTGTGCTGGTAAAGATGGTGGCTGTAGGTTCTCCTCCAATATCCGTGACTTCACTAGCCCTGGGTAGTTGACTAGGTTTCCAGTAACCAAGCATGTTCCCCTCCTGTAGAGTGGGTCTTAAGTCCAATTAGAAAGATGTTGGTGGCCACCAAGATATGCATGCCACTACTGCACCCTTAAAGTCATGGTTCATAGTGTCATATCTGAATAAGAAGATCAGTTGCATGGCTCACAGGTGTCATATCTGAATAAGAAGATCGGTTGCATGGCTCACAGGTGTCATATCTGAGTAAGAAGATCTCCTTTGGATGCTTGTGTGATGCCTTCTGGGACCATGAGAGCTAGTTCTGGGGAGGAGACGTTCAGGTCAGATCCATCTCAGGTTCCCTGGGCTTTGTGTANGCAGTGCACGGTGTCTTCAGCAGCAGGGACTTATCTTCTGCCTCTCCTGGAGATTGAACTCACATCCTCATGCTTGAGTGACAAGAATGTTACCCACTGAGACCCTGATGTACAATTACTAAAGACAAAGGAGCTGCCTGTGGCATGATCCCAGTGTTGTTTGGAGAGGCAGCTACTGTAGTGACCCCGGTTTAGATGCTGGAGTGCACCAGGGACACAGAGTGACTGTCTCAAGACAAGGGAAGAGGCATACTTGGGGGCAATGTGGGCATNAATCTTTTTTATGAAAGTGTATTTTATTTATGTGTGTTGTGTGTGTGCCTGCATGACTTTATGTGTACCCTGTGTGCATATGCCTGTGGAGACCAGAAGAGGTCGTCAGATCCACTGGAACTGAAGTTGTCTGCAGTTTGTGAGCTGCCTGATGTGCGTGCTAGGAACTGAACCTAGGTTTTCTGCAAGAGCAGTACGTGCTGTTAACTTTCTGAGTCATCTCCTGCTCCATGAGCATGAGTCTTTTGCCCATTTTCCTGTGGAGAAAATGGGACTAGGATTCCAAAGCATCTTACTCCAAGGCACACAGCCTAGAAGTGGAGGAGATGGGATCAGCCTGAAGCCTCTGAGTCTCTTCTTTTTCTCCTAAGTGTGTCATTAATACCAAGAACAGGTTTATTAGGTGGGGTGATCTTCACCATGGGGGACATACTGCTTCCAAATCCTGCCCTAGGCCAAGGTGACTGGAAGCATCCCACGACCCTTGACCACGAGTTCAGTGAGACAGGCAGTCTTGAATAGAGAGAGGAGAGAGAAAGAGAGAGAAAGAAAGAGAGAGAGAGAGAGTAGCCTGCTGATATCTCAGAGTTTGTCCTGCCTGCATCCAGTAGCCATTGTTCAAGGGAGAGAGGACAAGGGACCCTGATTTGAGGCCAGCCACACCACTCTGATAATAACTAGTGAGGTGGGAACTCTCATTGTCCCATTAGAAGAGGAGGAACCTGTGGGTTATGGTGTCCCACTGGGCCCAAGCAAGCCATGACTGGCGTGCCTCTGTAGGACATGAGGCTGAAGGTAGTGGCTGTCTGTGAACACCATGGAGGTATGGAATTGGCCCAGGGTCTCAGCTTTGCTCGGTATCAGTGTGGCTCCGCGTCTCCCATTTCCAGACAATCATTTTGTAAACGAGTGGAGGTGTTAGCTCATACAGCCTCTGGGGCATGACTTTGAGCTGCTTCTGCACAGCTGAGTAAGCCTGCTCTGCCAGCTCTCCGAGGCTGGGACTGCTCCGCTGGCTTCACTGTGGACCTGGAAAGCTGCTCTCCCGGTGCGGGCTTCACAGAGTCTGAACAACAGTGTTCCATGGGAGGGGACATCAGAGCTGCCTTGGAATAGTATGAATACCCACCAGCGGCTGGCAGGAAATGACACCCGCGGCAGGCTGTGAGCTCAGGTGCCTGGCCCAGGGGCTCAGATCCCTGCTTGCCTGCTGGAGCANCTGAGGCTGCCCACACTGGTGTGCTTGGCTCAGGTACGACAGTCTCACACCCTGTGCAGAAGCAATAGCTGGTGGCAGGGACAGCCAGGGTGGCACACAGAGGGTCTGTTCCTTCATTTGTAAACATTTCTTGATCCTTTTTGGGCTGGAGTGTGTCTGTAGCCCTGGATGCAACTACTGACAAAGTTGAAGATGTCTCTTCTCTTGACGCTCATCTTATGAAGAGTCTCACATTGTAAAATGTCAAGGCTGACAGGTCACTGGGGTGGGGGTGGAGTGATGCGAAGATTACTCTGAAGATGCAGCCTTTGTGTGGAGCAAGAGGATCGATGCTGGCCGTGTGAAGCTCAGGGAAGGGCCAGATGACACAGGGCCTGGAGATATGAGTTGATTGCATGGGTCATGAGCTGAAGAGAGTCATTGTGAGTCTCTGCTAGCACACAAAACACCAGCCCTCTGTCACTCACCATTTGGGAAGTTGCCACAGGCAGGTATCCCACGAGCCCATTTAAGGCCCCCAGTGGGAGATTCAACAGAGGTGGTCATCCGGCAAGGCTGCAAGGCTGTTTGCTGCAGGCCAGCCATGTCTTCAGAAGACCATGGGACCTTTTTTGGGATGCATGGCTATGGTGGGGATCCAGGTTTAGTNCAGCCTAGTGGTTAAGTGTACAGGCCTGGGACTTGGGGGCATGCATGTGAGGCTTGCCTGTGGACCTTCATCGCTGTAAGTGGGCAGGTGAGTTTGCTTCTCTGTGCTTTAGTCTCCTGGGCTAATATGGGTCCCCTTGAGTACATAGCCAGGGCCACAGACAGCCACAGCACTTAAAAAGGATCCCCAACTCTGGGGCGTGCTCACTCCACACACTGTAGAATGGTGCTGTATTGGTTAGGAAGGCTTCCCCTGCAAGCTGAGTGACTACTGATCCAAAAGGGCCCCCAAAACAAGNGGTTCGTTTTCCCTCATGGAAAGAAATCCAGCAAGTAGCTGGGTTATTCTGCAGGAATGAACTCTGGTTTTCTTAGTCTCTCCTCTGCAGTCCCAAGACATATGTGCACCATGTGCGTGCAATATCTACAGAGGCCAGAAGAGTTATAACTGGAGTTATAGACAGTTGTGAACTGGCGTATGAGTGCTCAGAACCAATCCCAGGTCCTCTGCTAGAGCANCAAGTGCTCTTAATCACTGAGAATTTCTCCAGGCCCCATTTTCTGACTTTTTTTTTTGTTTTGTTTTTGTTTTTGTTTTTGTTTTTCAAGATAGGGTTTCTCTGTGTAGCTTTGCACCTTTCCTGGAACTCACTTGGTAGCCCAGGCTGGCCTCGAACTCACAGAGATCCGCCTGCCTCTGCCTCCCGAGTGCTGGGATTAAAGGCGTGCNCCACCACCGCCCGGCCATTTTCTGACTTTTTAATACTTACTTATTTGTGTGTGTTTATATGCTCATGCCACAACACGTGTGGAAGGCAGAGGACAACTTGTGGGATAGCCATGTGGGTCCTAGGGATGGAATACATGTCATGAGGTTTGGTGGCAGATATCTTTACTCACTGTACTGGCTTGTTTTATGTCAACTTGACACAAGCTAGAGTCATCTGAGAGGAGAGAGCCTCTTTTGAGAAAATGTCCCCATAAGATTGGCTGTTGGCAGGCCTTTAGGACATTTTCTTAATTAGTGATTGGTGGGACAGGGCCCAGCTCATTATCAGTGGTGCCACCCTGAGCCAAGGTCCTGGAGTATGTAAGAAAATAGGCTGAGCAAGCCAGGGAAAGCAAGGCAGTAAGCAGCATTCCTCTGTGGCCTCTGCATCAGGTCCTGTCTCCAGGTTCCTGCCCTGTTTGAGTTCCTGAACTGACTTCCTCCAGTGATGAACAGTGATGTGGAAGTGTAAGCCATATAATCCTTTCCTCCCCTAGTTGCTTTTGGTCATGGTGTTTCATCTCCATGTAGCAACTCTGACAAGGACACCTGCTGAGCCACCTCACTAGAATTGGGGACATTTTGCTATGTCTTTGCTGAGATCCAGGTGACTGTGGTGTCTGAGGTGTGGCTGGGGCCAGTGGGCCACACCAACCCTTGTAGAGAGCTGACTAAAGCCCTGCCTCTGGGCAGGTGGATCTGGGTGACTGCAAGCTTCTGGAGCTGTGACTCAGTGACTACTTCCACCACAGGGTGCAGTCTGCAGGGAAACAGCTGGAAGCAGGCTGCTCCTCGACCCTCAGTCCCTGTGGACGGTGTCTCTGCTCCCATGGACAGTGTCTCTGCCTCTGTGGACAGTGTCTCTCTTGGTTAGACATGGAATTTCAGGCAAGTGCTTCCCTGAGGTAGATCTGATGCAGGTGACACTGTGTTTTGGGATTGGGGTTTGGGATCTTACAAAACAGCTCCATGGGCTGTAGACATGTTTGTGTCCAAATGGAACCAAGGGACATGTTCCTCACTCTACGAACACTTGAGGACATTTTCAAAGGTGGTTCCAGGCTCCTAGTAAGTCCCACAAGCTTCTTCCCTCCCTCTAGGAGGGGCATTTGGATTTGGGGGAAATGATTTCGAGAGACCTCNGAGTTCTAGAGACTAAACAGACATGGACAGACAATGGGATGAATCAACGAGTCCAGCTCTTATGGTGACCCTTGCCCACGGTTCTTGCTGATGTTCAGCCCTGTTAGTGCCAGACTCTGACCCCAAGACACTCCTGTGATGGCTGCTTCCCAGGGATGTGACACAGACCTTGGAGAACCAAGACAGTGGTCCCTTGTGGGATCACTTGACCCCTGACCCAGCCTTCTCATCTTCATCTCTAGACTGCTGTCTACAGAGGAGGGCTTACTGTGAGTTCACAGATGGCTCACACTCTGTGGATTAGAACAGCTGAGAGATGGCGTATACCATAGTTCTAGGGACCAGGACCCAAACTGAGGTGTCATGAGGGCTTTGGACACTCTGGAGGCTGCTCCTTCCTGCTCTGCCCAAGCAAAGACAGCTTCAGTTCCCACCTCCATCTTCTTGCATTCTGCTGTGTCTCTTATGAAGATGCTTGCTCTTGGTAGTATCCTAGGTCATCCAGGGGGACCATGTGCAGATACGCTTTCCAACATCACCTTCCCAGGTTCCAGGACCTGTGACCTCTGAGGTGAGAGGAAGGCTTGGGAGTCAGGGTTTACCATGACTTCATTGCTCTACTTAGAAAAGTAGACCTTAGAAAAGTCCTCCGGCCTCTCNCTCTTCAATTATTTAAAATAATAATTATTTATTTATGTATCTGCATAAATATGTGTGCAGGTGCCTGTGGAGGTCAGAAGAAGGTGTCGGATCCCCTGGAGCTGGAATTAAAAGCAGTTGTTAGCCACTTGATATGAGTACTGGGAACTGAACATGGGTCCTCTGAAGAAGAGCCAGAGTTCATAATTGCTGAGCCCCTCCAGCCCCTCTGTCTTAATTCATAAGCTTTGAGGGAAGAATTCTAATAAGATGTATTTGGGGGCTGATTAAATAAGCTGGCATGCCCTGGGTTTATCCCAGTCCTGGCCCTGGGTTTATCCCAGGCCTGGCCCTGGGTTTATCCCAGGCCTGGCCCTAGATTTAGCTCAGTCCTGGCCCTGGGTTTAGCCCAGTCCTGGCCCTGGATTTAGCCCAGTCCTGGCCCTGGGTTTAGCTCAGTCCTGGCTCTGGGTTTAGCCCAGTCCTGGCTCTGGGCTAGCATGCTGTTGAATGGCTGTTGAGGCAGTTAAGTGAAGGTAGGTGTCTTAGGCCCTTTCTGTCCTCTTCCCTGTGGCTCTCTCCTGCGAGACTCCAGCCCTTTCCAGGGATACCTGCATCCACAGGTATCCATCTATACCTTAGGCCTCTCCATGGAGGGCACCAGTCATCAGGAAAATCCACCTGCCCCAGGTGCCTATGGGGGCAAACACTGCTTCAGAGCACAGAGTCAAGGCTGAAGCTCTTGCGGGTGAGCACTGGGACGTGGGAGTGACTCTTAGTTCCCAAGTCTCCACACATTTTCCTAACTGTATCTTTTTGTGTCACTGTCTCAGAATAGACACCCTTGTGGGCTTTCCTGGGCTCAAAATAGTCATGAGCTAGGGCTTGCCATCCACATCCGAGTTTGAGTTACAGCAAATCGCTTACCACTTCTGATTGGAAGATTTCCTTGGCAAATGGGCTTCCTTTTATGGAAGAATGAAATCTCTGTGCAGGCTGGGCTCTGAAGGCCTTCAGCAGGTTGCTGGGGAAGGGACCTGCTATGGGGATCATGTCTGCTCTGGACAGGGGTTCCTGGAGTTTGGTGGGGGCCTGTTGCTTGCTGCACTAGGTCACCTTGAGATTATGGCTCATGCTTGGGTCCATCCCAGACTATCAAGGTGAGCAGGAGAAACGGGTTTAACTCTCTTCTCTTCCACCAGGACCATCGTGACTGCAGATACCTCTCCTCTTCTTCGTGCCTCAGTATCCCTTTCCATCCAGGTGGGGAATTGCTTGTGGACATCGACCAAGGCTGTCATGAAGTTAAAATGAGTGAGTTTGTGCCTGGTGTGGGGGAAGCATTGGTGGTGTTGGTTCTCTGGCAGACAATAGGTACATAATAAATGTTTTTAGACCCAAACAGAATTAGAGGTTGCTGTCCTTCACATCCCAATACAAGATGTCTCAGAAGATGAGCAGCGATCTTCAGTGTGGTAGGATCTGTGAGAGCCGCTGAAGAGCAAGCAAGCTGTGTGGAGGAGATGGCCTNGGTGGCACAGTCCAGCCAGTGAAAGAGGAAAAAAAGAAGAAAGTTCACCCCAAACTCTGCAGTCNCTCTATTTAGTATGACAAGAATGAATCTAAAAGAAAAAAAAATAGGCAAAAAGGCAAGCCATCCTACTTGTAGCCTTTTGCCTAAACATCTGCAGCGTGGGGTATCCCTGCTGCCTCAGGGCACTGGACTGTTGCGGGGTAAGCCTCAACTGTGTAAGGGGAAGAGCAGATCGTTGTGTGTGTGTGTGTGTGTGTGTGTGTGTGTGTGTGTGTGTGTTCCTGTGAGCACATGTATGTCTGTGTGGAGGCTAGAGGCTGGAGTTTAGTGCCTTCTTCACTCTCTACCTTATTTTGAAGCAGGAGCTCTTGCTCTCACTGAATCTGAAGCTCACCAGTTGGGTAGGCTGCATGGCCAGTGAGATCCAAAGATACTCTTGTTACCCCCTGCCCAGGGCTAGGGTTGCAGGCATGTACCACAGGACTGGCTTTTGTATCGATTGTGTAGATTTGAACTCAGGCTCTCCTGCTTATGCAGTAAACACTTTACTGACTGAACCATCTCTCCCCAGCCTTGGTTTAGCTGAAGACATCTAGTGGGGTGGAAGCCCTCCTGTATTCCAAGAGCACATGCGTAGAGTGGAGAGGCTGTCTCTACCTCACTGACCCTTCCCGAGTATGGTGAGGAGGATCCAGTGCTATGAGGTGGGACTGGCAGAGGGGAGCAGACCTGGTGCCAACCCTGTGTCCAGTGTGGGTGCTGTCATGGCCCTGTGCCAGCTTAGGTCTTCTCAGTTTGTTGAGTGCCTATCACCGTCTTGTCAGAGAGAAGCACTCAGACCTCTCATCTGGGAGAGGCCTCACTTCAGAGACCTCCACTGGTCTCCTCTCTATGGACATGAATGAAGGGGAAACAGATGCCAGGCTGGTTGCTGGGCAGCACCTGGCTTTGAGTGGCAAGTGTGGAGGTTGTCTCTGTCACTGCTAAGGGCCATATCTTCCAGATATGAGCTGGTGCCTTTGATGCCAGCAACACGGCANTCTGGTGGGGTGCGGCTCCACGTCCCTCCTGGTTGTGTTACACTACTGTGAGTCTAGGGTGAAGGAGGAGGAATAAATACAAATGTAGACAGAGAGGGTGGTGCTTCCTCTTCAAGGCTCCTTTGAAGTAGTCCCCCCATCTCTCCTCCCCGCTGCGCCTTTCCTATGACGCATCCTGTCTCTTTCCAGATTCTCTGAACTCTTTGGGGAGATTTAGTCAGTAGGTAGACACCAAGCAGGGGGCAGGAAGAGTGACTCTGAGACCTGGGCAGGTGTCTCAGGCAGGCTCCACAAAGTGTCTCTGGTCAGGGGTCAGGACACAGGGCTAACCATCTCCAATTGAAGGCATCCCAGGAAGGCTGGGAGCAAGAAGGCAGAAGAAGCTCCTGTGTGCCACGTATGTGTCTCACGGGGCTTTTGGTCCACTATGGCTGGACAGTCTGCCTCTGGAGCGCAGTTACCCCAAGGCCATTATAATGTGCACATAACGAAGCATGCACCGTGACTTCTGAAAAGTGTGCACATCTATCAGCTGTGCCGCACTGCGACTTGACTGTGTTCAACACCCCAGGAAACCCCAGCACAAAGCTAGCAAGAGAAACCACTTAGAAGAAAAAAGAGAGCAAACAGAGAACTCTTATATATTTCCAGGTAGTCCCCTCTCTCTCTCTCTCTCTCTCTCTCTCTCTCTCTCTCTCTCTGTGTGTGTGTGTGTGTGTGTTTGTGTGTGTGTGTGTTTGTGTGTGTGTGCATGTACATATACACGCTCATTCATGGTAGTTTTCTGGCCTGACATCTTCTAGTTGATCTCAGTTTGAAATGATTCTGCTTTGGCATACATGCCAGCTCATCTCCCACTGACGTGGAGGGAGAAGACATCCCGGTGGCCAATAAGAAGGCAGCTGGGCACTGTCCTCTGACCCTGCATACTAGAGAATCTTACCAAGTCACCTTCCCAGCCCCACCAGAGAAGGACTCTTCTACCCCTGGTGGACCACAAGCCTCCCAGACAACTGCCACTGCATGTCCTGAGGCCAGAACCCCTGTACCCTGTTCTGGCACCTTCCCTGTAGCCTTCCCCATGTAGAGACCTCTACTGTGAGGTTAGAAGGGCTAGGAGTGCTTGGACCCCTCTGACCCCCCAAGTGAGCCTGGCTGATCTCAAGTCTGCCTCCTCATCAAATGCACATGTGTCAGTCACTGGGATCACCCCTGCAGTCACAGGGATCAGGGCAGTGCATGCTGGGAGTGTGCTGGGTGTAACGGTCCAGTCAGTGCACCCCAGAGCTTCTAACAACAGGCTGGGCTCTCCCATGCCTTTGAGATGCTGTGCCTGTGGTCCACTGGTCCTAGGAAAGTTCTACACATCCCTCAGCAACCCAGTTTCCATGTTCCATCCTCTGTTAAACTTTCTCCTAAGTCTGTCAGTCAACAGTGCCTCAGGCTCNCCTCCTTTGTGATCCTTCAAGATTCGTTTACTGTGTGTGTTTATACTGGAGTTTAATTATTTTGTGTGTGCACATGCATGTGGCACATGTGTGCTTGTGCATATTCAGGTGCACATGCGTGTGTGTGTGTGTGTGTGTGTGTGTGTGTGCGCGCGCAAGCGCCTGTGACGTGTGTTTATGCTTGTAGACACCAGAGGTTGACATCAGGTGTCTTCAGTGGCTCTCCACTTTATTTTTGAGGCAGGGTCTCTCACTGAACCTGGAGCCCACTGACCATCTAAGGCTGGCTGGCCAGTGAACCCCAGGAATCCCAATGACTGCCACCCCAGCACTGGGATTGCATACTCACACAACTAGGCCCAGCTTTTACATGGGTTCTGGGAACTGAACTCAGGTCTTCAGGCTTATGTGACAAAAACTTTACCCACTGAGCCATCTCCCCAGACCCAGTTTTACTTTTTTGGTCTCTTGGGCAGAGATGCAAATCAACCTATCTCCTGAACTCAGTATTCTGTCTAAGTGGGGGCCTCTGTCTGTCTTTGTTGACATACTCCCTCTCTGTCTGAGCTGACCCGGTGTCTGCTTCCTCCGCCCACACCCTGGACTTGAACTTTATGGGTGTGATCACTGTGTTCTCCAAAGGGCAAGTGAGAACACAGAACCTCACAGAACTCAAGTCCTCTGGCCTCCTCCCCACCCTGCTGTGCCTCCTGCCAAGCTCAGATTTTATCACCAGAGCTCCTGGCGCTGTCTTGGGGACCCCATAGGTCAGCGAACAGGGCTGAGGCAGCCAGGACTCTGCCTCCTCATCTGGCCCAGCCTCTTTGGATTTTACCATATGCAGCCAACACCCCCAGCATGGCGGATTCCAGTTCACCAAACCAGAGATGAAGTCCCAGAGAGAGACTCCGGGGCGTTTCTAAAGTGGAGATGCAGAGTTCAAATTAAAGTAGTCATCCCCGCCAGGATCAACCGGGGTCTGGCCACTCTCGGTCAGATGAGTTTCCGAGAAGTTGCATCTTAAATTATTTTTATGGACCGTTGGAGTTTGAGGGAATGTTTAGACTGCAGCTCGCAAACACTTCCCTCCTTCGGAGGAAAGGAGACTGGCTTTCATTTGGCGGTTTTTGCCGCTGTCAGCGTTCCCAGTGGCAGGAACCACAGGCTCTGCCTGGGAAGGGCTGGGGCCACAGCTGGCTTTTATTATTGAATATTTCTGGCGGTGTTCTTGGCCCCCACTCTGTTTATGTTGCTTGTAGGATTTCACGCAAGACTCTGCGAGGACCTGGGCTTGAGCCCGAGCGTCTGATCTTCGGGGTAATTCGTTCCATGCTTTCATTCCTCAGCCCTTTCCTTCTGATTTTTTGCCAAGTGCATATTGAGCACTGCCAGGAAACAGAGCGAGGGCAGGGTGTGCAGCCTCTGGGTCCCTGCAGCTTTGTCCTCCGTCCTTCAGGGTAGAAGGCTCCATCTTGCTCAGATAGTTGGTGCGCGCGCACGAGAGTGTGTGTGTGTGTGTGTGTGTGTGTGTGTGTGTGTGTGTGATCTGTTTTTTTTTTTCAGAGAGCTGCTGACCCCAAGGTCAAACAGAATGTGAGTCTGTCCCACTTTGAGTTTCTGAATGCATGTGTTTGCCCTTGGCCTGGTGGAAAGCAGGAGCCTCAGGCTCTGGGCTCTGCCTGCAGCCGTGTGTTGCTCACAAATGTCTTGCTTTGCTCACAGCCAGCCAGGCCACTTTGGAGCCCTAGAACTGACTCTTGAGGTGTGAATGGCTCTACACAGAGTAGAGAGACTTTCCTCCTTCTGGATGTGAAAGAAATTCTAAGAACACACACCAGAGGGGCTGACCACCCCTTCCTCATTTGTCTATTCTCTTTGTCAACACACGCTTTCCAACAGTTNCTGGGGTGTGTATGTGTGGAGTGAGAGTGTGTGTGTACATGTAAGTGTGCATGTGCACACATACATATGCCAATGGATGTGCTTGTGTGTGCATTTTTGTATGCTGTGCATGTATGTATTCATGTACATACATGTGCAAACATATGTCTCTGTGTGTGTGCATGTGCACACATGTTGGTCCTTATTTGTACATATGTGTGCGAATGTCTGTGTGCAAATGCCTGGGTCAGCATGTGCACAGATCCCTAAATGGGGCATTAGCGTCAGCTACACTTTTTCTGCCCACTGGGAGGAGAGGGTGGATGGCCTATGCACCTGGTGGACATCAGAGCTCTGAGGTGTCTTGGAATTTGGGAGTGGGCTCATGGTTCCCACTGGAGTCTCCTGGGATAGCCTCCAGCTGACCTTGCTCAGCACTGTAACTGAATAAGAACTGGCTGAGCATTTCTCGACCACAAGAGAACCCTGTAAGGCCTGGGCACACCCCCCTTGGCTGTCCTTCCAGTAAGCCTAACGGCATCTGGTGTCCTTGGTTGTGGTCTGTGACATGTGGTACTGGCCCTGGAAGGCAGTGTGAAATGTGAGGCCAGATGCACAGGAACTGAGAACACCAGGGATCGTTCCCCCATACAAACAGACACCTAAATTGCAAGACAACATCAGACAGTTAGAGGCAGGNCTATGTCCCTCCTTCCCATGTTTGCATGATATCTTGACCTAAGCACTTCCTGGCACCCATCAGGACACTGTACAGACCAGTAAGTCTCACAGAAAACAATTACGGATGNAAAGTTGAGCCTCAGCGTCCCACAGGAGCCCCTGCCCATCCGTAGAGCCTCACTTTATGGCCAAGCCATAAAACCATGGAAATGGAGATTTTAATGGAAAAATTGCCACACTGGTTTTAGAGGGCTAGGGCCAGCTGACCACAGTGGTGGCCAGGGGCAGTGTTTTCATCACCACCTTGGCTGGACGCCTCACTCCTCTGACTTCTCTGGCTTTGACTGTCATAAAAACAGGCAAACCACTCTGGTTCTTTGGCCTAGTTCTTGGTCTTTCTCCAGCACGACTCTTGGGAGTTGCTGGGCAATGACCCTGGGTCTTGGCATTCTAGTGGTGGAATACCAGCAACATCTTAGTTCCTGAAGGAACTTTCTATCTTTCTATCTGGAGGCCACTGGCCACCATGGGAGCAAGGTCCCCAAGGTCCCCTAAAGTGTCTCCTAAAGTGTCCCCACTGATCCTTTGTCCCCTGGCAGGTTAGAGTGGGGTCAAGAAGCTTACAGCTTGTTATTCAGGAGTACAGGTACCACTGTCTCCCCCTGGCTCCCAAGAGGCCATTTGTCCCAGAAAGACACCTGCAGCAGAGGCTTCTTCAGTCTGACGTTCCAAACCCAAATCTGACCTGAGTTTCAGAGCATGGTGGTTACATATCTACAACTGCATATGTGTTGTGTGTTTACATATGTATACTCACATGAGGGTCATGGGAGGAGGTGGATGTACTTAGGTTTGTATATAAGTGCTTATTGGGTATTCACACACACACATGTGTGTGCGTGCGCACGTGTGTATATGTGTACACACACAGTTATTTATGCATTAGCTATTTGCCTTCTGAGGAAGGTAGAGACAGTGCCTCAGGCCTAAAGCAAAGTGGAGCTCTTGTTTGTTTTAACTTTGTCACCGTCTATAAGGCGCTATCCTTTGAGTCTCACTGTCACCATTTTCAAATATAATCTAGATAGAGGAGAGAGAGCATGTGGAGGGTGGCCCAGGCTCCAGGGAGGTGCCACGCTTGTCAGGTAGGCCAGCCTTTTAAAGCGAAAGAAAACTGAGGCATGGGGGAGCAAAGCTCCCGGCCCCGGTCCCCTCAGAGAGCGAAGGAACTGGGCTGTGTGCATCCATGCTGAGTTAGGAATGAGATCAGAGACTTCCTCGTGAAGTAGTTTGACTAAAAGTGAGCACAGATGTGAATCCTGCACTTCTCTCCCTGTGTCTACTGCCTGTCCGTAGGTTGTGGTTACTGATCTGTCTATTGTGTGTGTTTCATCTGTCTGTCCTGTATCGTCTGTCCATAGGTTGTGTCTGTCTGTTGTATGTGTGTCTGTCCCTAACAATGGGCTTTGCTTTGTGTTTACTGAGCACAGAGAACATGGTGTGAGAGAGTTTTCTACAGAGTTCTTTAACAGAGGTTCACAAGGAGAGACGTTACTTCACTGACCCCTGATGACCCAGCACAGCACTCAAAACTGTGCACAGATTTTATATCTATGTATTGCTTCAAACATTTATGGGATGTTTGTTTGGTTTAAGGTTGTCTCCAACCTGTTGGCTGCATGAAGCAAATGATTATCATAACACACACACACATACACACACAGACATACACACACACATACACACACACACACATACACACACACATACACACACATACATACACACACATACACACATACACACACATACACACATACACACATATACATACACACACATACACATACACACATACACACACATACACACACATACACATACACACATACACACACATGCACACACACATACACACACATACACACATACACACATACAAACACACACATACACACACTCACACATTCACACACACACTCACACACACACACACACTCTCACACACACACCACACACACACACACACCACTTCTAGGTCAGGGGTATGGAAGCGTATATAACTTAAGATTACAGCTATGCATTAGCTTAGGTTGTAAAAGCTGATTACATTGGAAATCCAAGGCAAGTAAAATTGGTTGTTATATTGTGTTCTTTAAGGCAGCTTAAACAAACAGGCTGAGCACACAGTAGGACAGCAGTTAAATCCATAGTCTTAAATGATCTCAGGGCATATTATTAATTTGGCTACAAGATCCGGCAAAAGTTTGGACTCTTTGAAGGCAAGAGAGCTTTTCAGAAAATATACCACTGCATTTCTGGAGGGCTCTGGAAGATTCTGGACTCAGGATTTATTCTGTTCACCATGCCCCACATATGTCTTACCATGAGACAAATGCCACCATCTGCAGAAGAGGTTCAAAGTAGGGACTNAGGCACAGTGGAGAAGGGAGGGCAAGGTAGACCGTGGCAGTGTTGGCAACGTGGAGGAGGCATCAGTGCAGCAGTGATCATGGCTGTCAGTTTCTGAGCACTCAACCTGCACTAGAAAGGAGCTTGTGTGAGCTGGTTCTTTCCTGAGAGGACAGCAGGAGTCTCCTGACCCGCCCTGTGGATGCAGTTAGGATCCTGGTCAGATCCTCTGGAGATGAAAGAACCGGAAATTCACTGATTTCTGTGACGGTCCATCCTGACTGTCAACTTGATGGGATTTAGAACCACTGTGGAAACAAAATTTCTGGGTGTGTCTGTGAGGAATTATCTAAATAAGGCCAGTTGAGATGGGGGTACCCTCCCTACATGTGGCTGGTACCACCCTACAGGCTGAGGTGCCAGGCTAAGGAAAGAGNAGACAGTCCACTGAGCACTTGAATTCATCTCTCTATTTACTGCAGATTCAACGTGACCCATGGCCTCCTGCTCCTGCCGTGACTTCCCCCGCTGTGATATGAGCCCCAAACCCTCTCCTTCCCTTCAGTTGTCTCTGTCAGGTGTTTTGTAGATGCAACAGGACAAGCAACAGGAGGTTTGGTGATTTAAGCTACACTTCTTTAACTAGTAGGACCTGGGCCTTATGGGGCCTAGAAGTTACTTGGGCTCTACTGAAAGCCACAGTTTAGGTTCTGAGGAACTGTGAAGAGTTGAAAGGGAAACAGAAAGCAAAGAGGGCTCCATGGTAACATCATGTTCCTTAAGCTCCCTCTTCTCATTTGGATTAAAGAGGTTGCTTTCAACAGGGCTTGTGGGAGAAACTTGAGTCAAAAGCTTGATATTCAAAAACCTTGAAGATGTCGGTGAGGGTAACCGGCAGGGCCTCAGAGGTGGCTCCAAAGCTGAGAGACGAGATGGACGCTGCACGCAAAAGGATGAGAGGCCTGTGGAAAGAAAGCTGAGGTAAATTATCCCTGAGAAGATTTATTTGGAGAATTACGGCCTGAAGGGGGAGAGTGAGCATTCAGGTCCCAGGAAGGGCTTCACCAGGAGAGATAGCTGCTAGGGATTGGCATGATAAGGGTCCCGAAGGGAAAATGCCCACAGTTCCTGAACATTGTGAGAGTTCTACCACCATCCACATCATGGGGTCATCTTAAAATATTTATTTTTATGGTCATGAGTGTTTTGTCTTCATGTGTGTATATGTGTGCCACATACGTACTTGACATCTGCAGGGGTCAGAAGAGGGCATAGCATCCCTAGAACTGGAGTTGTGGACAGTTGAGAGCCACCATGTGGGTGTTGAGACCCAAGCCTGGGTCCTCTGCAAGAGCAATAAGTGTTCTTAACTGCTGGGCCATCTCTCCAGTCTCCCAAGACTCAAGCATTGGCCTTTCTTGGGCACACATCATCACCAGGTACAATGGCCAGTCTTGTGCAGGCTGACATTTAACCTTGTAGATCCTGGGCTTGACTGACTGGAGGCCAGCACAGTCCCGTGAGGACANTGCCTCTTCTTTACCCAGGTTCCACAGATGGTGCTCCAGTTAGATTCTGGAAGGGCAATAGGGATCCCTCTCCTTATTGCCAAGCTTGAGTAGTTTCTCTGAGTTTCATAGAATGGAAACCATGTGGGTTGTACTCTGTAATGTATCAACCACGGAGGCCGTGCCCTTCACTCTTTGCTGCCCCTTGTATGTCCTTTACTAGAGAGACACAAACACTCATTTCTCCCCAGAGAGGGCACTGAGGACAGACCAGAGAACCAATTCCATCCAAGTATAGCTTGGCGAACCCGTGACTGGATTGGTATCACTTATGGAAGAACAGGTGAGGCAGAGGCAGCTGCATCCAGGAAAAGCCCATCCCAGCACAGGCGATGACGACCCTGGAAATGAGAGCTCCCTACCTGGCTTGCAGGCTGCTGGTCACTCTGGGGGGGGGGGTCTCCTCTCCCTGACAATTGTTACTGCGCGTACAAACTTGGAGAGTGTGGGAATCCGAGGAAGCTTTGAGTAAGTGTGTAAAGAGAGGGATGAAGTCCTGAGTGAATGTGTGTTGTTAACATGGGCACAGTCATGCCCAGGACCGTCTATGGGAATGGCAAACAAAGCCTTCCTCTGGTCTGAGTGTGAATGTNGGCAGTGTGTACAAAAACTAGCAACTGCAATTCCCTCCTCCTGGATGTTCACAGATGGAAACTGCTTCCTGAAAGCACTCCCCACCTAGGCTGGGTAGTTCCTCCCCCTGTGAGGTACCTAATAAATGCGCCAAGGTTCCAGGCTGCTGATGCTGTAGTTGGTGTGACTTCATCAGAGAGAGCACAACCTACCTGATTCCAGTTTTTCTGTATGTGTGTCTGTGTGACTGTCCTCTCTTCATTCCTTGCCATCCCAGTCAGATTTCTGGGACCCAAGCTGCTGGGTAGAGTCTCCTGGGATAGTCTCAGCTGGTGTTTGTTGCTCAACACTATGATCTAATATCCCAGTGTATGTGGTAGGGGAGAGGCCTCTGGGAATTTTGTAAAGTTTCAGAGACTTTCTGAGACTTGTAAATTTTCTTTACTTCCTGAGTCTCATGAGCCTCCCTCCTCCCTCCAGGAGGACATGTTTTCATTTAGAGGCACAGCTGCACAGCACTAGTCAGGGAGGCAGCAGCTATCTTCTGTATACACACACGCGTGCGTGCACACACACACAGGAACATGTGCACACATTCTTACACCTGCATTAACACAAAGATTCATGTTCAGGCTTGATGTGTGGCCCTTCTGCCTTGTTCTGGCTTCTTGTCTTCCTNGTGAGCACTTCCTCTCGCTAACCACAAGGTGACATGGCCTAGGGGCCTTCCAAGAGCCGGCTACTTGCTGCGTGGACTTCCAGACTGCTCTCTCCTTTGTATCTAAGCACCAGAGGCCGAGACTAGAAATTCCTTCTCTGTATTCTATTACTATTTATTCAGACACAAGATCTTACCATGTAGCCCAGGCGGGCTTGAACTTTGGGATCCTCCAGTCTCAGCCTNGCAAGGGCTGGAATTAAAGGCCTGTGCCACCACACCTAGCCTCTTTATTTGATCAATTGCATGTGAAAACATGTTATCAAAACCCTCAATAAAGCCCTTTCTCACAGGCACTCAGCAGGGATGCCCAGGTGTTCTCTGAACCCCTTCCCCNTTTAACAAATGGCTTGGGCATCTCCTGGGTAGTGANGCTGCAGAGACGTAGAGACAGGGCACTGTGCAGCCTCCAGGTGCTGGCAAGTCTGGATTTTCAGAGAATGAGTGCACAGAGGAAGGACAAAGCTCACCTCTAAGCTTGCTCATTCTAGAACCCTCTATGTCCTCTCTGCATAGGGGTCTAGGGCTTTGAATATCTGGCCATATGGTCTGATTTCAGTTCCCACCATGCTGCAGAGCCTGAGCAGGAGCACAGGGCCCGTGGCTTTCCACCCGTGACTCCTGCAGGATGTGTTACCTCTCTTCCCAGGACCACCTCCGATGTCAGTGATGCCCACGGAGCCCAAAAAGATGGACTCTGGCTATCACTTTTCTGCTCTCTGCAATTGTCTCCAAAGACTAGGGTTGACGCTCACCTGTCTTCTAGGGAGAGGGCCGTTACCTTGGCTGCACTTCGGAGTCACCAAGGTGCTGCCTGTGGCTGGGCTACAGAACAGCTTAGTGAGACACTCTGGGACAGCAGGGGCCTGGGTGCTCCCTCCCAGGTAACCCCTGTGTCAGACCAGGTCGTGTGAATCCTCAATCCCTGATTGCTCCACAAGGATGGAGCTTTCCTCATGTTCATGCACTGCCAGGAGCATTTCTTTTAGGGCACTTTTGAGTTCTGTT
>LZPO01113206.1:273778-294406 GCA_001675575.1 Neotoma lepida | reverse complement strand
ACTGAGTGGCTTGAGTGAACAGTGTATGTTGATCATGGTTCTGGAGGCTGAGGTCCAACGTGCAGTTTCTGAAAGACCGGTGGTCAGGTAACTTTCTTATTGCATCTTCAAGTGGCAGGGTTAGGATCTCTTCTTAATCTGAGCACCAGTTCCATTAACAGGGGCTCCATCCTCATGTTCCCCAAACTACCACCTCAAATACCACTTGGCATTGGGGAATTGGACATTGAGGCCACATCTAGACCTCAGTACTCTTGGGTGCTGGGGTCAGGAGATGGAGTGACAGTGAGCACACTGGATGTGGGCGTGTCACCATGTCTTATGTGTTTATAAGAGGCATTCAGCCTTATCTTGGTACTGGCTTGGGAGGGTTGACTAGACTCCTCATTTGCCAGAAAGAAAGATGCTGTGGTATCTGTAGCATTCACCTCAGCTTCCCTGATGTTCTACTTGGTTACCTGTTTCTCATTTCTCTGCCCTTCTAGAGTGTAAGCTCCTACAGGATAGGGTCTTGTCTTTCTCCTGGTTGTGTCCACAAATCTTGAGCATCATAAGACACACAAGTAGTTCTCTAAAAAAACGTCTGTTGGCTTGATGGATGGATGGGTGGATGAGGGATGGAAAGAGATGGTGGGTAGATGAGTGGATGATGGATGGGTGAAAAATGCTGGGTGGATGGATAGATGATGATGGGTAAATGGATGACAAATGGAATAACAGATAATGGATGCATATATAAATGGATGATAGACTGATGGAGAATGATTGATAGGTGGACAGATGATGATGGGTGCATGAATGGATGATGCCTGTATAGCGAAGCAAGAGACAGAAGAGAGCAGAGTGGCTGGCAGAAAGGGTGTCCTGCGGGGACATTAGACCTACTCAGTCTGCCTAGCCCTGGCTGTGAGGAGAACAGGACACATCAGCTGTGAGTGTGGAAGTGTAACCACAGAGGCGCCCCTTCCCTACCCACTGTGCTCTGCCACCACCTGAGGCTGGCTCAGGGTCTTACACGGCTTTTTCGTGCTGGTTTTGTATCTGAACACCTAGTGGGTGAGCCGTGCTCAGCTTCTCTTGGCCCCTCTCTGCATGATGTGAACACCCAGAGGACTNGGCTTTGTGGCTTGTCCGTGATGACACTTCTGAGCAGAAGAAAGTGGGACCAGGGAACAGCTGATGGCTCAGAAATTGGGGTGTTGGTGGTGAGAGCAGTGTGAGGAGCAGCTGGTTTGGGGCACCCCCAGCCAAGCTCCTCAGGGACTCTGAACACACCTCCCTGTGACCATCCTCCTTGGCAACCGTGCCAGGGACTAGTGGGTGCTAGACTGAGTCAAGCTGCCAGACTTTGATCTGCATCTGGGCTGCACAGGAGTTGGCAGAATTGCCCATCACATACTTATAGGCACACACATGCATTCTCATGTATGCATACATGTATGTATAAAGCATACTCAGACATATGTACACACATACAAATGCACATACCTGCATGCACACTCATAGGCACGCATAGGTATACACAGATGCAGAGTGTATATATATATATATATATATATATATATATATATACATACTTATACATTTGGCTGTCTGTATACATATCCACATGCACATGTGTGTAGGTATGTACACATATATGGACATCCTCAAGCATGTACACATGTATGTACACACTCATGCATACACATGTACATACATCAACATATCTACATGTATACAGAATAGGCAAACACACAAATAGTCATATTAACAATATACAGGCATACACACATACTTGTAGACTAACAGACACACATGCAACAGCAACACACAAACGTGCACACGCATTCCCATACATATATGCATTTAAACCTGCAGATACATGAGTGTGCAATACAGTTAGGCACACACATACACTTATCTGCATGTATACACATAGGTACACATATGCGCATTCACATCCATACCTTGTATGCACAATAGTATACANAGGTATATATTCTGTATGCAGACACACTCTTCTACTGCACGCATGCACTCAGGCACATGTATATATGCACATACATGCTCATCCTTGTGCACACAGCATGAGTATTTATACAATACAGTCAGGCATACACGCACACACACAGTCATCTCTATCTTTTCACATGGCTGGGGAGACCAATGTCCCCCACAATGGGTCTGGGACCATGGCGGTCTAAGACTACGGCTAAGCTGCTCACACACACATGCACATGTTCATGATGCAGTGAAGCTTCTTTGACATTCAGAAGATGCTCTGATCGTGTTGGGGACAAGGACACACATGGGAAGGCTGGAAGTTCCGCTCCTGCCCTTTGGAGCTCTAGCATCGTCATTTTTTATCCTGGAATTAAGGGTCCGTGGCTGTCAACTGACTTCNGAGGGGATCCACAGGGCTGTGTGGATGTGGTGTGTCTTAATGTCCACTTGCATGGCGCCTTCTTGAGGCCCCTGGATGCAGGTAACTGGCAGTTGTCCCAGAGCCCCTAGCCAGGTCCNTTTGAGGGGCCGCTCTGGGTCAGGATCAGGGCTGAGAAGTTCCCCTGTGCAGCTGTAGTCTGTGCCAGACAGGCAGGATGGAGGGAGCGTGTGCGGCTGCCAGTGCTGGCAAAGTCTCCCTACAATATTCTGTGCACATCGGCAGCGTCGCAGCAGAGGGAGCATTTCATTTTGTTTTTGAAATGCTGTTATTACACACTCAGGAAAGCCACAAAGGCACCTTGGCGGGACAGGATCAAATAAATACCTGCACAGAGCGCAACATTTACCTAGTAAATGACATTTGAATGCTGAGAGTCGAATTTACATACTAATTAAAAATTCCCTTGAAAACATCTAGACTTTTGGCCTGCCTGCCTACCCACAGTGTGACAAAGATGAAAAGAATTTTCATTACATCCTGTCAGACGGTTTCCTGGGAGCTGTGGGGGCCTCTTCATGATATCTCCTGGAAGCCTGTGTGGAGTCCAGTGGCGGGACCTACAGTGCCTGCTACACTGGCCGTTGCTTTCTGGCCATGACTCCCTGCCAACTGAAAACCTCAGCCATAAAGAACCTGAGGAGTGCCGGGTGGTGACAAGCATTTGTAGTCTAGTTTAATGTCCTGAGGGGATATNTTTTTTCTGGCCTTTGGTCTTCTGGGATAACTTCTTTATCCCCACAGTTTCAGTCCACCACGGGGTGGGGTGGGGTGGGATGGAGGCCATGNTGGCAGGGTATCTCACATCTTGGTGGATGGCGAAGTGGAAATGCTGACTCAAAAGTGGGTCAGGCTATGACCCTTGAAGGCCAGCCCCAGAGACTCACTTCTACCTACTATCCTGGTACAGCATTGAACACTCTCTACCCCTTGGCAGGAGGAGATTGGAGCATCATCATACTGGTTGGAGCTGAGACTCCTGCTGGCTAGACCTCATCCTCTGCTGAGGTGCAGGAGAAGGTGGGGGCAGGGGCTGTACCAACCTTGTTTCTATGCTCTGACTCTCACCTCCTCCCAGCTCAGGGGATGGTGGGTTTGTGTGGGGTGAGGGGCAGCAGCCCCTCTCAGCAGCAGGCGAGTGAGTGGAGACTAACTGTCCCTGTCCCTGCTCAGAGTNACAGAGCCTGAACTTCCCTTCAGCCCTTGCACTGGATTTGCCCGCACCCCCACCCCAACTTCTTACTCTCAGGAGGGAGCGTGGATATTCATTAAATGCCCACAACAGCCCAACCCTGAGTTCCTGATCATTTCAAGTTCCCATTTTAGCTTGAGGGAGACATGAAAGGACTTACAGTCTTGGGGAGCAGGGCATGGCACATGGGCTTAGAAAGTCATTCATGAGCCCTGCTCTGAGCCCATGGGAGCCCCAGGTGGAAATGATCTCAGTGATTGCACAGTNGTACCGAAAAGGCTGTACCCCCATCATTGCCATCACTACCTGCACTTTACAGACCAGGAACCCTGGGCACAGCCGCTTGAAGCGACTTGCCCAAAGTCACCCAGCATGCAAGAGGCAGATGCCATGTGAGACCAACAAAATTGGGCCCCAGTGATTTCCTCTTGAAGAGACTACAAGAAAATTATGAAGGAGTGTGGGTGACTGGCGTGTGTGAGACTTTTCTCTTCACTTTTTAGGCAAACGTCGATAGGAGGACATAAACCCACCTGAAGAAACTTGCACACAGCCTTAGAGCTCTGCTCTCCAAATATTCACCACGAGATCATACCACACCATTGCCCTCTGGGTAGAAAAAGTCATTCCAAAGCTGGCATGGAGGCTGAGGCAGGAGGATCTTGCAGAAAGGGAGGAAGGGACTGAGAAAGGAGGGTGGGAAGGAAAGGAGGCAGATTGCAGGAAGGAGGAGGGAGAGGGAGGAAGGAGGGAGNAGAAAAGGGAGGAGAAGGCAGAGAGGGAGGAGGGCTGGAGGCAGGAGGGAAGCNGAGGCAAAGAATAGGATAGAGGAAGGAGGGAAGAGGAAGAGGAGGAGAGAGGAGGATGAAGGATACAGCCCCAAAGAGTCCCTGTCCATCTCCCTTGCCTGCCGACCGACACCTCCCAGCCATTAGCTGTGAGACAGCCTAGNACACTCCCCTCCCTCCCACTCTGAGCCTCCTTCTAGGCACCTCTTAGATTGCACAGCCACAGGTGACCAGGACAGGGCTTTTCAGTGTTCCCAGAGACAACAACTTTAGACATTCAAATAATGTCACCCCATCCCAATTGACCTGACATTGTCACCTCTGCACAGAAACAAGCCAGGGACCCAGTACAGTGCCAGACTGGGCCCAGCACAGTTACAGAAATGGAGGCAGACGGCGGAGTGGGGTGGGGGTGGGGGCACTTCAAGCCTCAGAGCACCCATCCCACTTTCTGAAACACTATATTCCTTTTGGATAGAATTTTCTTACTTTACTGTCTTATACTATGGGTCTTGCCTCTGGGATTAAAACCTTCCAGCCAGCACATGGGCAATGAAAACCAACTGAGCCTGTTTTGGAAAAATAGAGTCCACAAGGACACACTCCAAAACACACAAGTGATGGAATGTTCTACCCTGTGACCAGAGACTACCGGAGACTCTGTGGAGTGGATCACATTAGTTTTACACAGAGGAGCACTCTTGTGGGAGGACTGACAAGCATGATTAGGGGTGGGGAGCAGAGTAGCAACTTCTATGGCTGGAGGAATGGTCCCCTTGGCCCAGGCTGAGGAGTCCCCGCTCTGGTTATTTCAAGGTCAGGAGTTTGGGGTTCACGGGGGTAGACTGAGGCAGATTGTCCCTTTGGGTGAGAGGTTCATTAGAAGAATTGTTAACACTGTGTGTACTGACAGACAGATGGACAGAGGCAGNTTGTGGGCTCTGAGGAGAGCTCAGGTCCATGAGGCACAGTGGGTCACTTCTTAGAGGAAGGGGGAGGTTTCATGAAGTCAGGCTATGTCTGATTTCCCAGCAGGCAGCAGAAAGAGTGGAGGGAATGTCCCACTCTGAAGTTGGGGGGAAGGGGGTCACATTTAGTTGAAGTGCACCCATTAAACAGGTAGAGGGTGTACTGCTGTCTGTAGGCCCCTGATATCTCAGGGTTTGGAACCCAGAGCCTGTGAACTTACTTGATGAAGTGAGAATGGTGCCCACCATCCTCTAGAATCCAGAAACAGGTATCAAGAGGAGACCTTCTCCAGGCTGATTGCTTTCCTCTGACCACAGGCCCTGGAACAGCTGTCTTCTGTGCTCAGTCAGACACCGGTCACAGTGAGACTCCCATTGGAAGNCTGGTGTTACCCTGGGCAAGCTTTGTGCTTGAAGGAGGAGGCTGCAGCCTGTCCCCAGGGCTGAGGCAGGCCCAGTAAAGCCTCCTGCACCAGCTGAGCTGGGGCCCCATTGTTAGATGATGCCCCTCTGTGGAAACTGTCTCAGCCCTGGGCCTCCAACTTTAATTACACCAAGACTGTTTACAGCATGTAATTATCACCATTAAGTGACTGAGGGAGTCCACCTCCAGCCTGCAGCCCCACTCTGGCTCTGGACCTACAGTCCGCCAGCACCAACAGGAAGCAGAGGAGCCTAGGTTTGCTTTATTACTGTAAAACATTTATTTCTCCATTTTTTTTCTAGGAGAAAACCAGTAATAAATAAAATGAAACACATATACCCTGACAATAGGAGCAAGCTCCGCTTTCCTGCTTGAATGTGTATGAAAAGAAATAGCTCTTGGGCCATGGATGGTTCAGCAGACGGAGGTGCTTGGAGCTGAACCTGATGACCTGAGTTTGATTCCCAGGACCAACATGGTGGAAGGAGAGAACCAACTCCTGTGCATTGTCCTCTGACCTCCACATGCTCACTGTGGTGCACTCTTTCACACCTTAAATCAGTGTAGTGTTTTTTAAGGAAGAAATCATGAAGCCCACCCAGACTCCAAAACCCCATCTCCTTGTGGCTCACTTGCCTGATCTGTCTTCCCGTGGTATCGCCAATGTTTTGGAGCCCAGGTTGTCTTCTTTACGGCCATTTACTCTTCCTACATCCATGCCAGTCATGATGGTGAGCCTCACCTTCTGCATGAAGGGACAGTAGCTCCTCCCTGGATCACTGGGGAGAAGCGGATGACAGATGCTTGCCACTCTTCTCAGGGAACAAAAAGTCTCTGATACAGGCAGTGGCATTCCCAAAGTTGTGCTTGACATGACCTTCTCTTCCAGGCCCTGCTTGGGAACCAACACATCAGGGTTTGTGTTTTTGTTGAAAGCAGGAACAGGTACAGGTATCCTGAAGTCTGTGAAGGTGAAAGAAATGTAGGACAGTTCAGTATCTGAACAAGCTGGGCTGCCCCTGCTCCCTGTAATCCATGTGGCCCTGAGTCTACTTCACACTCACTAAGGTGACAAAGCTGTGGCTTACAGGGAGGTCAGTGGTTCCTACCTTCTGCATAGAGATATGAGCATGACTACCCAGGGTAAGTGGAGGCTGTTTGGGGATCATCTCTGGGGCCACAGAGCTCAGAGAATTCACCATTTGACTCATGTCTGGTGCTCCTTCTCAAGTGACAGCAGCAAGGACAAGGATGTGCCCTGTGCTCCTATAGCGGGTGCCACACAGACACTGAAGTCTCCTGGTTTGCAGTTACCTGCTCAGAACTGCAGGGTCATGGTGAACTGTATTTGCCTTTGCGAGTTGAGCTTGGACCAAACTGGGACATTCAGATCACTCGGTCGTTTAAGGCCCCCAGGCAGATCGAGACAGAGGAGAAACAGGGAGGATGTGGGAAGCGGCTGAGCCTCAGCTCTTCATGCTCTTAGGGATGCTGGTGGGTGAGTGGGCTCACTCATCCAGGGAGCTGTGCTTTCACACGCCTGCTCTGCACCATCAGGTGGTGCCTGGGCACAGCCTCTAGGGAGGCAGAGCATGCAGGGTCTCAGGGACTGTTCAGCTCCAGAAGGCTTCCCAAGAGGACAGGTGTGGCAGTGAGAAGCAACTGTATGGAAGCCAGATGGGAACGTAGGAGGGCCCAGGCTTGGAGGGTCACAATGAGTCTTCGGTCCAGGTTACATGATGCTGGAAATTGGAATATTGTCAAGAAAGAGGTGCAGTTTGGAGACTGGTCCTTTACGAGCCCTCTGGTTGCTGGGGCACTTGAGCCTTGGGTATCCAAACCAGGCTCAATGGTTGCCCGGATGCACACTGGGAACCTAGAGAAGTCCTACTTAGGGTGGTCACATGTTGTTATCTCTCCTTTCTGGAAGCTTCTCCCCTAGGATAAGCCCACTCTGAGGTAAGATGCTGGGTTGGAGCTGTAACTGCTGTGCTGTCTCCCTTGTTCTAACAGGCCAGTGATGTTCAGCTCCACGGTCTCTGCCTTGGATATTTCAGTTGGGGAGATAACAGCCACCAAACCTAGTCATTTAGTGGGAACAGAGTTTGGGGGTCTCAATTGAGGCACATTTCCGTCAGGTCAAGTATTTATGATACTATCTATAACTGTAATAATAAATGTGAATTGCCAACTTGAAAGGACTTGGAGCCACCCAGGAGACACACCTTTGGCTATGTCTGTGCTGGTGGTGTTGCCAAAGAGGTTTAACTGAGGCGTGAGGATCCACCCTGAATGGGTGCAGTGCAGGCCTGTGAACTGGGGCGCAAGGCTGACTAGAAAGGAGAAAGTGAGCTGAGGACTAGCGTTCACTGTTCTCTGCTTCCTGACTGGATGCCGTGTGACCAGTGGCCTCAAGCTCCCGCATCATGACTTCCCACCATGATGGACTGTAGCCTCCAACTGTGAGCTGGAAGAAATTCTCCCTTTAGGTAGCTTCTGTTGCAATAGCAGGCAATGAATAGGAGACACGGGCAGTTTTGCTGTTCGTTTAGTTACCAAAACCTCCACTTTTTAGATGAGAAAATAAATTAGTCCTCAGAGAGGCAAGGTGACTCCTCTAAGACCCTTGGCTGTTCCCATGTCTTCCACCCTCACCTCTGGAGATCCACAGGGATCCGGGGACAGCTGTAATTTCCCCAGGTCTCTGGTAAGCAGTCAGAAAGCTGGGGCCTCTGCTTCATTAGATCTGAAGTAGAGAAGGACCGCAGAGGGGGCTTAAAGGTCCACTCGGCAGGTGACCTACAACAACCTCCTTGGGTCTCCAAGGAAGGAGCCAGAACTGTGGGTTCATTGGCTCATTAAAGGAGATCTCTTTCTTCTGGTAGGTGTCATGTGATTCTATTTTTTCCTGTGGGGATAAATAAGCATCTACTCACCCCAGATGGGGAATTAACAACACAGAGAGAATGGTTGCAACCAAGTGCATCTTGGTGAACTAGTGAGTTTAATGACGTTACTCATAGGAGCATGAGTGACTGGAAGGCAGCTCCATCACCAAAAAAGTCCATCCTAGCATGGGTGAGGGCTCAGGAGCCCTGAGTCCACACAGCTTGCAGGCAGCTGCATCTCCCCAGACTTCTCTCCTCAGCAATTGCCCCTGTTTATATAACCTCAGAGAGGGACCTTCTAAGTCTTGTATGTTTGGGAAACTTCCTGATCCTTGTTAGTTTCCTTTGCTCCCTGAGCCTCATGAGTCTCTCTCTACCCTACAGGAGGGGATATTTCAACCTGGAGGAAACAGCAGGCCAATAGACAGACAAGAAAGTGCCACAGATCACCAAGCTAAGCCTTCTGAGTCTCATCAGAGGCCCTGCTCTAAGGCAGGACTGGGAATGGCAGAGACGCCGAACACCCTAGCCTTGCCCCTCCCAACCCTGTCTCACCAACACTTCCTCCTGACTTTCCTTCAGGACATCTTGTCTGTCCCCAGAGAGTGCAACAGTCCCTTTGGAAGCACTTGGGTTTTCACTCCAACCACTCTGTGCTAGCCACTGAGAAATCAAATCTTTCCTCCCCTTGCAATGACTGGCTCCTCACTGCCTCTGAGGTCTGTATAGTGCCCACGCTCCTCAACACCCCCTCCCCAAAGGGTCTGCTCCTGTCCACCCCTGCTTCCTCTGATCACAGTTCTCACACACTGGCCTATATCACTTCCGCTTTGAGACCATGGCAGATCCCCACAAAGCTGTGATAAACTACTAAGGATCCCTTCCATCTTCCTCAGTGGCGTGCTCTTCCCTGCCTGTAACAATCCCAGCAGGGCACTGATCTCCAGGAGAGCTGGAGATTCAGTCAGACTGGGACGAACTCAAACGCTTTCATCTGAGCACACGAACCCACTCTGAGGACTGAACTGCGTCTGTCTCTGTTTGCTTGCTTTGTCACGTAAAGTCCCACAGATTTTTACCATCTGGGAGAGAGTGTTTGGGTTGCATGAACTTAAAATGTAGCCAATGTAGCATTAAAAGACTCAATGTCAGGGGCTGCTGTTGGCACCCTGAAGAAATAGACAGTCTTTGTACACAGCAGCCAAGAGGGAAATGATTTTTCCAGGCACAGTATGTTGAGCTCACGCCGTGTGCTGCCCCAAGTTACTCCATATTGTACAATGTACCTGTCCTCAGTGACTCCATATTTTTTAATGGACATGCCCTTAATTGCACAAAGGACCCTGGC
The DNA here is from genome assembly GCA_001675575.1 of Neotoma lepida. Taxonomy (NCBI): domain Eukaryota; kingdom Metazoa; phylum Chordata; class Mammalia; order Rodentia; family Cricetidae; genus Neotoma; species Neotoma lepida. Next base: position 284,373 of record LZPO01113206.1, on the reverse strand, counting down.
CTGAGAGATGCCACTTTACAAGCAGAATTTGTCTCCATTTTGAGGACAGAGAATGACTACACCTGGTGGACACATAAACACCACCATCTTTCTAGTGCCACACACAAGATACAATCACAACTTATTCCCTAAAGCAGAAAGGATGGCAATCTATAAATCTATCCAAGTAAATTGGGACTATAGGAGTATATGAGTGCATTAAAATCGTATCAGGAAAGCCAGGCCTGAGAACTTGGTGGACATAGCAGACTGAAGAAAGCGTGCAACTCCTTTACTTGGACTGAATGAGAAGGACACCTGACATTCTCATGGGAACACTTCCTTTCACCTGTCATCTGACCACCCAGGGGTGTGTGTGTGTGTGTGTGTGTGTGTGTGTGTGTATTAAAGGACTCCTGACTGTCCCAGCTTCATCTTCACTGTTGACATGGCCTACACAGAGCTGTATCTGCCTGTCTGCCACTTTGTCCCTCAGGACCTGCCATCTGGGCATCTGTCTGCCATTCACTCCTTCACCTGGTCCTGACCTTTGCTTCTNTGGCCTCTCCCACACCTCATTCTTGCAGCTCTGTTCCGNCCCTATAGTGGTGGTCCCAGCAGCCTTGTCACAGTAGACCACACCTTTAGCCAGTAACTGTCTATTCCTGCAGAGACTCTCCATATCCCTGTCAGTCTCCCTGTCCCTTAGGCTTCTTTGAAATGTCTTGAATTTGCTGCAGCCTCTTCAATGCACTGTAGTTAAATATATACCAGCTCTATGCATTTGTGCATATGTATGTGCATGTATGTCTATCTATGATGGGTGGTGTTTTCAACCTGACAAAATCCAGAATCACCTGGTCTACAGGCCTCTAGCCCTATATCAGGGATTATATGATATCGATTACATTAGTGGATGTGGGAAGACCCATCAGATCATGGGTGGGATGGTTTCCTGGGCAGTGGACTGTGGACTGTATCAGGAGAGGAAGCAGGCTGAGTACTAGTGCACGTGCATTTGCCGCTCTCTTCTAACTGTAGACACGATGCGAGCAGCTGCTTCCGGCTCCCAAGGCCTTGACTTCCCTGCCATGATGGATGGTAACTGGAAATAAACCCTTTCTCCCTTAGGTTGCTTCCCTCAGAGTATTTTATCACAGCAACAGGGAAGAAAATGAAGACAACATCTGTCTATCACTCATCTTTATTTACCCGTGTAGATTCTGGGTGGTGTATCATCCGAGGGTTAGTATTTGTAGTTAAAACTGGAATAAAGGAGCCTATGCCTTGGCTGGCTGTCAAGGAAATCAGGACCTCTTGGCAATCTGTTGTGAAGGAAACCAACATACCTTGGGATTTTATTGTTATTTGGTAAGTTCTGACATTGTAGAGATACACAAGCATGTCGACTGTTTGTGACACAGTATGCTCACAATGTGGCACTTCTGACATCCAGGGTGTGCTTTCCACACTGTGAGNGTCTTTAGTTCCCCCAAGGACTATAGCTGGTGTCCCAAGGTGTCACCAATCCCCACGTAAGATGGGGTTTCTGAGGATGGAGGTAGGAAGTACAGCAAGTAGCTGGGGTGTGAGACTTCTGGCTGGACTCTTGAGGGAGGCTCAGGCTACATCTGAAATTTAGTAAAGAGAATTTTTCTGAAAAAAAAAACAGGAAAAAAAATCTCAGTCCTTTTTATACTATGAGAGTAATGCAGAGTGATGGAGAGTGGGAGGAAGGATCCGGTGACTGGAGGGACAAGGGGCAGCCACTGGTATCCAAGGAGAGGGTTGGACCTTCGGTGGAAGCAGTGACAAGAAGTTCTTCATGGCGGGCCCATACTCTCTTCTGCTGTTTTCCTGATGACATGGGAGATAAGGTCTGTGGTGGGAGCAGAGGTGTCTTGGAGAGCTAGAAAGAGATGGAAGCGTGTGTGCACCAGGTTTCCCAGAAGCCCACATGGCATGAGTGCCACACGGCCATTTCTAATAATATCTAAAGCTTAAAAATTCAGCAATGGGAGCTGGAGAGATGGCTCAGTGGTTAAGAACAATGACTGTTCCTCCAGAGGACCTGGGTTCAATTCCCAGCACCCACATGGCAGCTCACAACTGTCTGTAACTCCAGTTCCAGGGGACCTGACATCCATAGCAAAACACCAATGTACATAAAGTAAAAATAAGTAAATAAAAAAAATCAGCAATGANGAAGACACAAGCCTCAGAGCTGGACTGACTTGGGAGTGGACTCGGGGCGATTCTGGCATTGCTCAACCTAGAGTCAAATGCATCACCTCTGGGCCCCTGTTTGTCTCTCTGTATGTGGGNATGGTGATTTGACCTCATGGGGGTGGGGTGAGGGCCCAGCCAGGGNNCATGGCTGGGTGAAGGAGGATGTTCTTTNCTGCCTTGTAAGGCCCTGCTTTCAGCAGCCTCACNATGGTCTCTCAGCCTTGATTGGAACCTGCATCATGGCCCCAAGCTCCCTTTACTCTCATGGCTTTCCAAGGGGACCAAGCTCCTACAAGGCCACTGAGTCTTCCTCTGGTCCCAATGACCAGGGTCACTTATACTCCCTGAAAGCCTCAAGTTGGGAAACTGAAAACCACGCCCTTCCTTTCTGGGATCTCAGGGCTGGAGATGGGAACCCGAGGACACCGGACTGTGGGANTCAGTTAAGTGAGGTAGGAGGCAGCCTTGGGGAAACTGTAGCTTGGGGCTCTCAGGAGCTCCCTGGCTGCCCCATTAAGTATCTTGTTGTCTTGACTTTGTTGGGAATCCGTCCCACCCCACCCTGAGATGCTGATGAGGAACAGCAATACCGTCCTGTCCCCTGGCGCCAACCTGTAAATAACTGTCAGCGCTGAGACTGCTGTCTGGCAAGGTTAAGTCGTTCATAAATAAAATAATCAAAGACATCGAGTAGAGGGGGTGGGGAGGCAGTCAGGAAACTGTAAAATCAATAGTGGCTGACATGAGAATTTACTATGCCGTCCGCATATTGGAAACAGCATTTCTCAGGAGCCCAAGCCTGCCATCCTAGGAAAGACAGCTGGCTCCACATTAGACTGCCATGATCAGAAGCCTCAGATTTGTGCTGCTCCCTGAAGCGTCCCCTATGGCGGGATGTTATGCCATTTTAGACCACCAAGAGAGCCATGAACTGCCACCCGTACCCATCTCAGGCTCCTGACACCAGAATGTGGGCTCAGAGCTGCTTTTGATTTGTAAGTGGAGCGATGACATTAATCTTGATTCACAATGATATTTTTTTTTTTCCTGAAAGAAGCTGCATGAACTGGGGGGGGGCAGCTATTGAGGGGAGGTTGCTGGGTTGTAGGGCCATCAGCTATTTCCCTCTCAGAGCTGATTCCTAGGAAACGATAGAGAGGCTGATGTCTTTCCAGAAATATCTGTAGGTCATCATCAGGCCAGAGTGAAGGCTGATTCTGTGGGATGCAGGCTGGAACCCTNAACACCAGATGCTCNACCCTGTGTTCTCAGCCTGCCCCACTTACATTCTCTGTCTGGATCTCCTCCACCCTACTCAAACACCCACAGAAAGGATTCCTTCTCCACAACAGCTATTTAGATCCACTATGTGGATCATAATTCTCTCCCTTTCAAGTGTCACAAACTAACTCATAGTGGTTTTAACAAAGCAGGACAATTTATTGGCTCATAAACTGAAGAATTCAGGGGAGGGCCTTCAGGCGTGGTTTGATTTAGATGCTCCACGGATGGCTTCAGGCTTGCATGCTTACTTTCCCAGGGATCATCCCCTGTGACCTGACCCGTTCTACTGCTAAAGGCACATGAGCNGTGTGCGATGCACCCTTAGGCCCTAAGCACAAGAGAAAATCTGGTGTGAGACCTCAAGAAAGGCCATGCATGGGCTCTGGCTTGGTGCTTGGAGCTGGTGACTCTGCCCAACTCTACGTAGTGGGAAAAGGCAGTTCTCTGAAGGAAGCAGGGACGCTGGGGTGGGGAACACACTGGGACATGCTTCCTCATGCTCAGTCCCTCTGAGCATGTGACAACTGCTTGGTCGCACTTCTTGTGACTCGGAGCCTGGTNGTAGAGGAAGGGTCTGGCTGCCCCACCTAAGAGCTGCCTTTGTCTGTTGGTTCAGTTGTCCAGCCCAGATCCTAGGACAGGGCTTGTCTCCGTGACCTTTCAGCAGCATGGTGCATATGGTGGCTAATTTTGATTGTCAGCTCGATGGGACTTAGACTCACCCTGGAAACAAATCTCTGGGCATGTCAGTGAGGGAGTTTTTAGATGGGGTTAACTGAGGTGGAAGACCCCCCTAAAAGTAGATAGCACCGTCCCATGGGGCTACGGTCTCAGACTGAATAAAAAGACAGTGAAGTGAGCACCAACCAGAGTCCATCACCATGTTTCCTGACTGGATACAGCATGACCAGCTGCCTCATGCTCCTGCCAACAATTTCNCCAACAGCGATGGACTGTACCTTCAAACTGTGAGCCAAAACAAACCCTTACATCCGCAAGTTGCTTTTGCCAGGTGTGTTGTCATGGCAACGGGACAAATAACTCATATAGTGGGGTTGAATTAGGGAAGATATTGCCCATGAGCCATGCCCTCCGTTCCTGAGACCCTAGACGGAGAGTTGAGGGGTTCAGGCAAGTGAATGAGGTAGCAGTCCTGGGTTTTGTGGCTTGTGTCTCTCAGGGGCACCCGGGTACTGCCCTAAGCACCTCTTTCCATCATAGGTTTGTACCTTGGCATCTTGGATGTGTTGGGAGATGTCCCTGCTCCCACAAAGGTGTGTCAATGTGGGAGCCACATTCTGTTTTCTCTTTGGGAAGGAGTAGACCCCCACTGTAAGAGTCCTGGATGGTCTCTCTCCCTCTTCCTCTATTGTACATGTAAATTCCAGCCATCAGCACTCTGAACCAGAAGGGCCAGAGAAGAGCAACACTGTTTCCTCTCAAAGCCCAGGTCAGGTAAACTCTCTGTCCTCTCCTGAGTCTGCCAGACAGGAGAGATCAATGCGCCTGCCCCAACATCACTTTGCTAAAAGGCACCCACATCCTGGTGTGAGTCAGCCCCAGGGCAATGTGGACCCGGGGAGGGGCACCTCACCAACTCCAGTNGCTGTTCATGATCTGATGTGGTACAGAATTCTTCTGGCCACAGTAAGATACTTCACTGGCCAAGGACCCAGAGCAAGGATGTGGGGAGCCAGAGAGAGGTAGGGGTTGTGGAAGGGTCACAGCTCTGGTCCAGTGGGTCTTTCTTGTTTCCAAGACCCAAATGACATGCCCTTCTGTGCACTTTCTCATCAACAGAGAATTCATCTCTTTGGGTTTGGTGGGTGGGTGGAGTTCTTCAGCCCTGTCAGTTTGCTGATCAGACCCTTGTCTGAGGGCCTGTACAGCAGGGCTAGATGCATGCCTTGTTCTGAGTTAGTGGATCTGGGATCNTCTTGACTGCTGGGGTTAGGCAATCACAACTTTCAGAANAGGGCTGTCTCTTCTGGGGCCAGGACATCCTCCTGAGGACTGGTGGTGGCAACAGTGTGGGGGTGACAGAAGAGAGACTGCCTCCTTCTGCATGTGAACTGGGAGCCAGGCTGCTGCTGGACCTGTTCTTAGCCAGGCTCTTCTAGGAGAAGCTGAATGGGCCTGTGCTGGATCATAAACCTGCGTGTAGTCTGCAGGTTCCAGCAGAACGTGATATGCAGAAAGCCAAACAAATAATCTGGCTAGACAGCCCTTCCTCCAGTAAACCCACCGAAAAACCTCCCTTCAGTGGAAAGCAGCTGCTCATGGCTCTCCACAAACCCGGCTCGATACAGAGGCAGAGGTTGGTTGCTGGCACTAGCTGGGGACATTGGGAATTTGAGTGTGCAGACAAACAGGCTTCTACTCCATCCAGGCACCTTCCTCAAGGAGACACCAGTTGAACACTTGCCACAAGGAGCCCCAGGAAGCCTGTTGTTACCTGAGGTGTTAGGGTCAGAGCCGGGGCCCTGGAAGCTGGGCCTCCATTCTCAATGGGCGGATCAGACAGTCATGGTGGAAAGCAGAGAGTGATTTAATCAATGTGATCATACAGCGAAGAGAAACAAAGGGGTCAGTGGTCATCTACCCCAGACCAAGTCCATCTCCAGGGTCCCGAGAGGAGGTTTATGTCTAAACAGAGGTCAAGGGGTCCTGGTCAAGGTGTAGTCTTGTCCATTGCTCATCCACCATTGTTGGGACTCTAGTTTCTTCTGTGCAGTGGGCTGACAGGATGGGGCTCAGGCTTCTGATGTAATTAATGACTTGACTGCCATCCCTTCGAGACCTACACTCTCCAACAAAGGAACGACTGACCGCAGATTCAGTCAATTACAGTTGAATAAAATTCAAACTTGTGCCCCTCCACTGACCACGCATGACTNGGAGTGTCTGCAGGAACCTGTGATTGCTACNACCTGCTTCAGCTGCAGTGCCTCCTGCCCAGGACAGTTGTGCAGTGCCCAGGAGCCACCTTACAGAAGCTGGGAGGTGGTGCGTGAGTCCAGGGCTCGCTCCTGAGGATTTTCTAGGACATGAGTAAAGTTGAGCAGAGACAGGGGGGCCATCAGGGACAGGGACAGGAATCTGGACATTTGGTTAATGTCTACCAACAAAACAGTTTTAAACCCAAGCTGCTGAGTATGGTGACCTGCTCCTGAAATCTCAGAGCTGGGGAGACAGAGACAAGAGGGTCTTTTGGACACATTGGCCAGCCAGCCTAGCTTAATCAGTGAGCTCTGGGTTCAGTGAGAGACTCTCTCAAAATATAAAATGGAGAGTAATTGAGGAAGACAGCCAGCATCAATCTCTAGCTGCTACACACATGAACACACATACGCATGCATAGGCACCGTCACCCCCAACCCTGCCCAAAAGGCTCGCCGAGAGGGTGTTCTCTCTGTGTAGAGAACAGTCACAGTGCCACAGACTCACCTGGGACCTGTGGAAGAAGGTTCCAGAAGGAAACTANTACTGCACCTTCCATTGAATCTTCTGTAAGGCCAATTAGCTCCAGTGACTATGGGGTTTGAAATGTCCAGAGCCAAATGGTCTTTAGCCCTCTTCCTAGCTGTGTGTTGCCCACCTCTGTTCCCAACCTAGCAGCTGTGTGGCCACGGGGAATGCACATCTGGAATGCACACAGCACTGGTTTTCCATGGGAATCTACTAACTTAGCAGACCATTAGCTTCCACCAACTCCAAAACTAAGAGTGTCATCAGACAGCACCTGAGGTTGTAGGAGAGATTTTCTAGGACCCACCTCTGATGTTCCCACCAGTGTGTTTTAAAGTGTCTTGATTTGTGACTTTCTTCAGGCTGTTAACATAAAAATCTTATGAAACTGCTTCCACATTGGAACATGGAATTTGGAGTGACCTAAGTCTGCTCTCCTAGGCCATGGTCACTCATAGTTGGCTCCAGAACTTTCTCATGTCCCCCTGAAATGGGAGCTGTGTTTCTACATTCAGTCACACTGTCCCCCAGGGGAGCTCAGGGACTTGTTACCCTAACTTCAGCAACTCACTCCTTCTCCTCCCTCCACAACCCCTCACCTTCTCTCTGTCACTTGGACAAGCCGTGCTAGCTTGAGGATCTTTGCGCTAACCATTGGGCAGTCCCTCATCTCATGAATTCACCTATAGGAAGAAGGGAGTAATGGCGTAGGAGAGGGAGGGAGGGAGGGAAGGAGAGAGACAGTGAGCGTAAATATGGACCTGGAACGTGGTTAAGGCACCTCTGCTCTCTGAGGAAGGGAAGAGCAACATGGGCACAGACCACTGCTGAGGGGGAAGGAGGCTCCTGGCCTATATTGCAAGAAACAGTTTAAGCCAGGCCGTNTCTGCGTTCATAAGGAGCAATGACCAAGCTGTCATCTCAGGAGGGTGAGGTAAGAGGGTGACAAGTTCAACACCTATCTGAGGTCAGAGAGAGTTCGAGGCCAGCCTGTGCAACTTAGTGAGATCCTGTTTCAAAATACAAAGTAAAAGGGGCTGGGCTATAGCCCAAGGTACAGCACTTGCCTAGCACAAGTGAGGCCCTGGGTTCCATGCTCAGTGCCACAAAAAAGAGTAATGACAACTAAAAGAAGCCAGGCCTTGCCCTCCCCCTCCCCATGGGCTCATGGGTTCTGTCTCCCTCTATCTCTGAGTGTGACCGGGTGATGTGGGTCTTTACTTCACAGCCACACACGTCCTTCCTGATGAGGACCTGAAAGGCCATCTCTGCACTATTCTGCAGGTTCCAGTGAGAAAGCTGATATTTCAGAGGTGGGACTGGAAGCTGGGGCCATTAAGGGCCTGGAGGCTAGAGGGAGGTGTCCCATCCTGATAGAGGCTCAGACCCTCAGCTGTAAAGCGGTGGGTGGCTAAAGAAGTGGGGGGAAGGGGTAGAGGTGGTATATGCATAGAGAGGTATAGGCAGGACTCTCTGTTACAAAGGCAGACACTGGGGGCCCCAAGGCTGTACTGCCCTCTGTGTGTCATGCTGTTAAAAGTCTGATACCAGAGGACATTTTTTCACTAGAGAACTCTAGAAGGAACTTGTTTACTGGGAGCCTTGTGTCTTGCTCAGCACAGAGCAGAGAGAGACAAAGGGCTATGGCCAATGTCTAAACAAAGGCCAAGAAAAGACTGCCTTGTGCTTGCTTTTCTCCTAACTCATCGTACTTCCTGGAAGGCTCCAAAGGCCTTGTTTGCACCCAGGATTACAGTGTGTACCCCAGAAGCCTACTAAAGTCCCTCCAGAGTGCTTGGTTCAACCAGGAGCAGGCAGGCATCTGGAGATGGTGGCTCTGATCGGAGGCAACTGCATCAGGCCTCCTGCAACATCAGAAGAGGGCCGGAGTGTGGCCATATGGGGATACGATTGTGGAAAAAATATTTATAAAATGGCTTTTCCAAGTGTTTAATCTACAGCAGATGCATCCTAAGTTAATCTGCTTGCTTGGCTTTTGCTGTGGGGAGGTGCCATCTCCTCGTGCTGGCCTCCCGGAGTGGAGGAAATGCAGCTGTCAAAGGTTCTTCCCAATGCGACTCAGCTGGAGAGGAAATTGCTTGGGGACCAGAGTGGCCCAGGGTGGGTAGGAAGGGCAACAGGCAGGGGGTACAAGCTGGGACCGGGGGAAAGAGCTCACTGCTCTGCAGCTTCTGGGTGTCACCCATATTTCCATCCTCTTCTGGATGCTGGGTTTAATGTCACCAGAGTAATAAACNGGTGGCCACAGCTTCCATGACAGCATCATTACCACCTTGATCACATTTGAGTCATGAGACCCACACCAATTGCAAACCGTAGTATTNCTGTGACATTGGCCAAGGAGAAACAATCCCTTCTTGAGTGTGTTTAACAACATGGAACTTTCTAGAATGGGGAGGGAGTTATGAACATCTACAGCTCTAGTTTCTTATGAACTGATTATCTCCCCCATGGCCCAGATCCTAGAACATGGTAGCCAGGAGCAAACAATCTGGGGACCTTTGCATATTCTGTTCCTCTGTCCCTTTTGATCACTCAGCTCACATTCTATAATTCTACTCAGTTCCTCAGCGAAGCCTTTGCTGAACCCCCAAATCTTGGTAACCTTCCTGCTCTCCTCTACACTCACTCCTCTGTCCATCCCATTCATTCACCCATGCACTCATCCACCCACCTTTCCAACCATCTGTCTATCTACCTAACATCTACCCATCTATCCATTCATCCACCCACTCATCCACCACCCTACCAACCCACCCACACACCTACCCATCTGCTCATCCATCTCTCCCTCTAATATCCATCCCTCCATCCCTTTATGTAGCCATCTATTCATCTACCTAACCATCCATCTGTCCATCTACTCACCTTTCCATCCATCTCTCCACCTACCTACCTATCTACCTACCATCTATCTATNTATNTNNNTGNTTNTNTANCNANCCNTCNNTCTGTTATCCATCTACTCATCCACCTACCTATCCACTCACTCATCTATTTATCTGTCCATTTATCCATGCTTCCACCTNCTAATCCATCTACCCATCCATCTGTCCCTTCAGTCATCCAAACAGCCATCCCTCCACCCTCCACCCACCATCAGCTCCAAGAGGATATGACGCATACCCTGCTCTAACCCCAGAGCCCAGCACATTTGCTGATATTTAAGGATGGAGGATGAACCTTGACCTGTAAGCTGCCACAATCTCATAACAGCCTTCTTTGGAGTCACTCAGGGTCAAGAAGATGGCCTCTGACAAGCCAGGCCTGAAGAGTAGCAAAGACCTAATTCCAGCCATTCCTTTGTCCTATGGCTCTGGCCTAACTTCCNAAGTTCTCTGCACCTCATTGTGTCATGTATAAAATGGGGTGCTCATGGCACCTGTTGCGGGGTTGTCACACACATCCAAGACTGCAGATTGCAGACTCTGTGTGGCACCTCGCCCATGGCATCTGTTCTGTAAACACCAGCTTTGCCGCATCCCATGAGCCCTTTCTGAGCCCTCTCTCTGCCATCACTGCTCACTTTTATCCCACTCTCTTGAAAGACTATTTCTCCCAGCTCCAGCTGAGATGTAAAGGAGACTGTGAGCCTACTCTCCACACCCCTGTGA